>JAMAKE010000018.1:0-510256 GCA_023628695.1 Nectriaceae sp. PG4201
GAGACACCGGTGGGATCTTCCACACGCCCGAAGCTACCCAAATGATTCGAGTCGATCTAGACACACATCTGGGTAGGGCTCCGCGCGTGGGGGGGGGGGGCGGGGGGCCCCCCCCAAGGACGGTCCCGCCCGGGCGTCTATCCAATCGGCTGAAGCCTCCAGTGGTGCCGATTCGCGGCTCCAAACTGATCTCAAAGGGGGCCCTTTTACAAGAATACATGCTCTGTAGTAGGGCCTGGGACCGATGTCTCTATCCGTTGATGGGCGTCGACCGGTGTTGTTCAGACGGACGACATTTCAAGAGGTTCTTGATCCGTTCTGGAAGCTTGAGCCAGGCGACAGCTCATGGATGGATGTGCACAAGTTCTCCTGTAAGGAAAACCTCCGTTTCGAATCCGGCCTGCAGCAGAAGCGCTTCTCTCATTTCCTTCACTCCTCCACCTCATCTTTCCAATCAATGGCCTAGCCCCGGGTCGGAACGCGATACAACAATGCGACTCTTACGAGATAGCACGAATGGCAGTTCAGGGTCTCGACACGACGCAGCACACGTACTCTGTAACAAGAGGGTCGAGGGTTGAGGGTCCGCAAAGTCGGTCGGTCGTGACGCGATTGGCCGTGCTCCCATCGCTGTGTGACGTAGGGGTTCCCAGATGCTCAGGGCGGGATACGCGGAGTGCGGGAAAAAGGCCCCCAGCTGCGATGCGCTGCACTGGCGTTGCAGAATGTGTCACGCGGAACACCCAGAAGCGGCCTGGAATCGGGCAATCCTTCGAGCTTGGACGACTCCCAACTTGACTGGCCCATTGACTTGGATCAATCTCGCCCTGCACATCAACTGACCGCATCGCATTGCATCGCATTGCAGCCATCCAGACAGACAGAGAGGTTTTAGGATAGGATTTCGGACATTGACTCGCGATCAGCCAGGCAGTACGCGCCGCATTCCTGTCCATTTGCAACGACGACAGTTCGTTCCTGGTCTCGCCCACCCATGGGCTCTAGTCCGTCGATTCTAGGGCATTTCGGCCATTACCCAAAGCGTTCTACGAACACATCTTCTCCAGTCCGCATTCGGGCTTTGGCCCACCGAATGCTTACCATGGCTCGCCGGACATTCTCCCTTCTTACTTAGCCATTGTTTGTTATCTGCCTTCACTAGTAATTTGTACAATCACCTGGGACGACTAAGGACTGCCCAGCGTACATACCTCATCTAAACTCTCGTACAGCACAGTAATACGACGTCCGTCCGTCCGTCCGTTCGTGTGAGTCGGTCAAGCAGTCCCTTCAGGGCTAGTCGATAGGCAGGATTGCCAAGACGTCTACGAGCCACAATAGAACCTGGTTTTCTAATGTTGAGACTCTTTTGGGGCTGGCGCGGTTGATTTTGGCAATGGCCCAAGATACGACGACAAAGAAAGATGCCGATTAACCCGTACCAAGACTTACACCCAACACGCCTCAATTTAGGTATACGAAGGGCTGAGTCCACGTGCCTACCTAAAGACAACGCCAAAAAGATCGACCACGCCGAGAGAGCAAACCATCCATGCAAGCCAAGCAACAACGGTATGGCAGGGGGGGAAAAACAACTGTTCGGCAATCGGTCGTCCTCCCGCTAGGTCCGTTACATTTCGGGCGACATGGTTGCAACATGTCGTTGCCCAATTTCAGCATGCATCCCATCGCGTCATTTCCTGCTGGCAGCTGATATGGTGCAGTGCATGCGAATGCCATGCTGGCGGACAGTGGCCCAGGGCGAGATTGGCCCCCGACATTGTGATACTCCCCCCCAGGCCAGCGAATGATTCAAAGAGTTATCACCGACTCAAGCCGCTCGCGAGTGAGAGCCAGCAGTAAGCGGCTGGCGAGGGAATTATGTGTTCTCGCTATCATCCTACTTGTCAACATTGATCCACGAACTCTGACCGCCAGTTCAACCTCAGTCAGATGAGGAGTTGATGCCCGGCGGGAGCTGACTTTCGCTATCGCTCAGTACTAGTAGGGGCATCTATTTGAGCCTCACGATACGTAAAAGCTACCTATTTGAGGTGGTCGATTTGATGTCTGGAACAACACCCTTAACAACGACCACCCTGACCCCTTTTTCTGTCCACCTGCTCCCACGTCTCCCGCCACACCTTTTTTCCCCTCGTTTGCCCACATTGGTTTCTCAGACAGCAATCTCTCTCTCCGTTCGTCATATCACCTACAGAATTTGTCCCCTTATCCTCATGCAACTCCGCATTAGGATGGACGCCGAATCGAGGGGTGCCCGTACCGTCTCCACACGATCTCTATCAGGCAGTCTGGCCTGGCGTAATCCCAGACGCAGACCACCCTTCTAGACTGCGATCCGCAACCGCATCCCACGTTGAACGCCTTTTCAACCATTCCCGTCCCTGGTTCGACAGCCCCGACTAGGCGAAGTGCGTGGAGGAGTGCGGGAGCGCCCGTCCAATGCGCGCCTGCCGCTGCATCCCTTCATGGCAACATGACGCGATGCGCTGCAACAAGATGCTTACAGCAACTTCTTTGTTACAGTGCTGCCAGTTGCAGAGAGTTCGGGTCCGAGTCCCCGTTGAATAATCCCTCCGGAAGTGTCTCGTGCGCCGTTTGGTCATGCCTTTTCATCCTGCCACCTGTATGTACCGTGGTCCATATCTGCCATTCATGTGTGGGATGGCTGGGATCTCGGCGCGGCAGGCACGGCAATTGAATAGCCATAGAGATCACTTGCTCAGTAGCATTGATGGTTCATAGCGATGTCGAGCTTGGACTCCTCGTGTTCGTGTCTCCGGGAGAGGTATCCCGCCACGGCGCATCTCACGGTGACCACATCTGGGTCTCCGGGTGCTGTCGCCCATTCTTTCCTATTGGAGATTCTGCCTCAGCTACATGTAGCCCTTCTGCCATGCTCTGGCTGTCCTGGTTTAACTTCCTGAAGCCACTGACCCGTTACCAAATATGTTGCAGTATGTAAATGAGGGCAGAGCTGTCATATGAATGACAGGGACCAGGATCACTTATCACTAACATAATATCGGACCAAAAAGTATGTTCTCTTTCAGAGGAGAATCCGCATGAGCTTAAGGCCCAGCCTTTGTCATCTTTGGTTATCGTTCTCGTCCCGCTGGTGGGCTTTCGGTGGGCTCTTGGTGGTGAACCCATGGTTGCTTTTTTCCTTGGCTGGCCTTGAATGCGATTATACATGGTCTCGGCTCGAAAGTCGGATCCGGATGAACCGGGTAGATGACGGTAGCCAAGCTACTGCAAATCTTGCGGCCAAGTCATTAGGCTCGTATTGTGGGCAGAGTCGCCAGTGCGCTGACTTGTCCCGAACTCGTGGAATGGGAGCAATCTACTCTCGACACGCTTATTTCGTGCAAGTCATCAGAACTAGAACCGGAACTAGAACCAGAACTAGTACCAGGCTTCTTACGCGCATGTTGCATGTTCATGGGCAGGCCAGAGACATGGACCTGGTCATCATGAGGCCTCAGCGTAAGGCAGGCCCCTATCTATCTGCCATGCGGAACAAACTGCGTCGAGATGACCCGTCTGCTACGAAAGGAACGCTGCTTCAAACAACACACCCCCCTTTGAGAGCGGGGCGCTTAGGCCCGCTGCACATCATTTGGCGTCTTGCACAGGGAGTTGGAGCAAGGGGGTTCCTAGTTGACGTGGGGAAGTCGGACAGCGTTGGCGTGGTTTCAGCCCATGAAATTGGAGAGTGGGAACAGACACGGTTCAATCCCATCAATTGAAGGGGAGAGAAATCGAATTGCTCAATTTCTCGGCTTCAATCCGCGGTAGCAGGATGGCCATTGCGATGCCGGTGTCTCTTAGCGGCGGCGGCCCTGCTCCGCGGACGTCGGAGGGAGAGGAGACCACCACGGGTCCATTAGGAGGAGGTGCCTATCTCATACGAGGTAGCACGGCAGTGTGAGGCATTGGGATATAATAGCACGATACAATGGCGATAGAGATGCTGCTGTGGCGCGTGGAAGGGGAAAAGGCACACCACCGAAAGCCATGCGGCATGGCAGATCGCCTCTCCTTGTCAGCGACGAACGTCCCAAGTCCCAAGGGTGTTCTCACCACAGTTACAACAACACCCCACGATGGCATGGCTAAGACGTTCCGTCAGCAAGTGCCTCTAGGGTCGAAGGCATGCGCGTCTCTCCAGGAAATAGGAAATAACCGGGCCAGTCTCTAGGCCCAAGGGCATCTCCTGACAGACAACCGCACTACGTCGCTCAAATTACCTACTACGGACGTTGCGGAGCCCTTGTCTCGCTCCCCGCAATCGTATGCCATCTTCTCCATCTCATCATCCTGACGTCGCCTGCATGTTTCATCTTCTGGCGCCGCTGTTGGCGTTGTCCGTCGAGATCCAGAATACGACTGGGGCAATCTGACAAAGAGGGTTCTTTGTTGGAGCGTGGCTTGTTGGTTGTTGGAGGCTCAGCCTTCTAGAATCCTTCCCCAAGAGCCCGAGATCCCTGAGGGTTCGGTTGTCCGTTTGGTCCATTGGCGTTTGATTACGAGGAGATGGATGGTTCAGTGGGCGAACGTTCCAGAGTTTGTCGATCATTCTCCGCAAATCGACCAGGCTGCTTTTTTTGGAGGGGCGGCACTTTTGAGGCACAGCTCCTGAGTCTGAGCCACGCTTCCATGGACCTCAGATGGAGCTTCATGTTGCGGCGCAAATGAACACCTTCACAGCCTTCATTTCTCCACCAACTACGGTTTCTATCAAATCATCCTGCAACAAGCATCGTCGTTTCAGTAAGTTTCCTCGGCCCTTTTTGTTAGCTGAGAAACGAGTGCTCTTTCGTCAGCATCGGAGATTGCCCAAGTCGGTTACGTTACCAGCAACTCAGACTGGTGTATCAGATCCAGTGTCAACCCTCGAGGATCCCCCGACGACGATGTCGAGAGAAGCTTAAAGACCCTATGCCAACTACATACAACTCCCGAGTCGGCCTGGTCCCTACCAGTTCGCAACACCGAGGCCAAGGATCATGGAGCAGACAAATCCCCGAAAGTTTGAAACTACGTACCCATGGAGCTGGCCTGCACTTTTGACATCCTCTCATTGTTGGCATCGGTTGATACATCGTATCCATGGATTGCAACACAAGCTCTAGAGTCCTAGCCCCCATACACCGCCATCGTTCCTCCTTGGGTTCAACCTGCAGTGTTTAGCCTCCTTTCTCACCATGCGTACACCGCGGTCTAGGCTGGCCTATCGCGACGGCGTTGACTCAGATTAGAAGCGCACTGCAGGCTGCCATATGCGCTTACATGTGCATCGTTGGCTCTATTCGCAGTCCTAGAGTGCATATTCGCTCTACATCCATTATTGCGGGAAAGTTGGGCGAGTGGCGTGCTGCAGAAGCAAGATATGTGCGTGGGCAATAGACCTACATCCAACAAGCCACGGTGTGGACGAAGTATGCGACTAGGAGGCCCGGTATTCAACAGGTCAGCCCCGGGCCGGTCCCCACGTGCGGTCTTGCAGATTGACTTGTCATTTCTGCTGTCTCTACAACTTCGATATTGCTGTTCAGCCGAGCTGAGCCAGCCCTCGATGCAGAGGAGGGAAGCCTGCATAGCTGAGGCATGAGCAGGGTATAGCACGAGCGGGCTATCACAGCGTAACGGGCGCGGATCGATGAAGCCCCGGCAACCACGCCTACGGGATCGCCTCGAGAGGGGTGTGCTTCCCAGACTCACGGGACGCTGCACCTTGAAATCGTACTTTTGCCGGCGGAGGGCCAATTGCCCAACTCTTCACCGGTCACATCAGAGCAGGAACCAGTGATGCAGCTGCCCGGAGCTCGAAGTGAGGCGGACGGTGAGGGCGGGTCACACCGAGCCGTCCAAATGTCAATGCGGCCGGCGGTGCTGCGCGCCTGGACTTTTTATTTGCCTCTTTTCTGTCGTGCGACCTGACCTATCAACTTTGATATTGATATTGGCGTGATATCGATAAAATTGCGTAAGGTCTTTGGCCCAGGGGCGGGCTGATCCTTTGAAAAAAATCTGGTACCGACATGCACAGTCATGCGGTGTGTACCGGTGAACCGTAGTGAGAGAGCAGAGGCCATCATCGGCATTACTGTCGGACGTTGAGAGCGGGCTGGCGCTCGACAGTCTGCGGGTGAGTTGTCACCAACATGGCTCGGCAATGGCTGAGGTCTGAGGTCAGCAGGCTGGTCCCGTGTGCAAGCACAAGGGTCTGGTCTACCGCCATGTTTCTTGATTCTATGTATCTTTTCCGTAGTGGTACTTGTTCACTCGGTTCACCACTCTGTCTGATGCGACCGCTTCGTTTTGGACTTGCCACGTCAATTGGCAAGGCATGCTTGTCAGCTTGCATGCTCACAAGAGAGCGATAGAGAGAGAGAAGCAATATAGGGTCTCACGGCTGTTCCTCGCCAATTCTAGGCCTGTTTCACGACGAAAAGCGCGGCGAGCACCGAAGCCATGGCCGGGAAGTGGGAATTGCCAACTCACTATAGCGTTATTGCGAAACAACGGGAAGATCATAACGCCAAGGGCCCACGCATGGACTTAATCTCCCGCAGTCTGAGTGGGCATTAGGCCAACACTCGCATATCTAGCTGGTCACGTTTCGGCCAGCAGACCATTCAGCGTGCAAGAGATCGAGGAACCTGCCTCGAAGGATGAGAGGATCTTCGACCTAGGGGGGGATCAAACAACCATTCGGTTCCGGGCGGTTGGTCATTGTGCGGGGGTGGACCTTGGTCGTCGAGCAGTTGTCGGGATCTCGACGCCTCTGCCAGCGCAGGACTTTATTTTGGTCGTCGCGAAGGAAGTGGCGATGCTGGGGTCCGAGACGGGATATCCCCGACTGATTCGGGGGGACCGGGGTGGGCGTCATCGGAGCTAACAGCCGGGTGGAACCCGGAGGATTTCAGACTGGGTCGGATCCGGGTGATTGGTCTTGACAGGACTCTAGGAAGTCCCAGATGGTGCCAGACAGTGGCTCTGGCGTCTATGTGAGGGAAGCTTGGACTCAGTCTGAGACACCGCCCTAGGGGCCGCGGGAGATGGAAGGAGTCCCTTCAGGGTCCTTTGTCTTGGGGGGACTGCGAGCCGGGAAGCCATCCTGTAGACCTGAAAGGGGATATTCGTCAGGCTAGCGCCGATGATATCGTCAAATTTCCTTGACTCAGGCGCTTGAGTTGCTTTCAGCGGCAGTTTGCGCCTCCGTCTAAGCCGGGTTCATGGGCTGTCTAGGGGGGGCCAAGGAGTTGCTACGTGGGCTTTGGGAATGGCAGTTGGTTTCTAGTCGCGGTACACTTCATTCTCTATCTATTCAGTCGGATCACTTCCTATGTCAAAGTGGACATGGCCGGCCACTCCCGGATGGAACAGCTGTATCGGCGGGATTCACGGTATGTTTCGTGCCTCTTCCAAGTAGGAAACAGTCATCCACGATTATCCAGGCCACCTAAGTTACTCGCCGAGCTCTGTCCACGACATACTCAGCTGTCGAGGATGATGCTCCTCTCGAGTCTCGGCAAAGACTGTTTCCGAAAGGACCATGACAGGCAACCTCGCGTTTCCTTTTAACCGCATACACCCTTTCCCCTCGCACGAGAAGTTAGGCAAATTATCAGGCATGTTGCGCCCTCGCCCTCGCTGCTTCGCATAGACTTTCCGTAGCTGCTGACGACGCGATGGTTGTGCTGGCATCGTTGTCCAACGGGGATATCTCAGAGCGCCGATGAGGATGCACAACAGTGAGTGGAACCAGCCAATGCCTAATCTCGGTCATGAATGTCTCCATGTCGTCGGTTGTGCTTGTGTCCAGACAGCTTCGCCGGCTTGGCGGTCTTGAGCAGAGCATAGAACGAGAAAGTCCTCTCGAGGTCGTAACGGCAGCTGTTGTGTTTGCTCGTTATGTGACATGGCAACAAGTGTTGACTTGTCAGAAGACGCGGACAAGGGCTGCAAGAGAGGGCTGACAGGTGTCTATAGCACGACATATACCGCTATTGATCCTTTGTAATGATACCCTCCTTGTCCTACAAACCTCGGATGAAATGGTGCCATGGCGGTGGAAGAACGAGACACACTTGCACAAGGCGCGATTTGGCCGATTGCATATCCTCAGACGATCACTCCCCTGCTGACGCCATTGTGCTATCTACTTAGCTGTCGTGTTCAGCCTCGACATAGATATATCAACAAGGCAACCACACGCCCACCATTTTCGATTGCCTACTCTCGCCGATCCTGAGTCACGTCCAGCCATGCGACCACTCACCGTCACACATCGACTGACTCCGGCGCTGACCGGTGCCATGACCCGTGCTTTACTACGGTCTCGCGTGTTGGCCAGCCGTGAGAGATGCAGAGGTCAGCTGCAGGTTTCCGCGTTGTCGGTGTGCGTGTTTCGGGATGTGATATAAGCTTGTGTGCAGTGTGTTCGGTGTAACCTGAGGACCATGCTGTGGTGGGCAGCGCGTGATGGGCGATGTGATCGCCCGATCCTTGTTTACTATACGGGGAGTCGGATGTAAGTGAGTGCGTAGGCGTGAGGTGAAGGGGTAGGTCTTCGCAGAAGAGAGTAGAGAGGGACTGGGACACGGAGTAGGTGTAGGTTGTTGGGGAGACAGAAAGCTCAGGGCAAAGTCGTTAACTACGATGTCACTCCTCTGGAGCAAGGGAGTGTCCTCGAAACTACTGCATCAAAGCTAACATGGCTTTGTGATGCAATAAACGTGCTACTGAGAAGAGTTGTCCACATTCGCCCACTCTGATGGTTGGAAACGAATCCATCGCCATCGACATTATTAGAACCGTATACACCTGCAATGTGGCTAGACCATGGGTTCAGCATTTAACTTTCGTAGCGACGCAGATTATGGTAATATCTCGCTGCGAAAAACGCTCGCGTGGCTGAGAACTGGGAATGAATATAGGGGTTAGTGTAGGGTAGGCTGCAGATCAACTGCGCTGGCGACTGTTGCGGATGTTACGGTAAGAAACGACCAGGAGAAAATTTTGTGGAGGATGGAATGAATCTCGCTCTGCAACGAGAACTATATTGTTTCGTTTACTTCAAATGCGACAGATTGATTCCAAGTGTTTTGTGTTCCTATCTTGGTGAATGCCCTCTAAATCATCGGGCTCCTTACAGTGGCCAGCTACATGAGATTAAAAGCGAATCTAACCAGGAAAATCCCAAGTATACATAAGCACCCCGTTTTGCAAGGCGATACTCACTTTTCAAACGTGATAGTATTTATCCCTCTGCGATGAGGATATTATAGACGCCAACATTGCTATATGAACCCCAACTGGCGATGCTAGACCTACGAATTATGGATGCCAATATTCCTAGACCACTGATAATACATCTCACCGGCTCGCCAAAGGCGTCGGCTTACTTTGAATCTCTCTGATAGTTTCCTTCGTCCTGGCATTCGCCTCAAAGCTCGCTTCGATCAAATCCACCACCTCACCAACTGAGAAATAAAGACTTAACTCGCTTTCAACCCACAAGTATTTGACCTCGTTCAGATTACTCTGTAACACCTCGCTGAGGTACTTCAGACGCAACCAGTTGGGGGCGAACTGGGCTGTTTGGGGGACTTCGTCTTCGGAGGCGACGGTACCTGGAGAGAGCTTGCTTGGGAGAAAAAGAGTATCGAGTGCGGTAGCTTTGGATATGAGCGTGGCGATGTTGTAAGCTTCCTCCTGACCGATGGCGGACATCTCGAGGACGTCCGTGATGAGTTTTGTGGCAAGTGCGTCGACGAGGGAGCCAATTGCCTGTGACCAGACTGAGCGAGCTAGGATAGACCCCCACGTAGCAGCCACGGTTTGAATGCGGGAGACACCAGAGTCAATGCACGCTTCTGTCTCATCTTGGGTCATGATGCTTTGTGAGCCGCCCAGGAGGTCGCGGAGAATGGTCTTTTGGATGTTCATTTCGTTGCTGTAGCTGCGGTTGGCGAAGCTCTGGAGGGATTTGATGTCGTTGTCGATACGGAGCATGTTGCGGGCTCTGTTGGTAAGGTCTTGACGGTCTTTCCATGATGTTGAGAAGGTAGAGAGTTTCTCGGCTAAATACATTGCGTCGTTATATAGGAACCTGGGAGAGTCAGTTATTGTCTGTGAGTGCTCACTGGAAAGGCTTACATGTTGCCGCCTTCGTTGAAGGAATAGGAATATGGTGAGATGGCCCTGAACAGTGCTAAGGCAAAGGTTGGCAGGTTGAAAAGCCCTGGCGCCATTGCAGCAACGGGAGTGTACTTCGTGTCTTCCTTGGTAAGAGAAGCGGCATCCTCAAGGATTGCATAGATGAGGTCCAGGACTGGCTCGGGCAGAGAGGATATGTTGTAGGTCTCTCGGAGAACAAGTTCCCGCGTCTCGTTGTGAGCGTTCGGTGCTTTCTTCTTTGGACTTGATGGCGCCGGTTCGGGTTCTGGAGCAGCGTCTTCGTCACCCCACCCCCATGCTGCGGCAGGATCATCGTCATCATCGTTGGTCTTCTTTTCCTCATCCTTTAATTCATCGTCCCAACCCCATGCATCCGCGCCATCATCCTCCCCATCGGCTCTAGTACCTTTGCCCTCTGGTTTTGAGTCGTCCGTGGTTTGATCATTGTCATCCCAAGCATCGCCCCAGTCAGCACCCCAGTCGTTGTTATCCGCTGTCGCGCCAGCTCCTGGCGTCTTTGAGAGCTTTTTGCCCTCGGCAAGAGAGACCATTTGCTTCTCAACTTTTTCGACCTGTTTAGATTCGCCTATTCCCTTGAGAAGCTTCGATCGCACTGTATCAAGGGTCGTTTCTCGGCATTTACCTAGCCAGATTGATGGAGCGTTGCCCACCCATTGTTGCAAGTCCTTAAAACCAGTGTATCCATGCTTGTCCAAAGTTTCGCAGAACTCTCTAGCTCTCTTGATCATTGCTTGGAATGAGTCCATTTCCTGTAGGGAAGCGGGGACAGCTGAGTCGAGCCAGACATTGATGAGTCTCGGAATGAGGTCGGCCATCATGAAAGTGCAGAGCGACTGAAGGAGATCTGATGGGAGTTTGTCGGAAAGAAAAACGAGCACCTTTTCGAGGTCGGAGAGTAGCCCTTCAACCGAGCCGTCTGCCTGTCCCATAAGCTTCAAGACCTCACCTTCTGCTTCTATTCCAGGTAGGGTATCCTTGTTGGCATTCATCCTAGGGGATACAATGGCCGCATCCACATTGCGCCATAATTGCTCCATTCGTTCGTCCATCTCCTTGAAAGCTTTTAACCCAACTACAGCCTCTGAGAGGGTCATTTGCTCGTCTATTAGATAGTGAGCTAGGGAACAATAGAAATAGGAATGGCACTACCTTTGATAGTTTCATAGATAGCAATACTTGCAGCATCAATATCGACATGTGCTAGGGATTTCCAGACATGGTCAAACACTTCATGAACGCCAGACTTGAGCTCAAAGCTTCGTAAGTTCAGCAACTTCATCACCCGAACCGTCTTGCTTATCCCTATTGTATCGATTGCGACCCAGGACTCTTTGCTGATATTAGTGACTGAGACTCGGATCATATACCCTGAAGAAACATACTTTCGAGGAGTCGAAGGGAGTCGAGAATGCGCCTCTCATTCTTTGCCGCCTCTACCTCGCTGAGCAATTCGTTGACATATTGTATTCCTCTTAGGACACCGTGTAGTTGTTGGCTGTATTGTACCTCCCTATTTAGAAACTGAACCTTCTCTTCTGCATCCTGAATATCTTCTCCGGAGACATCTGGAGCTTCGGATTGTCGGACGATGTCGTTGGCGATGGTCTTTGATCGAATAATATCCTCCTGGAGGGACTTGGCGTTCTTAACCCAAGAGCTCACTTCCTCTTTCGTTTCCTCGTTGATAGTATGAAGCTCGGCCTACAGTAGTCATGAGCATTTATTAATGATCACTCTGATAGCCCATAGATACCTCGAGCCCTTCTCGGGCCTTGCCTAGAGCTTGTATTGAAGGCTCCAAGTCTGATTCGGACACTGGTGGCAGATGGGAGACATCATCGGGGAAGCGTCCCTCCAGTGAGAATGCTACGAGGGCATCGCTGAGCTGCTGCGAGGCGGCCGCTGTCGCTGCCATGGCTGATTGTCGAACGGGAGGTAGGTTGTTGTGGGCTATTGACGTTGGTGGATGCGTCGAGACGACGTCACGTCACCATTGAACAGTAACCGAGTGAATGGAAACCGAGCATGTGTTGTAAATGGTAATTCGTTTATGGGATTAAATGGATCGCTCTGTATCCCGAGTTATCGTCATCGTAGTCGTGAATGGATCTTGTCGTGTCGCATCACAAAATCAAGTTTTACGTGAAGCTGTTTACTGTCACAAGCTTGGCTCATTGTTCAAGCTGTCAACTTCCTTCTGAAGCTACAGCTTTTTGCCGCCAGCTGCAAATCGCACCTGCCAGCTGTCAGGGACCGATTTGGCCGTGCGCTTAGCGGCTATCCGCCAATCGGAGCACAGGCCATCTAGGCACACATTGTTCCGGCGGGCAGGAGCCATTGTCTCCACGCCTTCTAACGGAGCAGCCATGCTTCATAACGGGATGCAGGGAGAGAGTCTGACGTCCTTATAAACGACGCTCCCAGCTTGTGATTTAACGGGTTTCTCTCCTTCATCTTTTCGTTCTCTTTGTATACCTTGTTCTGCTGATTGTGGCACTGTCGCGCAAATCAAACAACGAGAAAAGATCCTCATAGCGGGGTATTGATTTTCTCATTGGCCTCTCCACACGCCCAACACCTGGTGAGTGAGTCTGCCTTTCATTGCTTACTGCGAGTTTGCCTTCTGTTGCCTGGAGCAAGTTGTTACCATTTCTGCTTCCCACGCTTTCCCTCAGGGAGTTGTTTCCTCCTTTTATATCTTTATGCCCTTTTTAGAGCTCTGATGGCACTTCCTTGAGTGCTTTCACATCGAGATACCCCGCGTCCAACTTCGTCGTCGATAGTGGGGTAGCTTATTGCACTGAGTGTTGCTTTTACTTCAACACCACAGCTAGCTTCCCTTATTATCACGATGTCGGTCGCAAGTAGGAACGTGATTCAATATGCCCTTGCGGTGGCAGTTGCCCTGCTTAGCATCGTCGCGTATCTCATGATCCTTAAGGAAGGGATTGGGTTGAAATCGTTACCCGTTCCGGATCTGAAGTTAGTTACCCAAGGCGCAGAACTTCTCATCCTTGTTCTCCATTTCCATACTATATTTTCTTTGTCCTCTTGACATCTCTCACGGCATCTAATATCTATTGTGTATTTCTATGACTTCTAGTCGGGGTCCAGAATGTTGTTCAATATATGTCGTCTTCCTTGATGCCCGTCAGACCTTCTCATGGTCTTCCCATACCATCGCCATATTTATACAGACTTGCTAACCACGTTATTAGGTCACTCTGGAGCTTTACAGCTCTTGACCAGCTCACTATGTCCTCGGGAACTTCAAATTCGCGGTTTCGAAAGATCCAAAGTTTCAAGACCGACTATGCACCTTGCACCATCACCCAGTATGTCTCCGAACGAAGTGGCATGCAGGTTGTCATCGCCGACCGAAAGGGGCCCAAGGTCAACGGCTATTTCACCCTAGCAACCGAAATCTTCGACGACTCTGGTGCTCCCCATACCCTGGAGCATCTCGTCTTCATGGGTTCCAAGAGCTATCAATATAAAGGTCTCTTGGACAAGCTGTCGTCACGCGCGTACTCTGGAACGAATGCCTGGACTGCTACGGACCACACTGCTTACACTCTCGAGACCGCTGGTTGGGAGGGCTTTGCTCAAATCCTTCCAGTGTATCTGGAGCATATCATTCTGCCAACTATCACTGACGAAGGTATTGTCACCGAGGTTTGGCATATCGACGGAGAGGGCAACGATGCCGGCGTGGTCTACTCCGAGATGCAAGCTGTGCAATTCAGGAGTGCTGAGATCATGGATTTGAAAGCTCGCCGACTTTTGTACCCGGATAATGTCGGATTCAGATACGAGACTGGCGGCATGACAGAACAACTCCGTGTACTGACGCCTGAGCGAATTCGCACTTTTCATCGAGAAATGTACCAACCGCGCAACCTTTGTCTCGTAATTGTCGGAGAGGTGGACCACGAAAACCTCCTCCAGACCCTAGAGGAATTTGAGGAGTCTATCAAAGACGATATTCCCTCGCTTGATACGCCTTTCCAGCGGTTTGTCCACCACAATCCCCCTACTTCACTTCAATGCTGACTTCCCTTATAGCCCTTGGATTGATTCTGCTCAGCCTCCTAGCCTCAACGCGTCCCAAATCGTCACGGCAGAGTTTCCCGAAGAGGATGAGACCGTAGGCGAAATCCTCGTGGGTTTCTTCGGCCCAAACTGCAACGACACGATCCAGGCATCGGCTCTCAATATCCTCTTGACCTATCTCTGCGGTTCCTCTGTATCTATCCTCGAGAACGTCATAGTTGAACGAGAGGAATTGGCGAGTTCTGTTAGCTACTGGTGGGATTCTAGACCAAACTCGGTCATCTGGCTACAGCCTACGGGTGTTGCTACTGAAAAACTCGAGTTTGTGGAGAAACGACTTTTTGAGCTGCTCAAAGAAGTCGCATCAAATCCTATGGACATGGACTACATGAGGGAGAGCATTCGCAGAGAGAAACGTCAAGTCAAATATCATGCTGAGACCTCCGAGTCGTTCTATGCTACCAATATCATCACGGATTACTTATTCGGTAGTCGTGATGGTTCCACGCTCAAGGATCTTCAGAACTTGGATGAGTACGAGACCTTGGAGAAGTGGACGGATAAGGAGTGGCGGGACTTCCTTAGCAAGTGGATGGCTGATGCCCATCATATTTCTGTCCTTGGCAAGCCGTCCTTAGAACTGGCATCCAAGATGAAGAAAGATGAAGAGGCCCGAATTGCCAAGCGCAAGGAAGAGCTAGGGCCTGAAGGTCTCGCCAAATTGGGCGATCGTCTGGAAGAGGCAAAAAAGAAGAACGATGAACCCATTCCTGCCTCACTAATCGATGAATGGGATGTGCCCGGTACTGATTCAATCCATTTCATTGAGTCTGACACTGCCCGCTCTGGACACGCCCGTGCTGTCGGACTGGGCGCTGGCCCTGCGCAGAAGCTCATCGATACCGCACAAAATGGCAGCCTCCCTCTTTTCATCCAGTTCGAGGATGTGCCTACGAATTTCGTGCACATCACTATCCATATTGGCACCGCCGATGTCCCCGTTGAACTAAAACCACTGATGCCCATCTTCAGCGACAACTTCTTCAACACGCACATTATGCGAAATGGCGAGAAGGTGGGCTTCGAGCAGGTAGTAATGGAACTCGAGAAGGACACTATTAGTTACTCACTCGGTTCTGCTAGATCGCTTGCCGATGCTGATGGCATTATGATCCAGTTCCAGGTTGAGCCTGAGAAGTATGCTGCAGCGGTCGAGTGGATTCGCACAATGATGTTTGACTCTATTTTCGATCCTCAGCGCTTGAAAGCCGGCGTTGTCAAGCTCTTGGCCGACATTCCTGAAGGGAAGCGGGATGGTAGGGGCATGGCAAGCGAAGTCGATGTCGCTCTCCATATGGAGAAGTCGTCTCTATCAGTCGCCAAGAGAATCTTGGTCAGGGCCGTCTACCTAAAGCGTCTCAAGAAACTCCTTGAGAAGGAGCCCGAGAAGGTTGTTGGCTGGTTTAACACCGTCCGCAAGTCGCTCTTCACCTTCCAGAACATGCGTTTCCTGGTTACAGCCAACTTGGCTACCCTCCCTGAACCCATCACTACATGGGACCGCTTGTCCAAATCTCTGACTTCTCAGGAAACCATGATTGAGATTCCTAAGCCGGTGAGTCTGCTCAACGAAGAGGGACGAAACCCTGGATCTGTCGGTGCTGTGATCATCCCGATGACTACCCTCGACAGCTCATACTCTGTCTCTTCTTCTCCGGGTCTGGAATCATTTACCGACCCAAGACTTCCCGCCATAATGGTTGCGATCGGCTACCTTGAAACGGCTGAGGGACCGCTTTGGAACGCCGTCCGTGGCGCCGGTTATGCCTACGGCTCCTACTTTTCCAGGGATATCAACTCCGGCATCCTTTCTTATAGAGTATACCGTTCCCCTGACGCCTCGAAGGCCGTCATCGCTTCGCGTGATATCATCCGCAAGGTCGCTGAGGGCGAAGTAGAGATCGACCGCCACCTCCTGGAGGGCACAATCAGCCAGATTGTGGTCATGTTTGCTGACGAGCAGTCCACAATGCCCAATGCTGCGCAGCAGAACTTCGTGCAGAGCGTCGTACGCGGTCTTCCCAAGGATTGGGACAAGGAGATATTGAAGCGTGTACGCGCAGTAACGGTGGATGAAATGAAGCAAGCGATGAAAGACTTCATTCTGCCCTGCTTCGAGCCCGGAAAGAGCAACATTGTCATCACATGTGCAAAGATTATGGAAGAGGTACGCACTAATTTCGATCTCTTCAAGGTTTCAACTAACTAACCTCGGCGCAGGGCATGGCAACCGCCTTCAAGGATATGGGATTCAAGGTCCAGACTCACGAGCTCAGCTATTTCCACGATGACTATGGCCTGAAGCCGGATGAGGATGAGGAAGAAGACGAAGACGAAGATGAAGATGAGCTTGATGGATCGGAAGGATCTTACGACTCTGAAGAGGATGATGACTAGACGGAGTATCTTTTTGTAGAGGTACTTAGAACATTCGGATCGATCATTCATAGACTTGGTTGAGGAGTGAGCAATAGACACAAGTCGAGTCCTTCGCTGTTTGAAAACCTTCCTACTTGAGGCTAGAGAGTTTCCAAGGTACAAAGCGCTAAATGAAACGGAGAAATCTCTTTTGTATTTTACAGGGACCAAGATGTGAGTGTCTACTTCTCTAAAGTATCCAACTCTAGCCGGCCAACCCTCATTCCCAAATCTCGACTCGGAGCCACCCATTTTAACCACCTGAAAGCCCCAAGCCCCATGCCCAACCTATAGATAAGAGCTAAATCTATACGTACAAACCGACTCTATTCTAGAACGCGGTTACAACTCATCACGACCACTGGCCTTGACAACGCCCTCCTCCTGCTTCTCAGCCTTATCAGGTACACCCTCAGTGATGGCCTCAGAGCCCTTCCAGCCAAGCGCCTTGAGACGCTCCGTCAGATGCGGGTGGGAGAAGTGGTAGCTAGCATACATCCAGTCGGCATCCATGGTGCTGAGGTTCTGGATCTGGAGCTTCAGGAGTGAGCGGGCGAGCAACTCGGGGTAGCCGAGCTGTTTGGCGAACGCATCGGCCTGGAACTCAAACTTGCGGGTGATGATGTTCATGCCAAGCTGGACGACCAGATCCATGGGGGACAGGGCGTCGGAGAAGAGGAGGAAACCAATGATGATGGGGTGTTCGGTGAAGAAACCGAACGCAGAGTAGAGGGAGTTGTTGTTGATGAAGACAGAGAACAGGGTGAAGATATAGAACAAATGAGCCTAGTATAGTTTATTAGCTTGGTGCTCACAAGACAGATCATAATGATATCTTACCTGAGAAATGCCGAAGAGGCTGGTAGTGTGACCGAGCTTCCAGTGACCCAACTCGTGCGCAAGGACAGCAACAACCTCCTGAGGCTGACTCTTCTCAATCAGAGTGTCGTAGATAACAATGTGCTTCTTCCAGGGGAGACCAAAGAAGTAGGCATTAGAGTGAGCGCTGCGCTTGCTTCCATCGATGACGTAGAGTTCATGCAGAGGGAACTTCAAGCTAGCAGCAAGAGACTCAACGCTGGACTTGAGGTCACCCTCCTCGAGAGGCGAAAGCTTGTTGAACAGGGGGAGGATGGCGACCGGATAGATGGTAATCATAAAGACTTGGAGACCAGCAGCGAAAGCCCAGAGGTAGAAGAAGAACTGGTTGCCAGTCTTCTGGATGATCTTGAGGAAACCGGCAAGGATCGGGGGCGCAAGGATGAAGGTCAGGAGCTGAGACTTGAGAAGATCGGTAACGAAGAGCTTGGGCGTCTGTTTATTGAAGCCAAACTTCTCCTCGAGGACGAATGTATAGTAGATACTACTGGGCAGGCGCAACAGCTGAGTGAAGACCAGGAAGGACAAGACAAAGACAATGGAGTGGCTAATCTCGCCCGTGAAGCGTGCAGGCGCCCATTTGAGCAGGAGATCACCAGTCCAGGACCAGAGCTTGGGCAGGACATCAAACTGGATAAAAGCGATATTTTGAATCTGGCTCCACAGGCCGTTGAAGATCTCGTACTTGGCTTTGGCGCGACCGTAAGCTTGCGATTTATCAAACACTTCCTGGGAGACTTCCTTGGAGAGGACGGCGGGCGGGCTGGGTTTCTGGAGGATGCGGTACTGGCGGAGCGTCAGGAAGGACTCGAAGAGGTACTGGCCGACGGAGAATCCAATGATGAGCTTCTTCCAGGGGAACAGCGGGCGGTCGAGGAAGCGCGCGAGGCGCTGCGAAAATGTTAGCGATTGCTTGAATTTTGGGGGGAAATTTGGGGTTTGACAATGACTTACCTGAAGGAAATCCATGGTTGATTGTTGACGATGAACCGTGAAATTGAAGCTTTGGTGGTTGAAGGAGCTATGTGGGATAAGCCAGCGCAAGGTGGCCTAAGGACCTGCTGCGTCAGAGAACGCGCCTGCGCCTGCCTTGCGACGTGTAATCAATCTCAGTCGCCGGCGTTTGAATTCCCCGACTTTCCGAGCTGCAAGGATCGTGATGCAACGTCAGATCTAACGATACTTCAAGGATTCTTGAGGAATTTTATGACAAGTATGTTGCATATTATCAGGTAATTGTTTTCCTGATCAATTGATTTTCATCGACTCTACATGCTTGCCATTGAGGAGATACCGTACGGTGCGCCGGCGCGCACACACTTAAGAACTTGGCACTGGATGGCTATGAGGGCCAATGCAATGAGCCGGCACGTTACTTCGTAGCCTGGTAGGCAATCCAAGGAACTCCCTCAAACGAAGGCTAGTTTGTTACAAACACGACCTCAAACTCGCGGAAGATATAATGAGCTTGCACGATATGCGACAATTAACAGAGTAGGTAGCTATCCATATTACATAAGTCTGCCACCTACAAGACCCAAAAGGCCATATCTGACTCGGCAGCACCAGTGTGAGCCTTCCTCTCACAAGGTCCGCTCCATGTACTCTACCATCTCGTCAAAGAGACTATCAAGCTGCTGAGGCGTCAAGCCTGATGCAACCCTCAGCGGGTCGAGGGCCTCTGGCGGCACAACGGCTGCATTGGAGATTGTCGGTTGCGGAACGATGATGCTAGTCGGCCCAATTGTTACTGCGTTGCGAGGCTGGCGCCCAAAGGGTTCCTAATGCCCGTTGGTCGTCGCCGCTGGGACTGGCTGAGGTGGCCGTTCCGGACCGAAGGGCACGGGGTCATTAGCCTGCGGTTCTTCCTCTGTGTCGTCGTCGAACTCGCTAAGTTCTTCTTCTTCTTCCTCGCCCTCTTCGTCGGAGTAGTCGCTCTCGTCCCCCTCGACCCCGCCGTGACTGTCCGAGTAAACGCTCTCGACGGTGCCGGCCATGCCAGGTGGCACCTTGCGGCCTTGCTGCTGCATCTGTTGGATAATACTCATGAGTTTCTCCGTCTTCTTCTCCGCAGCCTCGGTCTTCTTCTTCCACTCTTGGCGCTCTTCTGCCATGCGGATAATGTTGGCTGCCGTCGCCTCCTTCTGTCGTTTCAGTGCCTCATTCTCCTTCTCGAGTCGTTTTCCTTTCTTCGACATGTCTTCCATCTCTTTTCGGAAGGAGAGGAACAAATCGTTGCTATTGTTCAGTGTATCCTCCACCTGCTGTGGAATTAGTCAACTTCATCCGCATCGGGACTTAAGCGGGAACTCACCTGTTTGAACTTATCGACGTAGACGTTGAGCTGATTCCGAAGCTCAGTTTCAGTCTTCGTGAAAGCCTGAACTTGCGCCTGCAGGTGACGTGCCTTCGTCGACTCGGATTCCGCATTCTTCCTTTCCCGCTCGAAACGCGCCATGTGATATTGTACCTCTAACTCTTTTGTGCGCATTAGGGAGTGGAAATGCAATTCTCGTAACTCGTACTGCTCAATGAACGACTTAAAGCGGACTCGGAAGCTGGGTACAGTTAGTAAAAGTTGTTGGCAACCACCCTTGCAGGTTGGGGTCTCTTACAGCTCATCAACTTCCATGTCGACTACTTGTTTTTTCGGAGTGTCCTTCTCCTCCTGATAACCTTCGAGTTTCGATAGGAGAGTTGCGTACTTTTCGTCCCAGGCTGTGTTGTTATGCTTCTGCTTGGTCTGGAGTTCCTTATTCTCATTCTGCGAAGGCGCGATCAGCACACCGGTTCCTCCCCTCTCAGCATGCAGCTACCAACCTTCATCTTGTTGTTATCCCTTTGAAGTTCACGACACAGCTTTTCAAGCTTCTCTTTCAGTCCCACCGTCTTGCTCAACTCAGTACGATTGGTGTCCCGCTCCTTCTGCAAGTTATCCCCGCGCCGCTTGTTCTTCTGATTCTCCCTCTCCAGGCGTCTCATGTCGGCTAACAGTTCGCTCGAGCGCTTCGTAAGGTGGTCGATCTTCTGCATGTTGTCCATCTTGGAGACCTGTTGAAGGAGATCACGGTTCGCCCTTTTCACTTCTCGCTCTGCACGCCACCCTAATATCAGCACAAGTCCCTGCATCTTTTGACATTCCCGGAAATCCAGGCCAAACGTGTTCAACAGGGACGCAACACACCAATCTCCAACTCCTGGTCTTTCTCGTTCGTGGCATCTTGCTCGAGTTGCGAGATGCGGGCTTGCAGCAGGCGTGATGCCTCGTTCGAATCCATGGCCTTCTTGCCCTTCTTCTTCGTCGCTACAGGCGGTTGGTGGACATGCCCATCGTGGCCGTTGGCCAGACTAGAGTCCACCGGGCTTGCAGGCATCGCCGTTGACATTCGTCGAGGGTTCGAGAGTGTGTCACGAGGGCCGTCGCAGTCGGGGTTGATCGCATCGAGGCAGGACACAAGGGTGCTCAAGGTACGGAAGACACAGCGGTCGAATCGCCGCGGTCGTGTGGTTGTCTAGATCTGAGCCGGGGTTGTCGGCGTTGAGAAGAGGCTAGAGGAGAAAGATGGCGCCGGCTAAGCCTGGAGAAATGCGCATTAGCATTAGAACTGTCACTGTGTTGAATTCGCAACGGTGACTTGTGGCTTGACGAGTTTCCTCTCTCGGGCAGGCTAAATGGAAACCTACACTACTCGTTAATGACGAATTGGGCTCAGTTACGGCCGTGGCAGGGTATGGTATGGATCTCAGCGCATTCAACGTGGGTTGTCACGGCTTCTTGTCTGGGTGGACGGTTTATGGAGATGCATGGATGGCAGAGGATGGTTTTGCAAGTGGTGATGATTGGCCTACTTTGCTAAGATGCTAGCGTAAAGACGGCAAGTGGACGTGCTGGGACGATAGCGCTCTAACCCTCGGAGGGCCGGTTAATGCTGGAAGTGCTCAGCCTCTGGAGGCGCTGAGACTGACTAATCGTAGAGCCCTGGCCATCAGCCGCGCCAATGTCTAGGCGTTGGCCACTAAAACGCTCGTGCTGTAGCAGGGGCCTCGAAATTTTTGGGACCTCGGAGCGTCATCGCACCCAATCGCGCATCCACCATCTGCAATCTCTACAAGCTGCCGGGCCGAGACTTCGACTCGACTTCGTGACGCCTTTTCGTCAGGTCTCGTTTCTCGCTGTACTATAATCTGTGTATTACTAATTCTTGTGTTTGTTTATTCCTCACATTATTTCCTCAGAATGCTGCGCAACGCGGCAAAATCAGCCCGCAAGGCTGTCACGGAGCTGTCGCAGTTCCCGAAGCCAGGCGACAAGCTTCACGGCTTCACCCTCGTGCGATCGAAGCATGTGCCTGAGCTGGAGCTGACGGCTCTTCACTTGCAACACGACAAGACTGGTGCTGACTACCTTCATATTGCTCGAGATGATAGCAACAATGTCTTCTCGATTGGCTTCAAGACGAATCCTCCGGACGATACCGGCGTTCCGCACATCCTGGAGCATACGACGTTGTGTGGCAGTAACAAGTAAGATTTTCATATCGCAAGCCCTTGAGCATCTCGCAATGCTAACCATATACGCGCCGTAGATACCCCATCCGAGATCCTTTCTTCAAGATGCTGCCTCGAACCCTCTCAAACTTCATGAACGCCTTTACGGCCTCCGATCACACCTTCTACCCGTTCGCCACGACGAATGCGCAGGACTTCAAGAACCTCATGTCGGTCTATCTGGATGCGACGTTGCACCCACTACTGAAGCAGTCCGACTTCACGCAAGAGGGCTGGCGGATCGGGCCCGAGAACCCCTTGGCCGAGGATGAGGCGAGCAAGAAGCTGGTATTCAAGGGTGTTGTGTACAACGAGATGAAAGGCCAGATGTCTGATGCTGGGTACCTCTATTATATCCGCTTCCACGACCACATCTTCCCCGACATCAACAACTCTGGAGGCGATCCCCAGAAGATTACCGACTTGACCTACGACCAGTTGAGGCAGTTCCACGCCGAGCACTACCACCCCAGCAACGCCAAACTGTTTACCTACGGAGATATGCCGTTGGCGGACCATCTACAGGAGGTTGATGTTCAGCTGGCAGCATTCGAGAAGATTCAAGGAGATAATGAGGTTCGTGAACCCATCACGATGGATGGTCCCAAGGACGTGACACTCTATGGACCGCTGGACCCCTTAGTGGATCCCGACCGCCAGTATAAGACCTCTGTATCGTGGATTATGGGGGATACGGGAGATGTTCTTGAGTCCTTCTCTCTTGCGCTTCTTTCTACTCTCCTTATGGATGGTTATGGTTCACCCCTATATCGAGGACTCATCGAGGCCGGCATGGGCGCTGACTGGAGCCCAAATGCCGGCTATGATAGCTCTGCCAAACGCGGTATCTTCTCTATTGGCCTCACTGGTGTTCAAGAGGCCGATGTGCCCAAGCTAAAGGCAAAGATTCAGGATATCCTCCGTGATGCTCGGAACAAGGGTTTCGACCAGACCAAGATTGACGGCTCTCTGCACCAGTTGGAGCTGGCACTAAAGCACAAGACTGCCAACTTTGGTTTCTCCATGCTAAATAGACTCAAGCCCAAGTGGTTCAACGGTGTCGACCCGTTCGACTCACTGGCTTGGAACGACACTATTAATGCCTTCCAGGCGAAGTTGGCGGAGGGCAATTACTTCGAGAGCTTGATTGATAAATATCTGCTCAACGATAATGCACTGACTTTCACCATGGCGCCGTCGACGACTTACGGGGAAGACTTGATTAAAGAGGAGCAGGAGCGGCTCTCAACTAAGATCCAGCAGGCTGTAAAGGAAGCTGGCGGCGAGGAGAATGCTCGCAAGCACTTTGAGGAGCAAGAGCAGGTCCTCCTGGCGGAGCAGAACAAGACAAACACGGAAGACCTGAGCTGTCTCCCCACTGTTCATGTCAAGGATATCCCAAGGAGCAAGGAGCCCGTGGTGGTTCGCGATGAGAATGCCAACGGCGTTCAAATCCAGTGGCGAGAGGCGCCGACCAATGGGCTTACCTACTTCCGGGCCATTAACACGTTGGAGAATTTGCCCGATGACCTACGAGAGCTGATCCCACTGTTCACCGATAGCATCATGCGTCTGGGTACTAAGGACATGACGATGGAACAGCTGGAGGACCTAATCAAGCTCAAGACTGGTGGTGTCTCTATTGGGTACCATGCCAGCCCCTCACCCACCGATTTCCACCAGGCGAGCGAAGGCATCATCTTTACTGGCATGGCCCTGGACAGAAATGTCCCTGTCATGTTTGATATTCTCCAGAAACTGGTGCTTGGTACCGACTTTGATAGCCCCGAGGCAGCTCTTCGCATCCGACAATTGTTACAGGCTTCAGCCGATGGCGTCGTCAACGATATTGCATCAACAGGACACCGATTCGCGATGGGTTATGCGGAGTCTGGCGTGACGCGTAGCGCATGGCTAAGGCAACAGGTCGGCGGTCTCTCGCAGGTGAAGCTGATTACATCCTTGGCCAGCCGCCCAGAGTCAGACCAGCTCCAGGATGTCATTGCCAAGCTTAAGCAGATCCAGAGTTTTGTGCTTGCAGGAAACAGCTTTCGGACTGCCATTACCTGTGGCACGGAGAGCGTTGCAGACAATACTCAGTCTCTGCAAAACTTTATGGGCGGGCTATCTCAAGATGCGCTCAACCTAAAGAACCCGAACCCTCGGACGCTACCCCGGGATAGCAAGACCTTCTTCCCTCTACCCTACCAGGTTTACTACGGCGGTTTATCGGTGCCAACAACATCGTATACGTCACCCGAGGGCGCACCCCTCCAGATCCTCTCACAGTTGCTTACTCACAAGCATCTGCACCATGAGATCCGCGAAAAGGGTGGAGCGTACGGTGGTGGCGCGTACTCGAAACCCCTGGATGGTCTCTTCGGCTTTTACTCATACCGCGATCCCAACCCGCAGAACACCATGGCCATCATGCGCAACACAGGCCAGTGGGCGGTGGACAAGAAGTGGTCAGACCGCGACCTAGAGGAGGCCAAAATCTCCGTGTTCCAGGGCGTGGACGCACCCAAGTCAGTGAACCAGGAGGGCATGGCACGGTTCCTGTCGGGCATCACCGAGGAAATGAAGCAGCGAAAGCGTGAGCAGCTGCTAGATGTTACCAAGGACCAGGTGCGCGAGGTGGCCCAGAAGTACCTCGTTGAAGCGGTAAAGAAGGGCGAGGCGCGGATGGCGTTTTTGGGAGAGAAGCAGGCGTGGGTGGATGGGGAGTGGAAGATCAGCGAGATGGATGTCAAGGGGGCCGCGTAAATCTTGAATCTCTGCTGCATATTGTGCTACTAATCATAGACTATGTCTTGCATTGCGGGAGTAGAATAAGATGGGCTGCGAAGATAGACAGGCGATCTTGAGCCTTGTACGATGAAGACGAAGAAGATGAAAAGGAGAATTGTACATAAGCATAAAGCTAACATATAGATGCCCCTCCTCGAAATACTGGAACAAACTCATATCATGCAGTGAAGTCCCAACCACGCGTTCAGATACGATACATCTCTCTGCCCCTACCTCAATGGCAGAGAGACCACAGAGCAACGCAAGAACAAACAAAACCCTCCCACAAAGCCCACATCTCGTCATCCTCCTTCCACTCCTGATGCTGCGGAGCGAAAGCACCAAGCACCAGGGGCTGGAGGCTGTGATGTCGTGGTGTGTGGATGTCTTGTGGGTGCGGGCTCGTTCTATCAGAGCCGGAGTCCTTGAGCGTTGGATTACTGGACTAAAGAGCAGAGTACAAAGCGACACTAGTGTATAGGATGTAGCACTACGTATTAGTAGTTAGGTGAGTCGTTGATTTTATTACCCGAGTCGGGAAGTCAATAAAGTCGCGACTCGAGGTGTAAGCCATAGGTTGTGCGTGAGTTGGGGAAGTTGGAGAGGAGTGGGATGCTTGTGCCCCGCATCCATGGATAGTTATTATTACACCTCGTCTCATGCCGAGGGTCTCAATGGAAGTAAAGCCACTTCGTAAAGAAATCCAGAAAGCATCAGATCCGGGTACAATTCCACAGCCGCGAGATGTTGGTAGCAGGACAAGCATTTTTGAAACTCGCCTCTGCAGAAATTGAGTCATTGCCAAGCAGGGGACGGCGATTGGAACAAGATCCAAGAAATACAATATCCCATTAGCAATACAGCGGAAATTCTAGGGTTAGGCACGGCACCCGATATCCCCAGGGGCAAGGGACAAGGGTAGGGGAGCACGGGAGCAGGGGAGTAGGAATTGGACGGCTCTGAGAGGCCAGTAGGTTGGAATGGAGACGTCTGATTGCTATGCTGGCACAGCTAGGACTGGGGTTGTGAGAATTGGTTTATTGGGATCCGTTTAGATGTGTCTACGTCGTACTCCGGATGGTACCTTGAGATGCGGGTTGAAACGGATTGAAGGGGAGCTGCCGAATAGAGACTGAGCCGATTGCTGTTTCCATGGGGCGAGAAGGAGCTGCTGTTTCTTAGTCCCGGTTTGCTAGGTTGTACAGTTCGTAGATCGGATGATTTGCCGGGGCTAGAACGGGCTGGAAGGGAAAAAGAAAGCAGAGAATGCACAAAGGTGTCTTTGTTGAACTGGTGTATCCCGACCCGAGTTGCACCCTAAGGTAGGGATCATCTGTACTCGGTAACAGCGATAGTATTTCTTCCATATTCATGATAGAGCCTCCGTTGAATAATAGCCTGACTAGCCGAGGCCTTTTTTCTAAAACTCGTGATGAAAGCAACAGTGATGCAGTTATTGACCAATTGGTCACCGTGTCTAGCCTAGATTGGTCACTGCCTGCTGAACCTTGAGCTAAGATATATACGGAAATTCGAAGAGTTTCTGTTCACCAAGGCATCCGCATTATCCCACGCCCAACTATAGCAGGGTGACATCTTGCGGTGTGTCGTAAAGATAGAGTGCCTGTTGACCCAACAGCTCACTGTAACCGGGCCGGATATAAGGAATACGCGAGTGCTCAAGATTAAGGTTAGGCACAGTGCTACTTATACCCTCATCGCGATGATGCGGGAAGCCAAAAGCTGGTGGAGTAGCACCGTTCATTCACTGTCTCTCCCCCCTGTCTCTCACTGTCTCTCACTTCTGACTCCAAAAAAACCAGCAAGTGGAACCCCCGCATCAGGTACCGACTGAGCATCGGTCCAATCACCGCCCAACCGCTGACAGACAGGAACCAGAACCTGCGCCTTCCCTGCCAAAATTCGAGAAAATTTGTGTGTGGATGTGGGGATTCCGGAACCATCCAGCCGTGGGCCGTGCCACACCGACGGGCTCTTGGAGGTTTTTTATAAAACCTAGCGCCCGCCACTCTCAACACCATCGACCAAATTCCTTGAATTCTACCGATATTCAAGCTCCTCGTCTCCTGCCATACGATCGGAAACAACTCTAACACTATCACCAATCCCGAATTCTGCTTCGTTGTCAAGCTCTCGAATCTGTTCGTTTGGTGAGTTCGGCGCGGCCCTCTCCTGCATTTGCGTGCATACGCCACTGAGCTTCCTTTTTTTCGTTGCCCCTCCTCACTCGTCAACGTCACCTCCTCCAGAAAGCGCAGATTCTTTGCATAACCCCCCCCCATCACGAGATGCAAAAGTCTATTTCAGCATAACAAAAATCTGTCCCCTTTCTCGTTCCTAACAGTTCCTTTTTCCACCTTCAACCCAAAAAAAAACATCAAGTTACTCGACAAGAGCGCCACGGAATCATCGTGTATCAACCGTTCACTAACAAGTTCTATTTACAGCTCGTCTCGAACAAACTTCCCCCCGACTCGCCTTTGGTCTTATCAAAGGCAACAACACCACCACGGCTACCCCGGCCGTGAGCTTCGTCAGTGACAAAGATTTCAGTCTGCGAAAGACTTCTCATATCATCAACGTTATTCCTCCTCCCGCCATCATTGCCGTCGTCTAAACACCACCAACCGCCTTTCTTGGATCAATCCCCTTTGAACCAACCTCCCCCGTCGTCTCCCGACCCCAACCAGCTGCCGCATAAGAGGACCATCGAGGTTCTTCCTCTCACAGAGGAAGAGTCGAGGAGGCCTCGTCAGTCCACTGAGGGATCAGTCTGTTACCGGTTTCGACCACCCTAGAACTCGCTTGATCCGTTAGGTTAAGCTTCTACTACACCAAAGACCCCAACCAGAGTCTTTGAAGCACCAATCTCGACGTTCACCGCCACCGAGCAATTTTCCGGCCAATCCCTTCCCACTCAAGTTGTCCCCAGTTCCCCCCGCAACTGTTTGGGATATGGTTATGGCAACGGCTCTCCTCGAACACTACACCCACAATGTCAATCATCCACATGAATTGAAGAAACCAGAGTTTCTCGAACCTCTTCAGCAACATGCCGTGATTAACCCCAAGGAACTCATTGGCGAGGCTCTCCACCAGCGTGTGGAGGCCATCGACCATGAGATGTGCGAGCCCGGCGATGAGGACACCTTCTTCGTCGCTGATCTAGGCGAGGTCTACCGCCAGCATCTCCGCTGGAAGAAGAACCTTCCCCGCGTCAGACCATTCTACGGTAAGCTCTGACCCCTATTTTCTAGATTGGATATTTCGTAACACCGTTGCAGCCGTCAAGTGCAACCCCGATGTGCAGGTCATCAAGCTCCTTGCCGAACTCGGAAGCGGTTTCGACTGTGCTTCCAAGGGCGAGATCGAGGAGGTCCTGGGCCTCGGCCTCAGCCCCGACCGCATCATTTACGCGCAGCCCTGCAAGACCAACTCTTACGTCCGATATGTCAAGTCCGTGGGCGTCAAGAAGATGACCTTCGACAACTGTGATGAGCTTTACAAGATCGCCAAGTTCTACCCAGGCGCTGAGCTCGTTCTTCGAATTGTAACCGATGACGCCGAGAGTCTTTGCAAATTCAGCATGAAGTTTGGTGCTGCCATGGACACCACTGAGAGCCTCCTGACCCTCGCCAAGGATCTCGGCCTCAACGTTGTTGGTGTCAGCTTCCATGTTGGCTCCGGTGCTACCGACCCCATGGCGTACTGGAAGGCTGTTCGCGATGCCCACCTTGTCTTCCAGCAGGGTCGCGAGCTCGGTTTCCACATGCACACTCTCGATGTGGGTGGAGGCTTCAGCGGCGACACTTTCGAAGCCATGGCTACCGTCCTCGGTGCTTCCCTGGACGAGTTCTTTCCTCCCCACAGCGGTGTCGAAATCATCGCCGAGCCCGGTCGCTACTACGTTGCCACGGCCTTCACCATTGCTTGCAACATCATTGCTCGCCGCACCGTGGAGGACCCAACTCTGGACGGCAAGGCCTACATGGTGTACGTCAACGATGGTGTCTACGGTAACTTCTCCAACATCATGTTCGACCACCAGAATCCCATCGCCAAGGTTCTGCGTGCTAGCGGTAGGACCCTCTACGAAACCTCTGCCGCCAATGCCACTCCTGCTGGCGAGGGCGTTGAGTACTCCATCTGGGGGCCAACCTGTGATGGTATCGATCGCATTACTGAGAGCACCCGCTTCGATCCCATCTTGGACGTTGGCGACTGGCTCTACTTTGAGGACATGGGCGCTTACACCAAGTGCTCTGCCACCCAGTTCAACGGCTTCTCCAACGCCCACGATGTCATCTACGTCTGCAGCGAGCCTGGTGCCAGAGCCCTCCTAGGACTCTGAATCTCGAGACAACATGATCGATCTCTTCGACTTGACGAATGTTCTCCAACTCATTTTCGTTCTTTGCCGCCTTTCCCTCCGTGGAATTGGATTTAGACTTGTTTTAAAAGCTTTTAAACATGCTGCACCAGGTTAGAGCATCTTCAAGGAAGAGCTCGCAAGTACAGTACACAACGCGCTTGTGGTTTAAAAAAGATGGAGAAGAATGGCTAGAATACAAGGTTTGGTATTTATAGATTATAATTGATCTCATTGTCTACCATTGCCATGCTCCAAGTAGTGAATTCCTCATTTAATAACTGCAAACCTTCGAAGGTTAATTAGTCTTAGGTTCTAGGTACTTGCAAGTATTTAGAACAGAAATCACAAGACATGCCTCGGGACTTTTTCGAAGCCAAGACGAGGGCAATGTTATAGCGTTCCACAAGGTAAAGTTGGCTTAAGAGGTATGTATATGGCTACAGTACTTGGGGGAAGTCAAGCTCGACGTTATAGTCAAGCTTAGACGTGAATTTTATGATCTTTGTGATCAGGACTGGGGGAATGGCCCTACCTACTACTACTGGGTCTTGGGTGTTTCTCATCATAGAAGGGTCCTATCATATCACGATTTAAGAATCTCAAAACCATCACAGTGATTGCTTAAGCTATCACGTCAGCTCTTACCAAATCTGTAATTGAGATATGACGAGATCTTCTATTACACCTGAAACACTCCTCGGTTTCATAGAGTATGTATATATAGAAATGATGCATTGCAATTTTAGCGCTGCCCTGAGGAGATGGGCGCTGCCAGAACATTCCCCAGACTACCCCCCACGGCTGTGCGAAGTCACGCGGTCACTTACAAGGATTAGTGCCGGGTAGAATAGGAAAACAGAATAATATAGATAAACATTCAGCTCTTCTGGTTCTGGTGAGATTTACCCATTTCTTAGGTATCTTCGAGCCATAGGGACTAATAATGTAGGGTGAATACTTACTCGGTGCCGAGCCGATGGGATACAAGGGGTGCGAGGTCAAGCTAAGCCTCCCCACCCCCACTTACCAGACACCGTAATTCGCTACTTTGTGGGTCACATGGTTCACATAGGGGCGGCTCAGCTTGATTACACACTCACGTGATAGCCTACAAGCCCGCCAGACATTTCATAAGCATTGCTGCGCTTTGTATTATCCTCTGGAAAATGCGGCTCTGCCTCTGGATGGAAGAAACCGCTTAAGAACTCTCTCTTCAACTCTTATTTAAGTTATCGTTATGGGTTAAATAAAGAGAGAGACTGCCTCCTCCTTTGAAATGGCCAAGACTATATTTGTAGAGAAGAAGATGTTTGCGGAGAACAATGGTATATACTTGGACCTCCCCAACGTCGACACTGCACCTATGCCGTGGGGGTGTTTCGGGGTACACTGGATCACTGGCTAACGCCAGGCCCAGCTGGACTTTGGTCGGATCAACGCGCCGCATAATGGATAAATCCTCCTTTTTGGACTGAGTTGACAGATGCATGTATAGCTTTGCAGCGATACATCCCATCGTAGCTCCCCATGGCTTGTAGGCCAGTAGGCTCTTCGCTAATTCTGTACCTGCGTCTTACCTCAGGTGTTCTCGAAACCCTAGCGAAAAGACAATATCGCAGGCCTTCTGAGACTCGTCTTCAACTAGGGAATGTAAGTCTTACGCATATCATGACGTCCTTGCCATGGGAGCACAGTCGACTGGAGAAGAAGACAATTTGCCTGGATTGGCCCCAAACTATTCCTTAGCGACAGTCGGCCTTTAGGCTGGGTAGTATGCTAGTGGCATTGGTGGTTCGTGTCTTCCTTACCAACGCAGCCGTATCTTCTGTGTAGACGAGCTCTGAAACGCCCAGCTACGTCTTCAACCTCGCCTTGACATCCGTAAACTTTTCAGGAGATGCAATTATAGCGAGCGTGATGCTTCCTTAACCTGAATTGGTGATCGGACGGATGGTCTCGCGCAGGGTAGTGAACTGTGAGCGTCGGCCTCTGTAGATTCCAGCCGGAAGCCCGCCAAAGAAAGCCCCCTCAAGGCTTTCAAGTGCTCGAGGCTAGGATTGAGCTTGAAAGCAACAAAAAGCCACTTTCCTCTTGGTGGAGCAAAGCACCTTTCAAGTTCTCAGCAATACAGCGCGGAGGAAAGGGCCGGAAAAGGGATGAATGATGCAGTAGAGGTTAGATGCTGGAGACGATCGAAATCGACGCCACAGAATGTATTTCTCTCCAGATGCTCAAGCCCTGCGCTTTTAATCTGGCCCTCACAGTTTTGATACAGTCTAGCGGTCAGCCTCCGTATTTCCCCTCCTCTATCGAAGCTCCATAGACTGCTGCAAGGTGCTGCCGTCAACTATCTTATCAGGAAACGAAGGAATAAGTTGATATCTTGTAATTTGTAGTATCTTCTGGGTTTGAGCCAACTGCTTAAGGTTGGCTATTGGCTTTTAGGTTAAAGAGGGTAATTGTATTTAAGTATTTTCTACAATATATTTGTTAAAGCTTCAATGCAGCCAAGATGGGTATAAATCTTGTTGAAGTAAGAATTATTCTTCTAGATAGCAGCTAGTAGCTTACCAGTAGCCTATTCTAGTAGGTTAAAAAGAAAAGCCGGTGTTTTGGAATGCTACAAACCAGGCCAGACGTGCTACAGGTGGCGATCTCGAATAAAAGATGGCCTGCGGCAACGAGAGGAGAATGCTCTAGTACATGCGCACTAATCCTGTACTTCGCATCGTCAGAAGCCGCCATTTTTGTTTAGCATTACTGACAGCGGACCAGAACCATAGTTACTCTGCCAGGAACTCCTGTCTCTCCAATGGACCCTTCTCCATTTCCTCATCAGCCTGTCCATCCATGAGTCCATGTACTTAGACTCCGTGCATGAAGACATATCTCGCAGACCTCGACTCTCCGATCGGCCTCAGCAGGACGGGCACCTTGGCTCCATCAAGAACAGCGATGAAATCGCCTTCTTCGGCGGCTCTTTTGAGTTTAGGCAAGAGCACACTTTCAGAGTAGTAGGGAGGCCATCTTCAGCACGAGGGCTTTCCTCGCATTCAGATTATCGCTTGGTACTCCGACAAGTAGATTTATCGGATATCTGACACTTACCGTCAACCCAGTTTGAATACACTAATGGCTAACGGCGACGCTGAGGAAAAGAGACTACTTTGGCATACAACGGATCCCATCGCGACAAGGCACAGCACTTATGGAGACTTCTCCGTGGACTCGATCAGCCGATGGCTTATACAACTGTAAATGATGCCATCCAACGTCATTGGAAAGGTCTAACAGAGGTTGAGGCTTGGTATAATCAAAATAAACTACAAAGCAATGACATGAGGTGGGGAAAAGAAGATCTTTGTCATCAGGAGAAGACTCAGAGTCGGCCGGCACAGCCAACTCTGAAGAGATGTGGGCGGTGGCTTGAATTCGGTTTGTTTGAAGACTTAAGGCTCGTTCATTGCAATTTTAGCCCTGTCCAAAGGAGATGGGCGCTACCAGGATCAGGAGAAGGAGGCCTCACAGCCTATTCTAAAAGAGACGTACATGAGCTTGCATAATACCCAGAGTTTATTACCACCTTAAATCGTAAAAACACAATGCTTAAGTGTCGTGGGTTACGTGATTTCACTGATAGGAGCATAGAAACGCTGATTGAAAGAGCCTTGTTTTTTCAAATTGGTCTGTGTGTGCGGCCCTTTTGAGGCCCCGCTTAGGTAAACTAAACGTGAGCTCCAAGTGAGTTGCACTAGGCCTTTTTGGTAGGGTTACCCACAACATTAAGAATATTGATTTGATTTGGAAATAATCTAGTCTATATAATAGTAAGATAATTTTAAATTGTTTCTGTATATTCTTATTAATGTAATTGATAAGATTTATTATTATATCCCATTCACAGTGAACCATATTAGCGCCACGGCCTACTACAGCCCGCAAGGGTTGAAGAGGTTAAATCGTTACTTGACAGCCCGCTTAGTTACAGTAGCGTCGGTACCTCTACTCGCACACAAAAACATAAGGAATAAAGATACTTACCCTCTCAGCCATCCTCTAACCGTCTATCAAACGAGCGCTACAGCTCAAACGGCCCAAATTTTCCTGTTTAAAATGGCCTCAATATCATCCAGCTGTCTCAGCTTTCTTTTCCCTTTTTTAAGTAAAGTAAAGTAACCTGTAGCAGTGTGATCAAGAGGATCAGACTTGGATATACTTATAGGCCAGATTATAGTGCAGAGTGACTTATGCAGCCACAAGCCCAATTGGGCTAGTATGTGCTACAGCACAGGGAATGGCAACTGGTGAGGGATGAGGCTCTCAGTGGATCCGACTTTCCAGTGCAATCTTAGCGCTGCGCAGAGGAGATGGCGCTGCCAGGATCCAGGAAAGGAGGCGCAGAGCTGTTCGGCACAGCCTTCTCTGAAAGACTTACGCCCGCCGGGGTGCGCTGCACAATCAATATCCTCAGGAGGCGGACCTTAAGGAAGCTGACCCTTGCATTGCAATCATAGCGCTGCCCAGAGGAGATGGGCGCTGCCAAGCATCCATATCATTCATTGCAACCTTAGCGCTGCGTAGAGGAGAAAGGCGCAACCAGGACCTTCCCCCACCCCATACTGTAGCCTATAAGCAGTTGCTGCACTTTGTACTTCGTACCATCCTCTTAAAATGCAGCCTCGCCTCTGTATGGGGGAAACTCCTGTAGATCGACTGTCATGTGATGCTAAAGAAAGAACTCTGCTGGAAATTATATTCGAGCACATATTGCAAAGACACAAATAATGTAGGATATCCAAGGAGAGTTAGATGCGCTTGCGGTCGGAAAAGAGCTACAAAAGGTATTCCAGTCAAGTCGCTCTTGTTGAGCCTCGAGATTGATACGGTGGCCGGTCAGGCTTATTAGGATAGTGATGAGAGGGACATAAAGCTTGTATCATCTCTTGTCATTCGATTGAAACACGCCCATAAGAGCAGCAAAGTAATTTCATCCACTAGCAACTCGCCCCTTAACACCTATATCACCGATCTCCATGCCAAACACATCCTTTTTACTCCTCCTTCCTTGAGACCTATACTGTACATTACGAACGAAAAGGTCTTGCTGAGACATGACTATTATACTCGTGGGGAAAATGAAAGCAGTATATGTATCGTCTGATGGTCCAGGGTTGAGGGCCTGAACTGAGGGCATTAAACCGAGGGGATCAAGAACCACGGAACAGGAACTGCATATCCTCTGGGCTCAGTGATTCCATTGCCTTGTCGTCCGCGTTGACGGTCGAATGAATCATGTTCGTCTTCTTTTCCTGGATCAGTACCATACGACTCTCGACTGAGTCTTCAATGCAGAGTCGAGTGATGGTGCAGGGTCGGGTTTGACCAATGCGATGGCATCGATCGGCAGATTGCCATTCCGCAGCCGGGTTCCACCATCTAGTAAGAAGTTAGCCAAATATATACAGAGAATCGACATCAACTACTTACGGGTCGACAATGAAGACTCGTGATGCCTCCGTGAGGTTGAGGGCCACACCACCAGCCTTCAGTGACACTAGAAAGCACTCAACATCCACATTGTTCATGAAATGTTCAATAGACGCCTGGCGCTGAGCAGGAGTCATGCTACCGTCTAGCATAACAGTGGTAATACCGGCTCTTCGGAGACGCCACTCGATCAGCTGCAGCATGGTCGTGAATTGAGAAAAGATGATGGACTTGTGTGACGCATTGTCCGATCGAAGCTTGTGAAGCTCATGCACAAGCAGCTCAATCTTTGACGACGATGTCCAGTTCTCCATCTTGATGCGGTTGATGATTGAGTTCTTCTTCACCAAGGCCTCATCCTGCTCAATCTCCGGTTGCTCGAGGTCGATCGACAATGGAATGTGGCATCTGGGGCAATCAGGCTCATCTGTCGAGCGGACATAGCTACTGACACATGCTCGACAGAAGTCGTGTTTGCAACGACTTCGGACTGTGTCTTCAGACGGCTCATCGCAGATGCAGCACACGAGAACATTCTGGCCTCCTTCGGCATTTTTCTTCAGAATCAAGTCTGGGTGGTCAGCGACCTGTCGCATCTGCATGATGAGACCGAAAATGTTGGCATAATTGTTTAGCAGAACGCCTTGGGCGACGTAGGTGTCAAATTTGCGCTGACCACTGGTCATGATACTGTTGGCAAAGTCATTTTCCACCTCTCCAAAGAATTGTCGATCAACGTAGATTTCTTTCACTGGGAGCTCCATGGAGTTGGTGTGGTCTTTCTTGAGACGACGCAGCATGATGCGGTCCGTCATCAATCGTAGCTTTCGAAATGCCTCTTTGCCAGGACCGAGATTGCCAAATTTCTGGATGGGGTTCAGAAGTTCCTGATTGAAGACAGACACATGCTGCATTCCTGCATGGTTGCACTGGGAACATCGGCTATCCTCGTTCATGGACCACTCTAGTGTCGAGCAAGGGCATTGTTTGCAGAGGTAAGAGGCGAAGGGGCGGATGTTCAGAAACCGAATCAAAGAGAAAAACTCGCCAATCCTGTTCTGAAGTGGCGTCCCGCTCAAACACCAGCGATACTCGGTTTTGAGGGCGAAGCATGCCTTCGCCGTCATAGTGGTTCTTGTTTTGATGCTGTGAGCTTCATCCAAAATCGCGCGGTGGAAGTTGATTGAGTGGATAAGGCTCTTTTCCTTATAGATGCCATCCTTGCGTTTAAAGCCTTTCTCCTGTTTGCGGTACATAGACTCCAAACTATTGTACGACATCATGATAACATCGTATTTCTTCAGTTCCTTGACAGTAATGCCCTTCGTCTTCTGGTTAGTCCCGTGAAAGACGAAGGTCTTAAGTGTTCCGTCAGTGTAACTCTTTATTTCTGATTGCCACTGCATGAGTGCGACAGGCGGCACAAGAACAAGTGATGGCTGTTTGGCAGGATAGTCCGACATAATGAGCGAAACCGCCTGGATGGTCTTGCCGAGGCCCATCTCGTCACCAAGGAGACCACCTTTCCACTTAGTCTTCTCCATCGCCTTCATCCAGGCTAGACCTTCAAGTTGGAAGGGCTTTAGCTGGCGCGAAATGGTGCTAGGCTGATCTGCTTTCCCAGCTTTCAGGATTGGCATCTGTTCTAGTTCATCCCACATAGTCTTAATTTCTGGGTGATGTAGCTCCAGACGGTCACGCTCCTTCTTAAGTCGACGACTGTTTCCACCTCGTCTGAAGGCGCGTCTCTCGTTAGCAACAGTTGCCAAAGGCGCGAGCTCGATGTCACTATCATCTTCTTCGTCGCCAAACACAACTGAGGAATCGTCTTCATCTTCATCCTCGGAGTCGGAGACCAGGGCCTTCCGAGCATTTCTTCGTCGACGTACAGATTGTCTTCTTGTCGTTCCAGCAGCTGACCTCGCTGGTAGGGGTTTGCGAACTAGCGCCTTAGGTTTTCTAGCCCGCTTTGCCAAAGGCTCATCATCTTCACTCGTGATGCTATCCAGATCGCTAAGTCCATCCGAGCTTAAGAACGAGTCATCCTCGTCAGAACGATAGTCCTGGGCAAGACTGTCGAGACTGAGGCCGGCACCTGCGGCAATCTCCGCATCAATGTTGATACCAGACCCTTCTGAGTCATCGGAATCAGGAACGACCTTGGCCTTCTTCTGTGGGCGGGCAGGTGTAGCGCTAGATCCGGTTGAAGCTCTGCCGCGCTTGGTCGGGACTTTGGCAGGCATTGGCGAAATGGTAGGGGTATTAGAACCGGGCTGTCGCCCACCACGACGGGGAATGGATCGTTGGGCAGTGAAAGCATAATTCCCGGCTGTTGCAAACTCCTCTTTCTGCAATCGCCGAGCGACCTTCGCATCAGGAGATGAGTCTGAGAAGTCGTCATCCTCGTCATCGCTGTCAAGAATCTCGTTCTTACTCTTGTTCTTGCTTGTTACCGTCCTCATAGCGTACATGCTATTTCGCAGTGCACGTTCTCTATCTTGGCCCTCATTTCGTGATGGTCCAGGCAGGTGCACCTCAAGTGAAGAAGTTGATTTCGGCAGATCGGTCGCAGCTGGAGTAGGGAGTTTGCTAGTAGCTGGTGTCGAGTAATCGGACTCGGAGGATAACTCCATAGGAGTTGGTACCGAAGACACTGATTCACTACTAATAGCAGAGGCTCTGCTTGGCCTTCCACGTCTTGACGTCGAAGTCACAGAAGTACCGACCGATGCGGTGGAAGCAAGTGAGGCCTTGGAGGGGCGGCCTCTGGGCCTCTTTGCCGATTGGGTAGAGTTGGATGGAAGTTCTATGTCCGCCAGGCTGCCAGCGGTAGGTGTAACAGCTAGGTTCCTGGTAGAAGTTGACCGAGTCAGGCGGCTAGTTCTAGTGGCTGAAGCATTTCGGGAAGCTATAGTATTGTATGTTAGCCGGATTTTCCAGTGACATTACTTGAGGTGATGAGATTATTATCTTACCATTCGTTGTTGATGCCGGGGTAGTTGTTCCCTGACGAGAAGGTCGCCCACGGCGTGTGGTAGCATTGACTCCAGGCGGCATGGCGACAAATGTGTCGCTTAATGGGATGTGTCCGAATGACTGAAGTACAGGCTTTTGATTAATAGAAAGATCGCACGAGGGCGAGAGACCTGTCAAGGTGGTGAAGGCGAAGGCAGAGCTCCAGAGCTCCCAATGAATCCTGGTCAGGTCCCACGGGTGATGATGTGCAGTGCAAGTGCAGTGCAAGTGGAGAGTAAAGAAAGAGGATGAAATGGTAGAAGACCTCAAGATCCTCCCATGTCCACGAAATAATCGATTGAGTGAATGGAATTCTTTGTCATCGATCAACAACAAAGAGAGGATGCAGCGGATGAAGTTTTGGGATAATGAAGGGCGAGCAAGTTGCCACCAGCTCCTTTTTTTTGCGTCGTCGCTCCAGGCGTCAATTCACATCCCACAGTGCCTGGCGGGATCGAGGGACGCCCGCGTTAGCACTTAACACGAAAGCACGTGCAAGCCAAGGGGCTAAAGAGACCGTGCATAGCGCACGCTGCACTGTATTACTGAAGCTATGTCGGGCGTCATATGTCTCACAATTGTGAAAATGTACCGTGCGAGAGATTGAGTCGGGTCTTAATTGAGCCGGTATCTCATCACGTGACACCGTGTTAGCCCCGCGACAACACTCTCGCGCCCGTTATCGAGGGAGCGGGACAGATGGAGACCTCCACTACGCTCCCCTGGCGCCAACTCTGATTCTGGCAGCCTTTGCGCATTTTCCCCTTTCAGATCAAATTTGTTCTGGCCACTCCCTGGTCACTTGGCCTAGCAGAAAGCTTCTCTCGTTGTCCTTTGGAATAGAAGAGCAACTACGTCACAATGTCAGTGTTCTCACAGTCCTCTGAGAATAGTTTCGTTGGTTGTACTGACTTGCCACTTCAGGGCCAACCAGAACACTGGCCAGACCCCAGGTCAAAATCAAGGCCAGAATAGGCCAACGAGGCCTGCCCGAGCCGTCTATGGACCGTAAGCTTGTTCTTCAGCTGCGTTTCTGGGGGTATCAATTAATCTTGAAATAGACAATCTGCCTTGACTGATTTCCTGGCTGTAAGTACTGAATTGTCATTGTCGCAATCATCAACACTAACCGATGGTCAGTCTCACAACATCTCAGCAAACAGAATCCGATCTGAAGCTGAAGCCCGCAGACGACAAGCCGCCGTCGAGAACGGAGAGACCGAAGAACTCGATGACGATGACGAGGAGGAGGAAGAAGATACCCCGGCCCAGGCACAGCCAAGCACATCCCGCCGGCGGCCAGGTCGCCCATCAAATGCGGAGCAAAGTTTAAAAAAGAAGAAAGAAGAAGAGAAGAAGAAGAACAAAGCTCTTGAGAAGGTCAAATCGAGCAAGGCCTTTCAGAAACGCAAAAAACGTGCGCTGGATTCTGACGATGAGGATGATATCGCCCAAGCTCTTCTTGAGCAGTCAGCTCCCATGCCAGGCCAAATGGAGAACTGTGAGATCTGTGATAAACGCTTCACTGTCACACCATACTCAGTTGCCGGCCCCGGCGGTGGCCTTCTTTGCGCTCCGTGTGGGCGAGAGGTTGCAAAAGAACGACAAGGCCAACAGCCGAAGAAGAAGCCGAAGAAGCAGGCTGTCGCAGGCGGCGTAGGCAGGCGGCGGACAATACAGAGCAGAATCCTCGATGGAGATGTCGGTACCAAAAGTCTCGCCACGCTATGTGTTCAAACTTTAGCCAAGAATGTCGAGCTGGCGGACAGCTTGGGAGACTTGCCAGATCACTTGATTGACAAGATCGCCAGGATATTTTCCAAACGGCGGCTGTTGAAGCCAGAAACGCTACCACTATTTGCACAACCATCCACTGAGACTTTGCACATCTACGATGGAGCGAGACTTGGCGAGCAAGATTTGATCAGCATCTTCCAAGTCGCACCAAATCTACGCCGACTCAAAGTACGGTGCGCCATTCAGTTCAAGGACGAGGTCATGGACTATCTCCTATCCCGAGATGTTGCGCTTGAGTTTTTCTACCTCCATGGCGCCAACCTTTTGAGTGAAGAGAAGTGGCACGAATTTTTGAAAGCCAAGGGCCACAAATTGAAGGGCTTACAAGTCTACTATACAGACAGGCACTTTGGCGACGACAGTATGGTTGTGATTAAGGATCACTGTCCAAACATAGTCCGACTCAAGATTGAGAACAACCAAAAGCTTACCGACGAAGGCGTCAAGGCCATTGGCGAGATCTCTAGTTTAGAACATATTGGGCTCCAGCTCCAGAACAAGACATCTTCGGAAGCGTACAGTCATGCAATTTCCAAGATTGGAGGAAACCTCCAGACATTGTCTCTCAAAGTCGTCCCCGAGGTTGACGACGGACTTCTGAGCTCAATCAAGGAACACTGCCGCTCTCTTGTCAAGCTCCGCATCACAGACAGCGAGAATATAACGGACAAAGGCTTCGTGAACCTGTTCACCGACTGGGCTAACCCGCCCCTGCACTTTATTGACTTTCAGAAATGCCGGCAAATGGATGCCACGAGGCCACGAGAAAATCCCGATAGCATCGGACTCTGTAGCGAAGGGTTCAAAGCGTTGATGAAGCACTCGGGACATAAGCTGCGTCATCTCAACATACACGCCTGCCGGCATATCTCCCGCGCGGCATTCGAAGAGGTATTTCACGAGACGGCCATCTACCCTGAGCTGAGGGATCTCGAGATAAGCTTCTGCGAGGAGGTAACAGACTTCATCTTGGGTAGTATCTTTCGGGCCTGTCCCAGCATCCGGGAGATTAATGTATTTGGGTGCATGAAGGTACGCAGCGTGCGGGTGCCGCGCGGTGTCATCTTGGTCGGTGTACCTAATGCCCAGGGCATGATGATGGAGGGTGTTGACGACTGAATCTGCTTTGGGGTGTCAACTACTAAGTTTCCGCGGAGTTTACAAAAGTCCTTTGACTCTTTTAGGAGGGTGTTATTGGGGTGCACTGTATGGTCACATAGACGGTTGCTCGGCGTAGAGATGTATCATGATGTACACGTATGTAGACTTTCACTTTTCAGTACATTAATTCATAAGCTATGTACATTCGTCACTGTGGGAAATATCAACATTCGGGGTTCAAACACTTCGCCCCTGTCCCACGACTTTTATCCATCCTGTGGAAAACAAACATCGGCGCTCGCCTCATCCTCTTCTCAGCCCCCTACAACCCAGCCACAAAGTCCTTGTCGGCCTGGACATACTCATTCACCTTCTTCTCCAACTCTTCATCCGACATCTCCTCGCGCTTCCAGAAGATGCCGATCGGCGCACAACCTGATACATCCTGTAGGTACCGCAAATGCGCAAGGATATCAAGGCCAAACGTACCACCGTTGCAGTTCACATTCGCGTTGCCCTCACACACCTTAATCTCGTCGAGGTTGTAGGTCACGTCCAGGGAGCCGCCGTCGAGCCAGTACTCCGGGGTGGTGTGACGGTAGCCGAAGACGATTGGGGGCAGCCGGGGGACGGGGTCGTCGCCGTGCGTGACGCGGAATTCAGAGCCGGCTTGTTGGCTGACGAAGTTGGAGAAGACGCCATTGCCGACTCGTGGCGAGCCGTATGTGTACAAATCGACAGCATTGCCATCCTTACGCAGGTACGCGGCCGCGAGGGTAGCCACCGCACCGCCGAGGGAGTGACCAGTCGAGATGATCTTGTAGCTCGGGTTCGCCTGTTTCGCAGACGCCACAGCGGCCTTGACGTTGGCGGAGATCTCGTTCCATGCCTTCTGGAAGCCAGTGTGCACACCGCAGCCAGCAACAAGGGAGCAGTCCTGCTGCGCAAACTCTATGTTGGCAATCCAGTTGCGGATATTGCTACTACCGCGGATGGAGACAACGATCTCAGAGCGGGCGTTGTCGGTGGCTACATAGCCGCCAATTCCTGTTCCAGCGCCGCTGATGGGGACGTTAGCTGGGATTGCTTCTTTAAGTCTAACATAGAAGAGGAACGTACTTGAAGGATGCGACGACTGTCACCTTGTCGCCTTCGACAGCAGAGCATGTGGATCCGCCGCACTTCACAGCTTGACCCGCTGGAGTGTTGACATTGCAGTATGCGGCGGCAGCGTGTTGGACGTAGAACTTGAAGTTGTTCAGGTCTCCATCGGTGACCGAGATGGCTGTGTTTACTTAGCAATCGTTTCTGCCTGGAGGTGTGTAAGTGGTTGGACTCACCTCGGTCTTCCAAGGCCTTGGAATAATCGGCCAAGGGACTAGCTACCGCCAGGGCAGCAATAGAAAGAAGGGATAGGGCGAGCATTGTTGCTGATAATATGAGAACTGAGATGAAGAGGTATCAATGTTGGATGAGACGCAAATGGTGTTGACACTTGGTCATGAGACACTCTTGACACTATTTGGGAGCCAGCAACGAGGGGCTCGTGACAACTTAATGAGCTCTCCCTTGTAAGGGCACTGAAACCGATCGTCAGGAACTGACTGTAGATGAGAGGATAGCTTGGAGAAAATTCATTGTGATCTGCGACGAGGCAGAGCCTTTTGTAGGTTTTGATCAACTACACCAAGCTCCTCCGGCGTCCTCCACCCTCCTCCATCCTCCAAGTCACCCATCCCACTTGGGAAGTGAACACTCCATCAGCCCACCGCCTCCTCACAGCCTGGTAAGTCACAATCACAAGCATGTCTATCCTTCCTCTACCCTCGCGGTCCGGTGTAAGAGAGAGAGATGGCTGTATGGCGCAAAGTCTCATTGGCGCGTGGAGGCTTGGCGATCTTCCCTGACCGTTCGGACGAGCTTCCAATAAGGGAAAGGAGCTTGAGGAGCGCCACGTGAGTCTAGGACGTTAGCCAACCCGAGATGCCCGTTCGGGCTTAGAAAGTGATATATTGAGTGATACTATGTCGCGGGGGGTGTCGAAGGTGTGGCGGGTATCTCGTAGGCGCCGGCATGTGGAGTCGGAACGCCTGGTTGGAAACTGGGGATGGGAGATCGCGCCTGGGATTGGGTGATGTCGTGTTCCGTAGAACTGCCTACGGACGCCGCAGGGAAGAATCGACACCTTGCTCGAAATTAACGGCTGTGATAAAAAGCAGACACGATAACCCCCTATCCAACGGCTCATCCAAGCCCATCGAGGCTATGTGTCTCGTTATACGAGGCTGTGATGAAGGGTCTCACCCGTGATGCCAAAGCTGAGCTGAGCTGAGCTTTCACCACCACCACCTCCATCTTCATGATCTCCCTTCTTGGCCATGACGACACCCATCTCTTAGCCCTCCCAAGAACAACTCCCGGTCCCGATGCATCTCCAGCCCACTGCCCGTGCTTGCATTCCAGGTTGCGTCCTCGGAACATGTCCGTTTCGAGCCTCGGCGTAATACCCCTTTCGTCGACGCTGCAACGTTCGATCGGCTCATGGTTGCGGGTGTGTGCATGGCAGTTTGCGGGGAAAATGCCTGGGCCGGTGATCATGGGCTGAGAGAGATCCATGGAAACCCTTTCCCATCCATGGATCCGTGTTTATTGGGCTGAGCAGGGGTCGAAAATGGCAATGTTGCAGACGAAGGGTTCGGGGCAAAAGACCGAGACTTCGTGTCCAGTGGAGTTCAATCAGGGTCTCCCGCTATACGCTCACTGTATGTCTCAGTGCAAACGTTATTGCTAAGCCCACCAGCAGCCCGTCTCAATCTCACTATTCGCATCATCACCAGCGGCACGGAACCACAGAGAACCCAGTATATGCCTGCTACAAACAGCCCTACGTATCTAATCAATCTACTTTAAACAGCCCTAAGCACTCTGTCTCGACCTGCCGTTTGCGAATGCCCATCGTACCATCACATCGGTTTTGCAACCCCGAAGCCGACGGATACGGCTTACCCACGACGATAGTTTCATGCCATCTCCCACCCACGCCGCATCTCCAGCCCACTCTCTTCCCCTTTCAAGAGCATCGTGCAGTTGTTCCTGATGATCTAGTCCAGGTTGCTGCAGGGCGTAGACCGACAACGGACTCTTCCGTCGATCAGCCAGTGTTCCCCGCCTCTTACGTGAGGCTGAGCCGAGGGACGAGATATTAAACTGGCACTCGGAAGCCTGTGATTTTCATTTTTCTTGGTCGAGAAGTCTTGTCAACGACGGTCGGAGGGCCTCGATGTTGTCGAAATTGGCGCTTCGTCAGGCGCCGGCCCAAATTCCCCCGCATTTTGACGAAGATCATCACCGTCACAGGACGCATATTCGGCCGAACTCACCGACTCCAACTCTGCCATTCTAATTGTGGCCAAACCTCCGAGACTGTCTGTCTTCTTCGCGGCTCGAGTCTTTCCACCGCTTGTATTCCTTCCGCCCCTCCCGCCGCAAACCCAATCGTCGAGTTTGAGGGTTGCGAAGTCGCAACACCAAACTAATGGGAAGAATTTCAAGGAAAGAACACTTGGCCAGCGTCTCTAGCTCGCCCGATCAAGTAAATCGTCTATTGAAATACTAGCGCCGAGATATTTGACGAGCTATACATTGAAAACTCACCTTCACAAACTTCAGCTTATGTCATTGAGTCGGGACGGGCTCACGCGAGCCAGCACTCCTGGATTCTATTCTGATGCTTCGCCACTACAAACGAAATGGATGGTCTCGTTATCCCTCTTCTCGACAGACCGCTCATCTATCGACGGAGGGCTGTGAAGATGATAAGCTTACAAATAAGAGTCTTATGTTTCACAAGCATCGGGAGAACCGTTGGGAAGCCTCGTCTCTATGTCAACACCTCCTCGACTCCTACCCCCAAGCGCCTAGAATCAGGTCATGCGAATGACTCGAGTGTACCACAACTTTCCCGCGGTCTTTAAGAGTAGAGCGGGCCTTGATCAAGCACGGTGTTGTTGTGACTACGGATAAGGTCGGGAAAAGATCACGCCGCTGACAAGGAATATAGTCATCCAATCTCTACTCACAGACGGACATACGATTCCGTATACATCACCGTACGGTAGCCGGCAAGAGCAGGCTTCTTACGACATGTCATATCAGATTTCATCTCACACATGTCAAGCTTGGTGCAGAGGAGTCCGCCTTACGTATCAAATCTCCTGGAGACCCGCCAACTCATCCCTTGCAGCTCTTATCAATCTTACGAGCTCCTTGACGCAATATCCACGGCTGTGCCTCAATGGATATTCAAAACTATGCAGCTCGGGTTATTGCCCGAGGTAGACTCAATGTCGTGTCTCAAGGACAACGACAGCAGCTTCTCGGAGCCCGAAGTTTGACACCGATGTGTAGATTTCCTCGCCCCGCTTCAGTCGCAGACGAGAAAAGTACTGTGGGTTCCTGGTGGAAGTATCTATCAGGAGTCACCATGGTGAGGCTGTGTCAAGACCTCGTTTATTGTCCTCGGCCCCGAATTGGAACTTCGGCGATACAGCAAGTTCATGCAGCGTGCTGTTATAGAAGGGCGATACTACTTACTATTCAGCTTGAGATTGAAACATATCGGCAGTTTCAGCCGAGCACAAAAGTACACCAGTCCCTGTCAACAATACAAGCACTTCCTCGGGCCAAGGTGTTAGCCTGGGTTACTACTGTATTTGTGGCAAAGTCCATCTCATTTTCATAGCTATTGTCTTCGTTGAATTCAATAGCGAGTACGATCTCATTTATGTGATAAATTTGAGTGTTCTGCTATATGTTGATTTCGGGGTCGGTTCAAAGAGTGTGAGCCTTGGACATCCGAGTAGATTCACATGATTGCACACACAGGCAGATGTTGAAGATTCTGGGCTTGATGTTCATACAGTGTACAACAGAGGTAGGAATCCTTATCGATCCCAATGCCTAACGCTTCTTCTATCGTTCTCGGCCATATATCGTACAGAATACCGCCTGATGCTGTTCAATCATCCTCTGCTCAACGTGGCATCCTCCTTCCTTCTAACTGCAACACTTTCACATTCATCAACCCATCTATTGAGCAATGTTCTTTCGCCCCTTAATCCTCCTGCGCTGTAAAATCTTCCGTCCTGTCCGACTCCGCATTCGATACAAGAACCCATGTCTGCGCTTCTGCACCAGCCGCGTAGCTCCGTTCATCGTGTTTCGCGGGCCACATCGGATCTGCAAGTCGCCCAGCGCCGGGTGCGCAGAGATGGCGCTCGTGGGGACAAGGTCCGCGGCGCCGGTAGCGGAGGGCGTGAAGCTCGTGGGGAGAGCGGTGCGGCGGATGGTGAGGGTGGAGGGAGTCAGAGAGGGTCGGAGGGGGGTGAAGGTTGCGAATGTCCTGCAAGGTGGTTAGTTATGATGGTGAGGATTGAATGAGGAATTGGTGACAGACCTCGCGGTTTGGGTGAGGGGTTTGGTGAGGGTTGGGCGCGCAAGGCGTGTGAGTGATTGGAGAAGAGTGGCCATTGTGATTGCGCGCGCAGTGGGTGTCCTGCGATTGACAACAATTGTGCAATGGTCCAGTTGGTGATGTCGGAAGTTGGAGGTTGAAATTTTGGGCTAAGCTCGGGATTGGAGCTGGCGGCTGGCGGCAGCTGGCACCAATCGGTGACTCTAGTTCTCATCATCCTACCCTATACCCCCCCCCCCCCCCAGGACAGACATTTGGCGATCTCCCCGATTGTATTGAAAGAGATTTGCTAAACTTATGGCAACAATGGCAATATTTACAGTCTCTTTCAGTCAATCCCAGTTAAAATTTCGGGTCTCACTACCTCTGCAATCCAGAAGTGGTTGTTATTAATCGATTTCGTGAAAGCAAGGTGCAACCTACAGTGCCTGAACCCTCCAGCTCATCAAGGAGAACTACAGATACCCAAGATCCTTAAAAGCTCTTCTCAGGATTTCACGAATGACATTTTCCTTGCGATAATTATACTGCATCACTGTCTCACCATTTTTAGTACTCTCCTCTGCAGCAGCCCTCTTAGTGTTTGCATAGAGTTCCCTGTCTGCCTCATTCCGCCTCAACCAGTTTTGGAAGATCTTATGCCTCTCCACCTCGGGCGAGTCTGGCCCCCAGACATGCAAGTTTGCCGCCGGCTCATAAGCGCAGAAGAAGCGATGCTCATGCCAAGTCGGCTCCCTGGCCAAGAAATGGAAACCAGCTGCCTCGAGAGGAGCCACATACGACGCCTCGTCGGTTACGTCTTTGACGGTAAGGTCAATGTCGATAACCGCCTTCGCTGGGAGGCCGGGGATGCTCGTCGAGCCGACGTGGCTGACTGAGATAACGAGCGGCCCAAGAGCGGAATCGATGCGCTCTTTCAGCAGGTCAAACTTCTGCGGCCATGAGGGGTCAGGCTCGACGATGGCCAAGTCAGTTTTGGACTTGCGGTGGGCAACGCGGTCAAGAAGTGTTTCGTCAAATTCATAGTCCTTCAGGAGCGCTTCGATGGTGGGAGCCATTCTAATTGGGCAATGCGGACAGCTGTTGGCTCTAAGGTTGTTGGCCGGGGAAGAGCCAAGTCTAAAATGGAAACAGCGTTGGTCGGCATGTCTGAGGTGGGCGCCTACAGATTAAATGTGTGATGGCTTCAATCGAGATCTCCTAATAGTAACTTCTGGCTCAGTGCGAGGTTCCATCAAATTCGTCCATCGTCGGCCTGACTCACTGGCCGGGACTCGATGCAGGTACCGGCGCAGAAACACAAGGGGAGTTGCGATGCCGTCAGACCGGTGCAACGTTGATCCAGCAACCTAAAGCCCTGGGGTTAACTTTGAGTGATTGAGCCTCAGCTCCCACCATCTCCACTGCGCTTCAAACAACTCCTAGAGATACGGGGTCATACTACGCCAATTCGGATCGGGAGCGCCCGTTGGAGACGGCGGCAGATCTCATCCCGCCCCCGAATTGCGCCAACGCCCTGCAGATCTTCGCGCCGGGGAGTGTTACAGGTCTTGTGTAGCCATTCGCATCACTCATTTGCATCCCCTATAAGCTCTTTACTGTTTCAGCTCCTTGCCCGTCAAAGCGGGCTATTCAGTTTCGCAAATGGTGGCCAACTTTGTTTGGCCCAACAGTTGTTTCTATAATTGTCTTGATGAACTGCTGCGCTTGGTCCCTGACACGGCCGCAGAATCTGCTACCAACATACCGTTGCAATGGGCCCCGGGTCTGGGGGCTGCGACAAAGCATTGGCCATCAGACTGAAGAGATAAGCCTCCACCTGTGATCTGCGGCTGAGCTCAAGTCTTGTACCTTCTGAGAGCATTGGCATCGTCGGAGGTGTGAACAGCTACGGGCGCCTAACCGTAGGATGAGACGAACTGGTGACTTGGGCCGTTTCTGTGGCCTGGTGAGTGGTTCCGGCCGGTAATCTTGAAACTAGGAGATGTTTTCAACGAGAATTCATCACAAGTGTGATGAGATTGACAAGGGGGTTACAACTATAAGAGTCTGGTTCCATCGTCGAAGAAACTAGATAATCGTCCAGCCAGTCAAGTTCATCCATCGCATTCGTCGTCTCCTATCACTGTACATCAAATTTTCTTTTTCCTTTTCTTTCTTCATCATGGCTACTATACCCACTTTTCGAGCACCTCAAACTCCTCCCAGGCGCAAGGACAGATTCTACGCGCGTGACTCTCACCCCGAAGGTCGTCAAGCTGGCTTGAGTCCTGCGAGATCTACCACCGATTCAGGGGTGGAAGACATGTTTGAATCCCCTTTCAAACCCAAGGATATAACTACCGGAGGCCTCCTATCAGGGAAGAGTGCATTTCATTCCGAAGTGAAAGAAGTTGAGGAGGATGAGGAAGGTCAATGGCAGGACGCCCTTAACGAAAGCATCCCCTCACCGGCTGAGGAGGAGTCTTCGCGGGATTTCATGCCGGGAAATCCGTTCGAGAGCAAGCATAGCCAGATATTGTTCAATGCAATTGACCGATTGCAATCATGGGGTTCCAACACGTATCTCAGTCCTCCTCAGGTAAGCTACTAGAATATTTTGAGTGGATCCTGCTAACATATTCCAGCTCATCATCGTTGGAGGACAATCAACGGGCAAGTCTTCCCTTTTGCAAAGCTTGACCAATATCCCTTTCCCAGTCGGCACTGGGTGCTGTACACGATTTCCTACTCGCATTGTGTCTAAACGCGACCCGGATGCAACCACCGATTCTTTCATTATTACTATTGAGGAGGCCGAGCACCCTGTGGAAGGCTGGCAACCAGCCCCTGACACAAACTATCGACGTGAGGGACAAACTCTAAGTACAGAACAATTTGTCCAAGTAATGGATGAGGTATTCTCCCTTACGCTGCGAGCTGTAGACAGTGGCTGATCACCAAGCAGATATCTTCCGACTACATGGGCATCCGAAAAGGGCGAGGACGTGACAAGAAGAACTTTACAGCGGAGGTTCTTAGAATTGAACTTTCAGGTCCGAACAGGTCCTTCTTCAGCATTCTCGATCTCCCTGGAATCTTTCAGAATTCCATCGACGTCAACAAATCAGACGTCGCCGGAGTTAAAAGCATGATTGTTAAGTATATGAAAAACCCCGAGAACATTGTTGTGTAAGTCACTGAGTTTCCACCTCCCACCTTTAAAAAAGGCTAAGTGTGTAAAGCTGTGTATGCGACGCCCCAACGGACCTCTCCAACCACGAAATTTTCGACATGGCTTTGGAGCATGTGGACAAACACCGACTTGTCGGGGTTCGCACAAAGTGCGATATGCTCGAGCATGAGCCGGGCCAAGCGAAAACGGTACTTATCTAACCCCCCTAGATCCAAGACTCACCGCTAATGCGAGCTCTAGGTTGTCTCCATCGCGGGCGGCCGAAGCGGGAATGATAGCATGAGAGATGGCTGGTTTCTTGTTCGCAACCTCGCTGACCGAGACTCTGAATCATTCGACCTTCAGGCTGCTGAAGATAGTCTTTTTAGTGAGGCTCCCTGGAATTCCCTCTCTCGGGATCGACTTGGATCTATTGCTTTGAAAACCCATCTGGGGGCTCTCTTGAATGCCAAGATCCGGACTGCCTTCCCAAAAATCCAGGAAAAAATCCAAAAACAACTCAGCGAGAGGATAGCTGAAAGAGAGGGCCTTGGAGAGCCCCGAGATAGTCACAAAACCAAACGGGACTATTTGTTGAAAATTGTTGAAGAGTATGAAAAAATGGCCGCCACCGCATTGAACCACCCAGGGAGGCTCTCGGAACGGACATGTAGGCCTGCCATGGAACTTCGAAGGGAGGTCAGTCGCTTGAACGGAGAATTTGAAGAATTCATGAAGAAGAACGGAGCATCCTGGGCCTTCCAGGAGAACTCTTCTGTTGATCCTCAGGTGCAATTGAAGAGATTGGTAGAAGGGGCAGAGGACGAGTCGAAACACGAGAACAGCACTGGAAAGGTTGCCAACAACATAGCTAGGGCATTTCCCGACGAGTGCTCTATAGTGAAGGACTGGGAAAGCATGAAACAGGTGATTGAGGACCACCTAATTGATTACCAAGGTGCACACCCCGCCGGAGTTATCAACCCAGATATATACCCCGGCATGTACCGTCTTCAGGTTGAGAAATGGACGAGGATCACCTTTACTCACCTCGTCCGTGTTCGGACAGCGGTTAAGAACTGTTTCACGGCCATCCTCGAGTCGATCTGCCCTCCTCATGGCGGTACAGCGCACTTGCATCAGCAATTGGAGGAAGAATTAAACCGGATGTTTGAGAAAACGTATCGTGAAGCTGAAATCTTATGTCTCAAGGAATGCATAATGGAAACAGACCGTGAAAAGCTTCCTTCGAATGAAGCAAGGGCTGTGAAGGAGTTAGAGAACTGGAGGCGTCTTAGGTTCTGGCGTGGATACTGGGAGGTAAAGGGAAAACCCCTCACTTGGGATGCAATGGGCCCTTTCTACGAACGCCTGCACTCGACAGTTCGGGATAACATGGTGGATGACGTTCATGATATTGTTAAGGTGTACTACGAGGTAAGAAGTTCACCCAAACTCATCTGTTCTCGGAGTATACTAATCGCATATAGATAAACTTGGAGACATTCATCCAAAACGTCAAGAACAAGTACACCGAACAGTTTATCACTAGTCCGGAGGGACCGATTTGTGGGTTGAGCTCGAGTTTCGTCTACAATTTGGCTCCGGAGAAACTGGGACGCATGGCTGCCGAGGATGAAACGACGGTGAGAAGAAGACGGGAACTGAAGACCGAAATTGAGAAGTTAGAGGGTTCGCGTAAAATTGCTGAGACGGCGACTGCGGAGACGTTCGATCTGGGATCGGTTTGAAAGGCGTCTTTGGTCTTGGTATATTATCTTATCGTGCCTTTGCAATCAATGTTTTAGACTGTTGTATATCAAATAGGTGTGAATGCTCATTAGCATAGTTAAGCGTTCTCTATGCCTCTATACCACTGACAGTGTCATATCTCACCTCCCTATAATCCCCCTCGGTACTCTTCCACCATTTTCTCCTCACAATCTCGTCCCACGAAATCATGAGAACTACCTCCCCAAAATAATTAACCTCGCCCCTCTGCACGAAGCCTAACCCGTGGAAAAGCTTTCGGCTTCCCACATTACTCTCCTTAATCTTCACCATCAGCTCCTTCAGCTCTGCTTTACTGGGCGAGTACTCGGCTAGTATCTCTGTGATATGCCGCCGAATATACACCAGCATGGCGCATACGGCTGCTTTACCTAAACCCTGTCCACGATGCAAGGTCGAGGCGATCATGACGTCTACCTCGCCCGTGTACCACCCTTCCTGCTCCCCATCGTCATCACCAGAGTAGGGGTAGAGAAAGAAGTTGATATCTCCTCTCATATTCTCATCTCTGTCTACATCTTTTGCTTTTACTGAGGTTTGAGATTGGGAAGAGAGCGGCCCGCAGACGATGAAGGTTAGTTTGTCGTTTGAAGTGCGCCATGATTGCTGGTTTTCATATTCCTCTTCTAGGCTCATTGGCTCTGAAGCTGTTGCTTCTTGGATGTCCTATTGCAGGTATTAGAATAGGGGGTGAGACTGGGTGAGACTAGAAGTGACGTACAGGATCTTGCATCCATGCGTGGTATTTTTGCACATGGTGGGCTTCATACGGAACGAGAAGGGCTTTGCTGGTTGAGATTGCTGCGAAGAATTAGCACCATGAGACAATAGGAGAGGGTCGGGCATGGGAACCTATTGATTTATTTATTTTCATGGTGAGCGGTGGTTTGGAGTAGTGAGTTGCAAGTTGCGAGTTGTGAAGTCTTAAGGTTTCTCAGAGGTGATGAGAAGCAATGTGGACCTCGCAGCTGGCTAAACTCTTTGAAACAATTGGCTAGATTGCACATCCTCCATAGACTCAGAGTCCTGACAGGCTTAGAAGATTTATAGTTGGCATAATTTCGTACTCACAATTTTCTGGGACATTTCCATGGGGATATTTCTGTGATGTATTCGGTCAATACAACTTCGGGACTCTACGGACTACTGCTTAATAGGCGGCATTGGGTGGGAATGTAAAGGCGATGCCTTCACACAGGACAGCAGCAGTAAAATCGTACAGTCAGATTCATCTATTTCATTTCTTTCGGCCTGTCATCCTATTTCTCTACCGTCCGGTCTGGAAGGGTCGCTGATTCTCCATTCTGAACAGCCGCTGCTCCATCTTGGACGGCCTCTTTGATTTCCTGAGTAGCAGCAGCCTGCTCTTTTTGGTATCCTGGAAACCTCGTGCCCCTGTTCTTAACCTTCTTCTCCTTCTTCTTCTCCGGCGGGTAAGCCCTCTCAGCAGTTTCTTGCCATTCTTTTGAGGCTTTGAAGGCTTCTTGAATTGGGGCCATGAGCTCGGTCAAGGATTTTGCCACTGCGCCTTTCAGTAATTGAGGTGTCAACTATGAATTTATTTAGCATGGTTTCTTTCGCAAGCTCTAGAGGAGTGATAAGGAACATACCACGTCCGACTTGTAGTCTTCGTGCATCTTGTCGATCGAGGTGTAAACCAACGGCTCCAAGCCATCTCTCTCACGCTCCACACGGAACTCTCCATTTCCTTTTAACCGCGCAGCAGGCAGGAGGACGTATTCTACGAATGCCAGAACACCGTTCTCTTCCACCACTTGGGGAGCTGCTACCGCCTTCTTGATCTTCTTGACAACCACCTCTGGAGGATCGAGGAGGTCGATCTTGCTGTCTAATTACTCTTAGTACGCTTCCTGTGAAGACAGGAGGACGCCTACCCTTGTCGCTAGAGCTCATCTTCCCGCCATGTAATCCGGGAACCATGGGGTTCATTAGATGGGCACGCTAAACTGCATCAGACCAGAAGGATCAAAGATGAGACCAGACAAACACACCTGCTTGTATCCAATCTTGGGCAACCACTCCTTCGCAGCGGTGAACAATTTGCGCTGGTCAAGACCTCCAAACTGAGCGTCGACACCCAGGTACTGCTCGTCCAAAATCTGAAGAATCGGGTAAAGCAAACCACTCAAAGGGGCATTGCTGGTCTGCTTCACCACCTCGGCACCAGCCTTCTTCGCGTCATGCTCCGAGGTTACTGAGCAAAGCTTGTACAAATCCATGACATAGTCGGCAGTCTTCTGGTACTCGCTGCCCAACACGAACTTGAGCTTCTCAGTCGACACGCCCACAGCCTTGAGCATCTCAGTTATAGTGAATCGGTAGTACTCGGCGCGCTGGGCGACGAGCTCGAGAGGCGCCTTTAGATTGTCGAGGAAACCGTGGATATCGGCGAGGAGGATGGTCATTTCGCAGCCGGCGGCCAGATACTGGGCGATCTTGATGGCGGGCACGAAGTAGCCGCAGTGAGGGCGCCCTGTAGTGGCAGTACCTGATTACGCGACGGTTGGCATCTAATCCCCTTCATAGAACGGTAGCGACGCGGGTAGCGACGCGGTTGAAGCTCGTGTTACTCACCCCAGTAGATCTTGGGATTTCGTCCTTGGGCAAGGATCTCCTCGATAATCTCGGGGTTCAAAACCTCAGCGAGATTCTCGCGGATGAGAGCGAATCGCTCCTCGGCGGTGGCTTCGTTCGCCATGTTGCTTCGGCAGAATTGGAAGCACGTTTGGGTTAGTTGGCTCGTTTGGAGAAGTTTGGTGGTGAACTTCGAAAAAGAGTTTCCAGGGACTGACTTGCTTGACTCACTAAGGTAGAATACCCCGCCCCCACCATCAGACCAACCTGACTCAATGGTCACCACCCAGGCGATTGGCAGATTTCGATGACATAAGCATGCATTCAACTTATACCAAAGGTATGGACGGAGTATAGAATTCTTGCCTGGACCAATACGAATAAGCTGAGTAGAGAGACTGAGCAGGAAATGGTTCACTTACATGGGAGGACTTGATCTTATATATTCAGGTCAAACAATTATCCACCGGCCGCCGCTGACTGGTTTGTATGAGGGTGATATGAGTTAAGAAATGTAGCTTCAACTGTGTTCGGAGAGCTTGTCTCGAAGAGATATACTCATGCACACAGTCAGAGAGAATGAAGTTCAATCATTAGACTTGGGTATGGTATTGATCTGGGTTTGAGCTACTGTACATATTATACAAGTCCAATTTATATCCTACATCAGTTTGTTGATAACTTCGCTTCGACTTATCTCGAGTTGGACTCTATCCCTCCTTTTTCTCCTCCTTTCCCTCTACTTCCTCCACAGTCTCTTGGGCCTCTAAACTCGAAGCCTTCTGAGCCTTACTCTTCTTCGACCCTTTCCCCACCTCAGTCACTCCAGCCACAACCTCCTCGTCCAACAACTCTGCAGCAGGTGCAGGAGGGAAGAGCGACTCGAACGCACCATCGTTATGGCCTAGATTAGGGCGAGATACCTTGGCTCCATATTCAAGATCCTTGCCCTTCTGGGCCCACTCCACAGTCCTTCGCTCGGGCTTGACTCCAAGCTCGTTCAGAAGCATGGCACACTTCTCTGGCATGATGGGCTGGAGGAGGATACCGGAAATGCGGAGAGCTTCGGCGGCATTGTAGATGACCCAGTTTACAAGGAGTTTGGAGTCTGGGTCTTTGATGAGTTTCCAGGGCTCCGTGTCACTAATGAACTTGTTTGTCTAAGTCATAGTTAAGTCCCCTTCTACAGTTCACGGAGGGGATCGAAGCTTACCTTGCCGAGGAGTTCAAAGATCTCTCGGATGGCAAAATTCGGGCGAACATTGTCCATCTCATTTACGAAAGCCCCTGTAACATTCTCGAGGGGTTCTTCCAGGGCCAAATAAGAGTCTGCGATGGCGCTGTTTTGCCCGACCTGAGCAATATCCTTGAACTTCCCATCCAAAGCGCACCGCACAGCCTCCTCTGTTGACCACTTATTACCCCTGACTCGGGCGATTCGGTTGAACAAATTGCCAATGTTCGCACGTAGTTCTTTCTCATATGCCACGAAGACAGACGAGTTGGAGTAGCTCATATCACCTCTGAAACTACCGTTCCGCATGAGGAAGTATCGAAGAGGATCGATATCCCAACGCTGGATGGCGAAGAAGGGGTTGACTACATTGCCGAGCGACTTCGACATCTTGCGATTCGACATGGTCCAGTGATTGTGGCAGACGAGCTTCTTGGGGAGGGGAAGACCGAGGGCCATGAGCATGGCAGGCCAGTAGACGGCGTGGAAGCGGATAATGTCCTTGCCGATGACTTGCGCGTCTGGAGGCCAGATCCCTTGGTCCTTGCTGTCGACCTGCCACTTGGATGGGTATCCTGCCTTCGTGAGATAGTTTACTAGCGCGTCGACCCAGACGTAAATGGTGTTGGACTTGTCCTCAGGATCGGGGACTCCCCAGCTTAGTCGCGAAGCAGGGCGGGTGATGGAGAGATCCTCGAGGTGGTTCTCAACCCATTCCCGGACTTCATTCATTCTGTGTCGTGGCTTGATCCAATCAGGATTCTCCTTGTAGAAATCCAGAAGCTTATCCTTATACTTGGTCAATGGGAAAATCCAAGTCTCCTCCTCGACCCATTCGACCTCATTCCCCGTTTCAATGCTCGCCATCATTTTCCGCCCGGTCTGCGGCACCACACTCGCCTGAACCATATCCTCGGGGTAGAAGCACTCATCGCTGACGCAGTACCAGCCTGCATGCGTGCCCTTGTATAGACCCAAGTCTTCGGGAAGGCCATTCTTCAAGTGCAGCCAGAATTGTTCCACTGCCACCTTGTGATCTTTGTCGGTAGTCCGGATGAAGAAGTCATGGGAGATGTTGGCTACTCCCGCTAACTCCTTGAATTTGGCAGAGTTGTTGTCGCAGAATTCCTTCGGTGGCATTCCCTCCTTCGCTGCGGCTCGTTGGATCTTCATACCGTGTTCGTCGGTGCCGGTGCAGAGGTATGTCACCTTGCCGTTGATTTGCTGCCATCGTTTGAGGACGTCGGCTAGGACCATGGTATAGAGATGTCCAATATGAGGGGCTTCAAAGGTATTAGCGACATTCTAGCACGGTGAGGAACCTGACGAACCCGCATTGACGTAGAATATGGGCGTTGTAATGTAGTATGGCTTCTCAGCTGACAGTGCTGAGGTCTCGGTGCTGCTCCATCGCGATCTAGGCATGCGATTCACCTGACAGCCCGGACAAACCCAACCTGCCTGCCCAGAGACCCTCGACTGAGCTTGTCGTAGCCCCCGGAGGGATTGTAGTCTGAAGGACCTCATGGCTTTGTGATTCGATGTCTTGTCATGGGACGTTTGTCGCAAGTCGAAGCTCCAAAATTCTCCGATAAGCAGCTTAAGGTACGACATTCCGTACTGTGTGAATTGTGCGACCGATAACTGTCCTATAAATTCCGTCACTGCCTCGACCTTTTAGTTAATTCCAGGCTCCAACCTTTGCGACAATCCTCACAAGTCACCACCAACAACAAACGCGGCGCATCTCTTCACTGTTGAAGACCAAGAAGTTACTGAATTATTCAACTGAGCAAAATGGTGCTGCCCGACCCCGATACCGAAGTCAGGGTCTCGAGCGAAGGTAAGCTATCCCCCACCACGTCCTCCCCCATCATCAAGACGTGCTTGAATGCTCACACGCCCTGCCAGCCGCCGAGACCTTCGTCAGTAACTACTACCAAGCCATCAACAAAACAGCACCCCTTCTACCATTCTACATTAACTCATCCTCCCGTTACGCCATCCCGGCCGACATCTCCATCAACGGCGCCGTTGTGCCGACCCCAGAAGACTACTTTAAGCTCCTCGAATCACAAGGCAAAGACGTGTCCTACGAGATAGAATCTTTCGACGCGCATGTCATGAACCCGTCATTTCAATATGGAGCCCCCGATAATCTCCAAGACAACAACAAGATCGAGAAGAGTGGTAGCCGCATGAGCATCGTGGTGACGACCATGGGGAGGGTGCAGTTTGGCAAAGGAAGAGAAGCACCGCAGAAGATGTTCAATGAGACGTTTGTGCTGGTACCAAACTGGGAGTCGATGGGGAGGAACCCTCCCAAGGGGATAAAGCGGTGGCTGATCATGTCGCAAAACTTCCGCGCCTTGTAGGCGTCGTCAAAGGAAGACAGTGGATACGAGGATGGCAACGACAACAGCTGCGAAGGATCAAGACGCTGTATAGAGCCCACCAGACAAAACGGCCAGGCTTAAAAGTAATATGGAGGCACGACAGGGCCGTCTTTAAGATTCTCGATGAAGGGCATGATGAGGATGGACTCTGTTAAAGGGCACAAAGATACCCAGAAGATTGGAAACGAGTTGAAGGACAAGAAAACCGGAAAGGAAAGGGCATTTATTCATGAAGAGATCTATATAGAAAGATCACCATAGAATTCGGAGGACATGAGTCCTCATGATCCCAATTCGTTCGTCCCTCGTCAGGCTCGGAATAACCCACCGTAGATTCAAGTGAAATTGTCGTAATCAAAGAAAAGATCCCCTGGTGTCGCCTCCTTTGCATTTTGTCATTCTCCGCAATTAATATTGTAGTCTATCCTGAGATATATTGTTCTGTTCTGTAAGTGGCAGCCGTGCACCAACAATCGTAGGCGGGGCATGAGAACAATCGCAGCGGCGCATTTCGACCCTGCAAATACAACCCCACCATCACCAACTCGCCCTCTCCAACCATGCCACCCAAGTCAAAAGGCAGCTCCAAGGCCACAATCCCGGAGCCCAAAGGTTCGTTTCTCCTGCCACTGAATATCCCTGCCTCTTCTCTCAGCTGACACCTTCAGCCGCGCCCGAGCCACCCCCAGCAACAGTTGGCGAACGATCCGAGCAGCGCTTCTTCCAGACCAACCCTCTCGAGAAGCGACGCCAAGAGGTCGGCATCCCAGGACTGACACCTGCTGAGAAGAAGACGTACGCCCACGCAAACCTCATTCTCCCTGTTGCGCAACGACGAGTGCCTCTTACCAACAAGACCGAGCGCGAGTTCTGGAAGCAGGTCACTAAGGAAGGCCTTCCTATCCGTCGTCTTCCTCGCAACTACAACTGGGGCAAGGACAGGCACGGTCGAGAAATTAGCACCTACAGGCTCGAGGAGTTCGACCAGCGGAATCTTAAGCACGCGAAGCTCACGGCGTTGGACATCTTGCACCGCCAGTTCTTGAGCAAGAGAGAGCTTGCAGCTCGAAACGGCACCGAGGTCTCCAAAGAGGATATTGAGGAAGAAAAGAAGAGGAGACAGACCATGGCGGCTCTTAAGCGGGATCTTTATGGCGATATTACTGGAAGCTTGGCCAAGGACCCGGAGTGGGACGATGTGATCCCCATTCCCCAGGACGAGCCGGAGGGAGCACTTGCTCAGATCGCCTACCCTGACGACTATGCCGAGGGTAAATAGCTTGAAGCTCCAGATCATGTACTTAGACTGACCTTGGTAGCTGTCTCATACCTCCGTGCCGTCATGGCAGCCGAGGAATGCTCACCTCGTTGCCTTCGGCTCACCGAGCTAGTCATCGCCATGAACCCAGCGCACTACACCGTCTGGCTCTACCGTTTCAAAATCATCTCCGTCCTGAAGCTTCCTATCCGCGATGAAATCGAATGGCTAAATGAGGTGGCGCTTGCCAACCTGAAGAACTACCAGATCTGGAACCACCGCCAGCTGCTTATGGATCACTATTACCCTGAGATTAAGGATGATGAAGACACTGTTAAGAAGCTAGCTCGCTCCGAGACTGATTTCATTACGACAATGCTAGCTGAGGATACAAAGAACTACCACGTTTGGTCGTACCGGCAGTATCTTGTTGGCAAGCTTGGGATGTGGAATATTCGCGAACTTGGCTCGACGCAAAGCTTGATCGAGCAGGACGTGCGCAACAACTCCGCCTGGTCGCACCGTTTCTACCTTGTCTTCTCAAACCCGGAATACTCAACACCTGACTCAGGTCCCAACGAGCATGACCCCAAAATTCCCGACTCAATCTTCGATCGTGAAATTGGGTACGCCTGGGAGAAGATCTCCTTCGCTCCGCAGAACCAGTCTCCTTGGAACTACCTCCTCGGCGCTCTGACCAAGGGCGGCCGCAAAGTCGGTACGGTGAAGGAGTTTGCAGAGCAGTTTGTGCTGAATCTCGGTGAGGAGAATGAGGATGTTAAGAGTTCTCATGCTCTGGACTTGCTGGCGAAGACGTATAGTGAGGAAGGTGATAAGGAGAAGGCGACGGTGTGTTTGCAGCGGTTGATTAAGAAATGGGATCCTGTGAGAGAAGGGTATTGGAAATGGAGGATTGCGGAGCTCTGAATAACTCATGGGCTGGTGGTAGAGCATCTCTAACAAGATATTTGGTTAAACATGGTTCTCACTTTCCAAGTCACCGATGACAACAGCCAGGGGACATTCAAATTGCTTTCAGCTCCGAAGCAGCAGATGTTAATGTCGTCTCTTCAGCGTGAAAGTTATTTAACACCGCGTAATGTCCTCCCCATGCTCAAAGCAAGCCAGGCTGCGTCTCAAGGGACTGACAAGTACATAAGCCAAATATTTACAAAAGCCCAAGAACGGTATATACAAACGGCCATAACTAACCGTCGAGCACCCCTATCCTAATTAATCTCTCTTCATTGAGACTCAGGCAGGGACATCGGGCAAGTTAGGATCCACAATCGGCCCATCATCACCCCAACTTCCAACATTGTTAGAAGACTGCGGTGCCTTTAACCAGTTCAGTGACCCGGCCTCGTTGATCGCCGTGTTCCACACGGCCGCCATCTTCTTGTACCCGCCATCGGTAGGGTGAGTGCCATCACTAGAAATGTCAGAGATCGTGATAAAGCCGGTTGCCATGTCAGCCAAGAGGACGTGCTTGCCCTCGGAGCGCATAGCTGTGACGAGGGCTCGATATTTGTCATTGATGATGTCGGTTCGGGGCTGGTTGTCTCTACTCGCGACAAGTGTTGAGACGACGACCACCGTGTCGGGTACCTGGCCGACTGCATCGCTTTAGTCCACATACAATTATATACTTCCCATAAGGGAGGTAGTTTCTAGACTTACGGATATACTCAACCAACCCCCTCATCCTGTCTTGAATAGTGTCGATTTGGTAGTTCTGAGTGGCATCGTTGGTCCCGGCATTGATGAGCACCACGTTTGGCTTCATAGAGGGTACAGAAGCTTGTGCTTTCCCCACAACCTGATCAACACGATATCCGGACCATCCTTCAGTGTCCTATTTTCTGTGAGCTGCTGCCAAATAGTGTTGATCTTCGTGAAAGGGGCATTTACATTATCAACCATAGTACCATGTCTCAAGCTCCCAACCATGTTAACGTCCCAGCCATCAAACCGCAGTTGATCTCTCAGCCCCTTGCGATACCCATTCTCGTCAGACGATGCGACGCCGTACGTGATGGAAGCGCCCAAGGGCATGATTCTTAGGAAGAAGTCCCCAGCACGACGCATCATGCCACCCTCTCCCTCCTCAAGACCCTCGAGCGACATCGGCGAGGCAGAAGTGAGGGTCGCTGCCAAGCTGGCAACAGCCAGACAAGCTCGTGAGAACTTCATGATGAATGGGTGATAGTTGGTTCTCTACTGTATGACGAGTGTGCACGGAAGTTATCTCGTAGGCACCTTCAGGGAGCACCGCTATTTACATCTTTCAGAAACCCCAGCCTGCCCGGGAGAATCTATAGAGAGGCTTCCAGATCTAGCAGCCGAAGTACGCGTGTAGAAGGAGTCAGATGGGAGGATCGGGGTAGGTTACATAGCCTCATTTTAAACACCTATAAGGGACGAATCGGTGCCTTCTAAATTTATTGTCCGAGGAGGCGCATGCTCATAACGGTAGGTAGTACGGAGTGGTGATGCAATATTCTGAGGTAAGATGATGTCTGAACATGGCTTAGAGGGTGTAGCATATTGATTGAAACCGATCCGACCAATCAGAGACGGTCGATGGTGATCCTTGGGGCACAGTTAGCCAGAACGCCACCATGTACGTTTATATAGATCCATGCCCTGTTCCTGAAGGAACGTTGCTTAGTTGCCATCCGCCCTATATATACGTTTTAGTAATTCTTGGGGGTAAACAGTTCCGACGATCATGACGTGTCGTGGCATTTCCGAACCCCGTCACGCAGGCCAAAGAATCCACCGCACATCGACCTACCTCAAGCTGTCCTTTGAAGTCTAATCTTTTGAACAGAAATTTGGGCCTAAATCCCAGTGCTCTGGAGAAAATGGTATTCCCTTAGGATGGTATTAGGTCGGGTCCTTAGGTGAGGTGAGCGGTGTTTTCTTTCACCCGCTTTCCCGTCCGTTCACTCAGCTTTGGCCATCTCAGTCGTTCGAAATCCACTACGACAGAGAAGAAATATCATAAAACTATCTAGCTCAATATCAGCGATTTAATTTAGCTTACCATCAACTTTAAGTAATAAAAAAAGGAGGGGGGGGGTTTGTTGCTGCCGACTCCTATCGTTTGTCTTCTCCAAGTCTCGGATGCCAGTTCTGCCTCCTAGCCCCCTTGTCATTCAATTTCCTTACTCATGCGCAATGCAATGCTACCCTCCAGAGTACACCCGGAAACCCGTGGATTTGGAATACCATCGTTCTCTTACCCCGTGGCAATGACTAGAATGGGTTCATATTTGTCCCTCTTCTTCGAACCATAATAAGTCTAAAGGCTCCAGCTTGCGCTCCAGAGCTACTCTGCTAAAACGAGACTCCTTTAACCCAATTCTCGACTTACACTCATAAGATAGGCAGTAATTGTAGGGATATTCAATTTATATAGGTTCAATACCCACCCTAAATTGAGTTCCGCGTTGCCGGGATTTATACTTATTGCCCGGACCGGAGTTGCGGGGCCGTCGCCGTTAACCTATCGAAGTGCCGGATCGGATACGGCCATCTAGTGAAGCACATGGGAAGTTTTAGAAAATACATTCCAAGCATGTTCACCACTTCTTTGCCTTGAATTCTAGTCTCCCTAAACCCACATACAATTCTCCCAGTATCCCAACGTTACCAAGGAGGTATATTAGGGATGGTTTGTCGAAGTGCGTGATTGCGTCTCGACACAAGGGGAGTATGGCTTAGTATGATTTGAAATTGTTCAAGATAAAAACAGAGTGACTCGCCGGCCGATTTATAAATTAAGTTAAGGCTGACCTCACCAAAAGCATGAGGTAACTTCGTGACAACATGAATTATGATAGCAAGATATCTCCGGCAGGGTATTCCACATGAACATAAAAAGCCATTACATTATAACAATATAGATAACCCTTCCCTTGAGGCAGCACCAACCCAGCCAAGGTACGTCGCCCAAAACCCGTTATTTTCACGTTACCTCCCAGTAATTAGTAGGTATGTAGCGTTCCTACTCATCAGGTGACGCCACTCAGCTCTGTGCCATGTAGGAGTAAAGATATATACATAAAGTATGAGTTCCCTTCACAATCAGGGATGTGTTAGCCCTACCGGCTCTCGACACGCCAAAACTTCCACCCCTCTCTCTCTCCACCATCGCCATGGACACCAACCAGTTGTTCTACGCCCTCGTTGCCTTCTGCGTTGAGGAACTTCTCGAGGTCAATCTCCATACCGCCCTCGTCATCCTCTTCGGTTCCATTTTTGAGGACAGCAGGCCAAAGGACTCCTACGCCGTCACCACCGAGGGTTGTCTCGAACTTGGCGTAGTTCTCATCTTCTAGTTGTTGCTCTAGCTTCAATAGCTTTTCCTTTGGTGTGTCGGGTCGTAGCAGCGTAATTGAGCAACCACCACCTCCAGCCCCGGTGAGCTTGGTCCAGCCCAAGCCTTCATGGTCCACCAATTCCCGTACCCTCTCTAACCTGGGATGTGATACACCCAACGACACCAACAGACCGTGGTTAATCGTCATTAACTCGCCAACCTTCTTGAGAGACTCCTCTTCCTCGTTATCGAAGTCGGGGTCTTCAATTATAGCCGCCGCCGTGCTAGTGACCTTATCCATAGAGTCCAGAATGGTCCCCACCAACTTGGGGTGTTGCTGCTTCAGCGTGGCCACCTTGCCAACCTCAACCGCTGTTGACTTGGCCTGTTTCGTGTCGACTAGTAATAGGGGGAGCTCGGGGAAGTCCCATAGGGGGCGTACGGATGGTGGCTTGGAGTAGTCGGTGCGTTGGAACACGACGGCCTTGCCCTGTGTCGCTACAGTGTTGTCCACGCCTGAGGGGTTTCCGTGGATACACATTTCAGAAACAAAAGCCCATCGGTTTATACGTTCGACCTGGAGGCGTGCCTCATCTGCGGGTTGGTCAGGATGAGGCCCCGATAGGGTGCGTAGTTGTAGCAGCAGCGCCGCAGAGAGGCAGACCGAGATGGACGCGCTACTCCCTAGTCCAGCACCAATTGGTATTGTTGATCGTAGTGTGTATAGACAGCCGGGGAAGGAAGGCAATCCTAGCGATAGGAAGAGGTATAGGAAAGCGGAAGCGGAGTTGCCATGGACGCGACGAATCTCCTCTGGTCGGTCTGTCGAGACAACGGCGATGTGCGGCTGGAGTGCAGCGACGAGGTCGGGGTCGAGTTCGGTTACCAAGGAGTAGTATGACTTCTTCTTGGAGGGTTCTTGGAAGGCCTCCCACGGCAGGTCATCGATATTCCAGGTATGCACCAGATCAATGTCCGGGAATCGCAGTGTCACTGTTCGCTTCGATTTAGAGAGAGTCGTGACGTGGAGATATGATCGCAGAGAAATCGCAGCAGCAATGGCAGCCTACAGCACACACCATGTCAGTAAACAATTGGCCCTACCCGGATGTGTGACGTCGTACCTTGCCATGGACGACAGAGTGCTCGCCAAAGACGATAACCTTGCCTGGTGCAGAGACCATAAAAGGAGGGGCCATAGGAGTGGACACTCTACGTTCCATTTTGAGGCGTTGAGCGAGAGGTTTGTTGCCGTTCACATAGGTAGTCCCATTGCTGAGGCCATTGGAGGCATGGTCACCGTTTACGCCGTTTGACATGGCCGGATCGCGAACTGCCATCAACGAGCAGCGTAGGGTGTGATGCGTCTATCGAGGGTGTGTGGACTTTGTAGTTTAGCGCCAAGTCCGGTACCGTATCGGCGGGTTATTGTCTGTGCGTGCAGGAAGGACTGGTTGATCGTCTTGGAAAGAATTATTTTAGAAAGAAGTAATTGAGTTCGGATGTCGCAATGTTTAGTACAAGGTTGCCTTGAAGAATGTTTATCGTCGAGGCTTCAGGGGGGGCAGAGTCGCCAAGATAACCCCCAACAAAGATTCCAGGCTAATGGTATAAATCCCCCCCGCACTTTGGAGCGTGTACCTGGATTTGACACCAACGGCTCTATGCAGCAAAATCGACGGCGTCTTCCGGATGGACCAGGGGTCGTATTCGGGAGGCCTGGCGGTTTATGGGGTGTGCTATCGTCGAAGGATAAGGCGTAGCGAAGCGTTGAGATGCAAGAGACTCGAGAAGAGGCGCAGCGAAGGACGGCGTAGACCGGACTTCATCGACAATGCAAAGGCCCAAGTAAGGTAGTAATGATAGACCGCCAATTGGAGGATGAAGACGACGGTGCCAAATGGCGGTCTAACTCATTCTTCCCGTGACGGACCCTCTTCTAGTGCTGGCCCGGATCTTTCCCTGCCGGCCTGGATGCCGATTTGTTGGTTTTGCTGTGAGTTACAGGTTTGGGAGTCGTTCAGCAGCGCAAGGGTGGAGGAAAAGTGGGAAAAGAAAAGGGAAAGAGTTGTCGTGCATCTGTTGGCGATGGTGTTTTCTTGTTTGGTCCCCTGCCGCGCAAGCTGGAGGCTGATAGGATATGAGGCGCGCGTGACTGCGTACTAGATGGTGGTGATGATGATAATGATGATACTTCGTCCAGGTGTCCAGGTTCAAAGTCGTACCCGACAGCAAGGACCAGGACCAGGACCAGGCACCACAATAACAGTGTAGGACCCTTTTTCGCTTATTCGCAAGGCCAACCCAACCGAGAGCCTCACAATAAAAACGACAACACCCTCCCAATGTCACAGTTCTTACAGGCACAATACTAACAAGTCCAATGCCCCCCAAAGGCGCGGGCCTAACGTCCGACAGGAGGGTGTCGGTCCTGCATGCTCGTAATCGAGTTCGCAATTGGGATGCTCCCTGAGAGCTCTGACTGGTGGACGGGTGATGCTTGTCAGCTGCCAAAACTGCCGTGCATCCAAACTAATAATGTCCGGTAGTTATTGGAGGGAAAGAAGGTGTAGTTATTCTCATTGGCATTGTTGGAGACGTGAATGAGGGCTTGATCCTCGCGGTAAGGTTTCTTACCTTCCAACACCGTGCGCTCAATGACTGACTACCTTCCATTGCAAGTTCGGAAACCGTCTGCGTGCATCCTCTGACCCAACCCGATTAATACTCCAGTGCGAAGATTGGCATCAATCCTTCACATCAGTCTCCAGCCAAGGCCATTTATTCGCCTGAACTATCTTCCTCATCTTCTCGGCTGCTCTGCTCAGCGTAAAGCCATCCACCTAACCTCTCCTCCTCAGTGTCGTAGCATTCCAGCGTCATGCTCGCGTCAATATTCCCCTCTCTACTTCACAGCCACCACAATGGAAACCCAAACACCCACTCTGGGACGCTTGCGTAATAGCGCCTTCGAGAACGAACCTTCCATCTCAGGGTCCTAAATGAAAATCAATTCAATAAGTCTCTCCGACGCTCCGGTTCAAAACATCAGGGTCCGGCATCCTGCAAGGCTCCCATTGGATTCGTACCCCCAGCTTCCCAAGAGAGGTTTCATCGGCCGCAAGAAACAACGTCACCCCCATGGTGCCTACAAAATCTCAAGTGATCAGCAGCATGCCGAGCATTGGGTCACTTCGTTAGTAAAGAAGGCTCCCTCAATGACGAAGAGCTCTTCGCATACGAACATTGCGAGATACAACTCCAGCACTCGTCACAATGGGCGTTACCGAATTCGCCCTCATCAAGCTCCGAAAGAGCTACGATGAACTCGACTTCCTTGAGCTCCTCATGCAGTGTCAAGAAATTCAAGACGAATGGAGTCGCCAACACCATCCTCACGTACTTAGCAACAAACCATATACCTTCCTAAGCACATTCTGCATCCAAAAAAGCGACCCGCCATACCTTCTAATCACCGCACCGTGGGACTCCCCGGAATCTCATCGTGAGTGGATTCAGAGCAGTGAGAATCAAAGCGCATTTGCGAAGCTATCGGAAACCATCGAGCCTGGGTGCGACTCTGTCCTTCTATTTCATATGGATCCGGCGGGGTCGCAGGAGGATGTCAGGACGGATCTGTTTGCGAAGGACAAGTTCAACGTCTGTCGGGTTTCAGTTAGTGCGGGGGAGAAGGAGAATGCGCAGGAGAAGTATCGGAGCATAGAGCGTAAAGTCCACGCGATGGGTCCTGAACATAGAATATGGGGTGGATGGAGGATTGAGAAGACCGGCGATCTCGAAGACCTAATCGTCTTCTGGAGCCGGACTGTTCCTGATCAGCTGGTACAAGAACTACTCGGCATGTCTGAAAAAGAGCCCGAGATTCATCACTTCCAGCACGTCGGGTAGCGAAGCAAACCAGTTCAACGCCAAATCCTTCAAGGCACCAAGAGAGACCGTCATGTAACTCGAATCGTTTCTTTTATTTTGGACTCTATCCGAGCATCCTCCTTTCAGAGCACATGAAATGCAAGGTATTCCGAGACGCCCATTCGTGCATGTGAATCCTCCCACACCTCACCCAAGTTTGCCCTTCATCCGGACATCACCACCTTATGTCGACTTCTTCTGCTTCTTGGAGACGTCCGTCAACTGCAGGTCTGTGTGTTTCGATCATCAGCTAATTTTCGAGGAATACTTGATTCGATGGGCGCATACTGGGAGGGAGAGACTGCTTCAACTTCTCGGCCTTGTCGGAGTCCTTGAGCACTAGGGTGTAGAGGTGCTTCTGGCAGCGGACCTTGAACTTGACGTTGTTGGACTTCTTGTTCTTCTTGATCCGGGCGGCTATTCATATCCCCATTAGATTAATCCTCGAATACGCATCGTCACCCGGTTGACTGGTGTCTTCGGGTGGCTTGAGTTCGCAACGTACAAGAGGCGTCCTTCCGACGGCAGATCTCGATGAACTAGACACGAAAGGTCAGCACTTCGTCAGAGCAGCAAGCTCCAGAGCGCGAATGCCCGTACCTTCTTGATATCAGCGACTTCCTTAGGCATTTTGGCGGTAGTTCAATGGGACGTTTGAACAAGGTCTTGTCAAGGCTCGAGTTGCGAATTCGTTGGATTTGGGAGGAATTATTTTTGTGCGCTGCTCTTCGCGGGGCCGAATGCACGGACCACGTTTTCGAAGTGGGTCCATTGTTTTTGGTCCTTGAGTCTCGGCGGATGGATGGCCGATCCCGATGAGGAGCGAGGGGTCACTGATGTGGCGAAGCAGTCAAGATGAAAGTGTGGCGTTTAATTGAATGCCTCGTCACCACTAACCAGCATCACGAAACTGGCCACCTTTCATCAGACCTAAAGAAAGCCTTCCTTCAGCTCATAAAGGCGCTGGCCTGTCTGTTTTATCTTTCTTTGACTTACCTTTGAAGCTGGCGAACGCTGAGACCCGCCGTACTCGCTCTTTCAATACCAAACAAACCCCCTTCTGCAACGTAACCGGAAGTCAAGTATTAAAGATGCCTACCGCACTTGACCATGCGATGAGATCGAAATCAAAGGTGCGCATGGCATATACTTCGTTTTCAACATGAATAACCACATCAATTGCAATGCTGACGAACTTCAGGGTGCTATCTGGGGTAAGTGCAGGGTAAGCGAGTTGATCATGCATGGAACTGACTGATTTACAGCTTTTGGTCTGCTCGTTGTCGGCGCGTCTTCATGGGCAATCTGGGGACCGGAGACACTTCCCCCAGAGAAAGATCCCAAAGGTGATCCAAAGACATGGACTCGAGAGGAGCTGCGAAGATGGTTGGCTGCGGTGAGTACTTCGCCACTACAACAGAAGACGAGGAGGTGGCTGATATTTGTCGACAGAGGAACTTGTTTCCCAATGAGAACGATTCTGATGAGGAATTACTTGACCGAGTATTGGTCAATATGAGAATTCCTCGAAAGTAGTGCTTGGATTTATATGCGAAATTATAAGCGGCCTCCTTGTTGCTTTTCATACTTGATACCACAATGCTCCACATAAGCTATGGCTACGGTTTTCTTCGGAGTTGGTCCTCTGTAAAGTTTATCGGTTATAGTAATCAACATTACAAACTCTCAATTGACTACACCTTAACCTCAGACGTGCTTTATTAACTTTATAGATATAGTTTCGTGAGATGAGAAGTGTGTGTAGTGTCTCCTTGAATTCAAACTTAAAGATTGGAGTCTTCTCACTTCACTCTTGAAATCTGTCCCTAAGGCTATAATGAAGCGCAACCAAATTATATTAATACTCACTTGTTCTCTTGAACGATCCGGATAATGTGAGTAGACTTGAGATATCAGAGACAAGTCTCAAATTCTAGCCCCGGATCCGTCGCCCAGCCACCCAGCCCAGACCAACCACTCACCATTTAGGCGCTTAGGTAACTATATTAAAGTGCCTGCACGTGCCACCCAACCTACATCTGCAGCACCTCGTCCCTCCATGTCAGTTTGGTGAGACCTTCTCAGCAGCTATTTCCTCCTTGCTAGGCCTTCTATCAGGCTGTGATGCCCCTACACCGTTAATGTGCTCCCTATCGATGTCTTCCCTACTGGCCTATTAGTCTTCTGTCCTACCGGACATATGCTCTAGTCACCGTAAGGCTGCTGCTATCCGTTTACGGGCGCGACGTCATCTCACGATCGACAAGATGGCCTTTCTCGAGGATCCACGTTTGCGCCAGCGCTGGAACCAAATCACCCATGATGCTGAAGCGGTAACGGAAAATGCGGCGGCGGGAATTTGGTCTTTCCAGCACCACTACATCAACCCGTGCTTTCACTCCATCACCGACTCCTTCGAGCACTGCACTACGGTATGTCTTGGCGACCCGGAAGAGCGAATACGCAAACGACGGGAGCGCGATCGCGCACGCGGGACCGCTGAGTACAGCTTTGACTTTTACGACGATTGGTACGAGGATGAGGCGAATGGCGGTCTGTTGGGGAGTTGGAGTAATGAGGATTGGGATCAACTGCTTGCAGGGACAAGCAGCCAGAGACGGCAGGGCGCAGAGACCTCAGAACAACCGCGCAGGAAGCGAGGCATGAGCTATGGCACAAGAGGCGGAAGGCGAAAACCGAACGAACAAGACGACCCGACCATCATTCCGAGCACCCAACCGATCGGATTCCTGAGCAAGCTGCCCTGGAAGATGGGTGGCACGCTACGATACAAACCAAGCGCAGCAGATTTGCAGGACCATCCAGTCCGGCACGAAGACGAGGCAGAGCCCTTACTGAGAGATGACGATGCCGACTTTGAACAGTCACCCAAGACTAGGAAGCGAAGCGGGACAACGGGGTCGGGCGATACGTCTGATTCATATCGGTCGCGAGGAGACTTGTTTCCTAGCGACGGAGAGGGAGAAGAGGATGCGGTGCCTCTTGATGATGAAGTGACGTACGATATGGTGAGGAAAGATGATCGCAGCAGTGGAAGGAGCTGGAAGACTCGAAGTAGTAAGGGGAAGCGACCGGCGGGATTCGCTGGCTCAAGGACGGTCTCGAGAACAACGCTCGGATCGGTCCCATCAAGAGAATCGCTTCGGATGGAGCGTAAATCGGCATCTCTGTCAGCCACCCCAGATATCGAAGATGTGCCGTCTCTGCAGGACCTGGAATTAGAAGAACAAAGATTGCAACGGGCGGAAGACGAGGAAGTGGCGAGGAAGAAAGCGGCCGCAGCGCAACTGGCAGCAGAAAGGGGCCTTGTAGGTGGAAGCCCTAGGTTAGATGTCAAAGAATCGAAACCTGTGGTGACGGAGGATGAAGTTTATCAACCCGAGCCTCCGCCAGATACTCCTACAGAGCCTGTTAAGGAGCTGTCTATTACCGAGGAGCCCGACAGCCCAACAGAACCAAATGAGCCTACCGCACCTCAAATAGCCGGTGAGCTACGCTCAACACAATACCCTAAAGACACGAAACCGCCACCCGAGATAACAGCATTTGTTCCGGCGCGTCTACCAAACTTCGGATAAAGAGGTAAAAACGGGAATAGCATGCGAAATGGCATCTGATTTATGGAGTTTTGGCGGACGACTCATAAAACTAAGCAGCCGGAATCTTCTTTCGCGGTCTGGGCTTGGGCTCTCGCGCTGTAATTATATTTGGAGCCAGCGGGGGGGGCTGGATGATAGTGACGATGATATGAAACTGATTACTTGTACGATACCAACTTATACTTGGACCTCTGGGTTGGCGCAACTGGTACGGGAAATGGGCTGATTAATTGAGAGCTGTATCAAGACGCAGCATTTAAATGAGAACCCTTCTGCTCGTCGGCTGCCTATTCCGAAAGTGAAAGATCGAGATCAATTAATCTTGAGGGAGCCACATGGTGATGATGAGCTGGTTGCCCAAATCGGAAATGCCTCGGTCGATGGGTCGTGTTCCCCCGCAAAATGGTTACCGGCTCCGTTCCTATTTCCCGTCCCCGTCCCCGCGGCTTCGGGTGTTATAATGACGGGGCACTCCACATGAGCTCCATGTCAGAGACAACGTTCAACTTACGTTCAGCTTACCCCAAGGTCTCGCCTTTTCCATTTCTTCACTTAACTACTTTGGTACAAATTAACGCCTGTATATAAAGATTGTGGTTCCCATCGATCTTAGCGTAGCTTCGGAGCTTCACTATTACCATCTCAACGATCATATCATCAGACTTGCAGTTCCGAGCCCATCACAGCCGTCACCATGGCTCCAGCCGGCCCCATCACAACCCCTCTAACAACCCTTCTGGGCATATCACACCCTATCATTCTAGCCGGCATGGCTCGCACATCCGGCGGCCCCCTCGCCGCCGCAGTCTCGAACGCCGGTGGTCTCGGTGTCATCGGCGGCTTCATGTACACGCCCGACCAACTGCGGGAGATCATCACCGAGATGAAGGCCAACTTCTCACGCCCTGATCTACCGTTTGGCATTGACCTTGCGCTGCCGCAAATTGGCGGGAATGCGAGGAAGACGAATCATGATTATACGGGGGGCAAGTTGGAGGAGCTCGTGGATATTGTGGTTGACAGCGGCGCAAAGCTGTTTGTTAGTGCCGTGGGTGTGCCGCCGAAACATGTTATTGAGAAGTTGCATAAGAATGGAATTTTGATAATGAATATGGTTGGGCACCCGAAGCATGCAGTAGGTCGAATCCCCTACCCTTTGCTAACAGTTGCTAATGGTTGAATGTAGGTCAAGGCACTTGATCTTGGAGTTGATATGGTCTGCCCGCAAGGCGGCGAAGGAGGAGGCCACACTGGCAACATCGCAAACTCAGTCCTCATCCCGGCCGTCGTCGACGTAGCAAAGAAGTATCGCCCTCCTATGCTCAATGGCTCCCCTGCCCTCGTTATCGCAGCTGGCGGCATCTCCTCCGGCCGCAGCGTCGCCTCCTCCCTCATGCAAGGTGCAGTAGGTGTCTGGGTCGGCACACGCTTCGTCGCCTCTGTCGAAGCCGGGTGCAGCGAAGAGCACAAGCGCGAGGTTGTGTCATGCGACTTCGACGGTACGGAACGCACGCTGGTTCTCTCAGGAAGGCCGTTACGGATGAAGACGAATGAGTACATTCGGGGCTGGCATCAGCGACCGGATGAGATCCAGAAGTTGTGTGATAAGGGCGTGGTTCCGATTGAGCATGATTTTGATGAGGGACGGGAGGTCGATCCGCCGTACTTGATGGGACAGGTTGCAGGGGCTATTGCGGAGGTTAAGCCGGCCGGCGAGATTGTGGATGAGATGGTTAAGGAGGCGGTGGAGATGTTGAAGCTCGGGGGAAGCTATCTCGGGGAGAAGAGTCGTTTGTGATGTGCTGTGTTAGTAGATCGGTGGTGCAAGTGGCCATACATCCAGGCGCATTATACCTAAGATCCATCAGCGAAGGGTGAAGAGAAGAACCGAGATGGCCGACATGATAGGACGGAATAAATCATTCGAGTCAACTAGAGGGATTAACAGCTCTGAGGCTCAGCTAGGAAAATAAATTTGTTCCTATATTCGCATCGTTGATGATGGAATAGAGGACTTTTATCTAGCAAGTTATGGAAAGAACCAATAAAATACGAGGTTTCTCTCCGTACCGAAGCCCTCGACTTACTGCATCGGTGAGTTTAGAAAGCAGCTATATCGATGATAACAAGTACATCTCCAATTGATCACTGATGGCAATAAGTATTTATACCTAGGTCAGATACTAACTCCTCGCCGAAAGGTATGGCATTGTCAGTGCGATGGCTGGTGGCTCGTGTTAGCTTGCATGCAGCTTCCTCTCGACGTCAAGCCGTGCCTAAATGGAACGTTGAATCGAAGGATGCAAATATTGAACCAACTGTGGTTATAAGTATAGTGTCGTAATAATGAGGACTAGGCTGCCTTGTAAACTATCGTCTGGACTTCCGGACTGAGCAAGCTTGTCTCAAATAGACGATGAAACCTCAACGGAGGACCCGGTAGCACAGATGGATTGAGAGAGAACGCAAATAAGGGGGATGATGAAAAGCGAATGCAAATGAACTCGTGATCTTTATGAATTTAAGCATTCGTACTGACATGGAGTTCTTGGGTGTAGATACCGAGAGGTAATTAATGATGTTCATCCTACAATTCTAGGGTAGACAGTCCCCGGCTTGGGTCACGGAGCACCTGCCGAATTGTGTCAGCTCCGAACTCCACTTCACCGCCGAAACTCCATCCCCTGTGCCGGCATTTGCACACCGACGACCTAAAAGGCAAAGAAGAGCACAACTAAGAAGTAAGCAGCAATGATTCAACAATACCATGAAAAGCTTAATGCCGACCCCGGAACGCCCCGTATCTAAAATAGGCATCTACCCGTCTGTCCCTATTCTGTAACACCCACCACTCAATCCGGAACGTGACTCGTCCGATCAAGAACCATGGCCACTTTGCAGCACTTTCCCCTGTTATGCGAATAACCCAATTGCGGCTACCAAACCTCTCTAACCCGCCGCACGTGTCGTCCTTAGAGCGCTTCATGGAGCGCTGGGGTTTCATTCCGTCTAGCGATCAGGGGTTTCTGGGAGTTGATTGGTGGTCAGCATAATTCAGCTCTGAGAAGGGCAGGAGGCTTATGGTGATTGTCAGCACATATAAGATGAGGAGGTAACCCGAAGCTTGTTGAAACTATTATTTCTGACACTTTCTGCTTGTTTTTGAAGATCATCTTAGGAGTTTCGCTTTAAGCGTTCACCTTTGTCATTATGAGGTCTTCCATCTCGCTCGCTCTTCTGCAGGCCCTGGCAGTCCAAGCAGTGAGAATTATTCAGTCCAACGACGACGGCTGGGCAGAGCTGTACATCCGATCGTTCAACGATGCCCTGACCAAGACCGGCCACCAGGTACTTCTATCAGGCCCGGCTGAGAACCAGTCCGGAAGGAGTAAGCGAGCACTATTTAAAATCACAACTACAGCACACTGACACCAGAATGAGGCTCCTTGGACTCTGAACCTGATCCGCGCTCCGATGCTTGCGAGTACAACAGCTGTCCCGCCAACAGCGGCCCCGTCGGCCACAATGCTACACGTCCTGAGCTGAATTGGGTGAATTCTTACCCAGTTACGGCCATGCGATACGGCATCGATACCTTCGCCCCGCAACTATGGAATGGTGAGGAGCCAGAGCTGGCCGTTACAGGCCCGAACGTCGGCACAAACCTGTGGCTCCAAGTCCCCTTCTCCGGTACCGTTGGTGCCGCCTGCTATGCCGCCCATGACGCTGGCATCCCAGCCATCGCCTTCTCCGGGGCTTCATCCGGCAACCTGGCCTGGAATACCAGCCCCGTCCCCCAGCGCAGTCTCGTCTACGCTGAGCTTGCTACGCAGCTGACCAACAAGATCATCGCCTCTGGCAAACCCTACCTGCCCAAGGACACCTTCTTGAATGTCAACTTCCCCAAGGTCGAGGGCGCGTGCACCGATGCGTCCAAGTTCAAGTGGGTGCTCAGCCGGATCAACCCAGGAGCCCTCTCGGCGCCAGACGTCGAGTGGTGCGGTGATGACCGACTGCCTACGGAGAATTCGGTGCATGATACCGATGGGTGTTATATCTCCATTAGCATTGGTGATGCGACTGATAAGACGACGATCAATGATGACAGGCAGGATGAGGTGTTGGCGAAGTTGAAGGACATGCTGGTTTGCCTGCCGTAAGGGCCAGGATGAGTCGTGTCCAGCAGTTGATTCACTGTAAATATATCATTCATCTAGATTGTATATAAGCAATTGTCCATTTAGTTTTTATCCACATAAGCCAAGTTGACATCTTGTTCCACATTGAGATAACTCGGTGAAGTTGTAAGCGTGAGAATCAATTGGATGACGGAGGACTGGACCATTGTAAAGACGGTTTCTTATCGATAAGAATCCCTACATCGACACCTAACATACTAGGCCGCCACAGAACACCCTTCACTTTTTGCGCAAGCCGTGAAACATCACGAAGCTCTCTTGTAGGGGCTCGCCGAACAATCCCACGCAGCCATGGCGCCAATCGACCGCTGCTTGGCCTCGATGGCCAGGCTGACTCTCCAACAACCCCTCCGACCGGCAATCCCTTCGATACCCCGATACCTCGCTCCTGCGGCGGCCGTACAGACTCGCCATGCGTCCGTGGTGCGGATCAAGAAGGCACCCAAGAAGAAGAGACCAATTCCCAAGGACTTTAAGAGACCCAATCTGTCGAAGAGGGATTTCCCACAGTTCTCCCTATGCGAGGCCATGAGGTGAGTCTATTGCTAGGGGTGAAGTCTTGTGGGAAAGCGGTGCTAATTGTAATTGCAGAGTCCTTCGAGCCGTTGAAGTCGGCCAGCCTCCTGCGTCCGTCAAGTACGAACTTCACATTAATCTCAAGACCGCTCGCAACGGTCCCGTTATCCGCAACAGCGTTCGTCTCCCCCACCCCGTGCAAAGCGATTGGCAGATTGCCGTGATCTGCCCCGAAGGCAGCGAAATCGCCCAGGAAGCCACCGCAGCCGGAGCCGTAGCTGTCGGTGAAGAAACACTCTTCGAAGCCATCCGGCAGGAGAAGGTCAACTTCGACCGCCTGATCTGCCACGAAGCTAGCGAGAAGGCGCTTAACAAGGCCGGCCTGGGAAAGATCTTGGGTCCTAAGGGCTTGATGCCTAGCAAGAGGATGAGGACGATCGTGGCGGATGTGACCAAGTCTATGCGTGACTCGGCTGGTGCGGCGGATTACCGTGAGAGACAGGGTGTGATTCGCATGGCAATTGGACAGTTGGGATACACACCTGACCAGTTGAAGGCGAACATTAAGGTGCTGCTGACGAAGATCAAGGCAGAGGCTGCTGAGATATCAGAGGAGGTGTCAAAGGAGGTTCATGAGGTGATTCTGAGCACGACGAATGGACCTGGATTGAGCTTGAACGGCAAGCTTAAGGATGCGGAGGAGAAGATTATCCCTGAAGCTCTGGCGGGTGTCATGTAAAATACTAAAGTCTGGGGGCTTTGTATTATTGTATCATATGTCACATTATCAAATAGACAGCCGCCTTGGTGACGGGTTGTTGGTTGCTTGGGTATCTTTTTCATCCATTCATCTATTGTGGTTTGGGAACTCACGAGCCACCACGGAGAAGTTTGACTGCTTCTGCTTGGGCGTCGAGTATCCGATATATGCCAAGGTACTTGAGAATCCTATCCTGTCCTCGTGGCCCTACCTTCTTCGCTTCCTTGAGGGCATTACCCAAGTCTAATAGAAGCGTATTTCGACATCTTGTTAACCGCTCGTCCATTTTGATGACAAAGGGCTGGTCGTGCCCAATGAGTTCTGCCAGCGCAGCAATCTGGCTGATTTCCTTTGCTGAAGCTTGTAGCCTCACCGGTGAACTTCCCAATACACCGTCGTCTTCCTCTTCGTCGTTGTCCTCGCTGTCCTCGTCGTCCCAGTCTTCGTCTTGTAGTTTCGACCGTGGTAAGCTGTCTACCGCGAGTCTCTCTTCGAGGGACGATAGCCGCTCTGACAACTCCATCATTTTGCGACCTTGCTCAATCGTCGCACGTACTTCCCGTAACTCATCACTGAGGGACTGGGTCTCTGCTTTCCGCGCCGACACTTTCCCCTTCACCTCCTCAACTGCCCTTCGAAACCCCAATAACGCAACTTTGACGTCCTCAACCTTGTCATCCCCCCCTCGTAGTTCACTACCAAGCGACAGGAAGGCAGTGTAGTTGCCATTGACGAGCTCAAGGAGCTCCGAGCTTATAGCCGCACTTCGGTCTCGTAGGTCCGAACGCAGGTCCTCGAGGGTCTGGTGGCGGTTGGGAAGGGCAGACAGGTAGGCGGCGGGTTGGAAGGACGGCGCCAGGAAGTCCGAGCGCGGGAGGGCCTCGGGGAAAGGTAGGGGCGCATCATCGTCATCGTCGCTGGAGTCGGAGGAGGGGAGGTTGAAGAACTGCGATGAGGTGCCGGCGACTGTGGGGCTACTGAGGCCCAGGCCGACGAGGTTCGTAGCTGCGGCCATGGGGGGTTGCTGTGGAAGTGTGGTGGCCCTGGTGGGCGAGATGCGGCGTTAGATGAGGATCAGAAGGACAATGAAAATTTCCTAGTAAGGCCCCCGTTCAGAGGCGAAAAGAGGCTAACTTAGGCAAGATCGACTACGGAGTACACCGTAGCTAGTTATGGCACGGCCAGGGCTTTAGCTGGTTAAGCCTTGGGGTCGTGCTGAAGATGCCAAGTTGTTAATTCGTACGCATGGAGCTTGTTGGCCATAAGTCGAGAGTGACAAACGCGTGGAGACAGATGCGGTGGTTTTGGTTGGCTGCCCGGTGACGTTTCGGTAAGTGGGAGTCCACAAGCTAGAACCTCACTTGGGAGACCCTTAGGTAAAAACGCTGGGGCTGAAAGATGGAGGATGCTGGCGCCGGAGAGGCGTGGGCGCGATAAGCGGGAGGGAAATCAGAAGAAGGTGCCGGAGCGTTTGCCGAGGATGTTGAACCGATACTCCGTATATCCTGATGGAGATCTGTATTGTTGGTAGCTGCATGCTGCTTGTTATGGAGAGAAGGTGGGATCAGTGGTGAGGTGAGGTGAGTATTGAGTGGTAAGTACGAGCATTATCACGATATCTTTAAGTCAAGTTGAGCTGAAGACTATCCCTCAAAGCTTCATATAGGTCCAACCAACTGGCATAGCTGTCAGGTCAGAATTGCGAATCTGAGTGCAGCTTGTATGCATCCATCTAAGACTAAGAGGGATCTCTATGCCGCCTCACATCCTACTACATCTCGCAGCAATCACATCACGCTTGAGCAACTAACGGACCACATCGACCGCGGTTTGAGACGATGCATTGCAATATACGGCCTAGTGCACCCATCAATGGATCAAGAGGCCTTTTATCTCACCCTTCGGCTCCGGGATCGTGCACCCGTCGCTCGTACGACAGCCTCTACAGATCAAGCTCCCACGTTTTGTCTTCGTGAAGGTTATGAACCCTGTCGCGCACGGCTCGTTTTCTCTTTCCAACCACGCGGTCAGCATTGCAAACGGGACAGGAAGAGCGAAATCGGCGCCTGGACGTTGGGAAGCCCTGATGGCGTGGGCGGAGTCCACTGAAAGAAGAGCTGAATCGGGACTGATGGGGACATGATGATCCGTGGGCCAAGCCAGCTTCGACCAACGCCGGTGACTTGGCGAGTGAGGCCACGACGAGTCAACGAGTCGCTGATAGTGAACTTAGAAACAGACTTAACACTCTTATTTTAATAATACAGGGAAGCTGACGTGCTCGTATTTTGACTTTTCCGGTGGTTGGGGTTGGTGTCAATGGGCGGGAGTCGAGGCGCGGGGAAGGGAAACCCATCCAAGATCAGCAAGGTGAGCTCAACGACTGGCTGATCGACGGCGAACGCGTCGCCACATGCTCGTGCCCAAGGTGTCGGCCAGCAGTCCAGTCAACGTGGGAGGGTCGGCCGGTCCCAGATCGTACGCATCTTGCTTGCGTTGGGGCCCTTGCCATGTCTCAGGCCCTTCCATGTCTGGAAGGCTTGGAACATGAGTGGGAATTCCGTGGGATGCAGCGCTTGCAGCTGGTGGAGAAGCACGAGACTCGGAGGTCTTTTCAGTGGGCTCTGGCTCTCTTTTAGCGGGGCATTTAGTGGGCTGCCCGCCGTCAACCACTGACAGCCAGTGACGGATGGTGCCTGGCTCGCACCATAGCTCCTGCCTGGCGGCGTTGGCGCATGCGAAATTTTTATCAATCAAATCTTATCAATCAGATCAGATCCACCTATCGTCTCCTGTAATCGGACCATTGGCTTTTCACGCTTCCTTTCCGTCGGTTGAGTTCGGAACACAAAAGTAGCGAGGGACCCCCACGATCAATTTCTTCCAAAATCCCCTTTCCCAATTGAATGTCGATTGAGCTCTCGTTTCTTTTCCTGCGTCGCCGGCAATCGTCGTTGTCGTGTGTCTACTCTCATGGGCGCAAACAAGACTGCACTTCAAAACCCTCTGCCTCTCCCTCTGCAGGGCAACAGCCGACAAAACCTCCGACGCGTCTCCTTCGCACCGCCGGCAACCCCTCCAGCTCCGAAGCTGGGGCCTTAGCACCAGCTTTGAGGAACCCTGATTATCTCCGCCCCTCTACGATTGCCTCTTCTCGCTCTTACGCATCCATTGAACACGTCCGGACGAATCTCATTGACGTTGTTTCCGATTGAACAATTCGCCCGTTGTCGATTCGAGGGAATCCGTGCATCCCGTGATCTCTCACCTGGATTTCCCATCTCGGACTTCCGAGGCACCTCTGCCTGCCGCGACCGACCGACCGAGAAAGCGGGACCAATCGTCACCGGACCTTGATCCAGCCATACATCATCAACCCCATCGCCCACAATGACTGGCTCCCTCGCACCATCTCCTCGTCGTCAGGATACTGGAGGAGCCGTCGTCGAAAACGTCTCTGCCATCGCTGCTGCTCAAAGGCCTTCCGCCCACTCGACGCCAATTGCAGCTGTCGCCGGCCCGTCACCAACTGCCACCGCCACAGGCTGCGCCCCACATAGAACGCCGCTCTCCATTAAGCCGAGTGGTGTAAAGCCACCTCCACCCACACAGCAACCTCAGACTCAACAGCGCACTGCACTACCTTCCATCAACAAGATGGCCATGTCATCAGTCATCAGCCCCAACCCAATACCAGAGCCTCCTAAGATGTCCATGACATCGAAGGAATGGGTTATTCCTCCCCGGCCTAAGCCCGGGAGGAAGCCTGCTACTGACACACCGCCCACCAAACGTAAGGCCCAAAACCGCGCAGCTCAGAGGGCTTTCCGGGAACGGAGAGCGGCCCGGGTGGGTGAGCTTGAGGAGCAGTTGGACCAGCAACGTGAGATTCACGAGAAGCAGGAGACGGAGCTGAAGGACAAGATTCATGAACTTGAGTTGGATGTGCAGTCGTTCCGATCTCGGTGCCTGCTTTTGGAGAACATGTTGGACCGGGAACGACAGGATCGTATTCGCGTCGAGACTGAGGCAGAGACCCTCAAACGACGTCTTGATGAAGGCGTCTTCAGCCCCCGCTATCAGTCTCGTAACATGAGCAGCTCACAGAACCCTTTTGATTCACTCCAGAGCCCGACCAGTCAAGGACAACGTCACAGCCTCCCCGATGGACCATCAGTAGATCGCCAGTCGGGGCATTCATTTTCTATCTCCCAAATCATCTCACCACCAGACACCCTCGACATAAACTCGGGCAATGAAGGTCCAGATGCCCTGGGTTGTGGGAATTGTTCCCCAAATGGAGAATGTGCGTGTGCCGAGGAGGTGATGGCCGCCGCCGGGCCTGGCTGTGGCAAGTGTGGTCTGGGGACGTCTTGCCAGTGCCTCGACGAAGTGACAGAGAGTCTTAATCGGTCTCAGGACCTCAAGCGCTCGGCTTCACCGTTGGCAAACTCATCTACTGAGAAGCGTCAAAAGTCCGGTGATGGTACCGAGACGGACTATACATCTATCTTCTCCCACAAGACCACCATTTCTCAGGAGTACTCGGCGCCCTCCCTCGTAGCACAAGCTCCGTCGCTTGATACCATGGCATTCAGAGATGGTTGTGGGTTTTGCAAGGACGGGACCTACTGCGTCTGCGCCGACACTTCCCTGGCGACACCAGCCATGACCCCCAACGATACCCTTCCTCCTATCTCCCATCAGGTTCAGACACCTCCCCCGTCAGACACTGATGTTGCCCCTACCCCATTGGCGATGGAGATGACGGCTGATGGTGCCGTCAAGCTACCTCCTCGCCGCCAACCCCAGAAGCAATCTTCGCAGAGCCGGGCCTGCGGTCCTAATGGACCGGGCACCTGTGCTCAGTGTCAGGCAGACCCTAAGTCCGGTTTGTTCTGTCGCCTCATGGCTGCCAACCTCGACCGCAAGGGTGGCGCGGGAGGCGGCTGCTGCGGCGGTAAGGGTGCTGACGGCGGTTGCTGCAAGGCACCCAAAAAGGAGAAAATCAACCTTCCCAGCCTGCCCAGTCTAGGCTTAAGCTGTGCAGAGGCCTATCAGACACTGGCAAGTCATCAAAACTTCTCGAAGGCTCAGGATGATATTGGCTCGTGGCTGCCAAAGCTCAAGGCCACTCCTAGAGGAGGAGCCCAGGGGGCACCGCCCGGTAGGATGATGCCTATCGAGGTAGAGGCCGCTAGCATCATGAGCGTACTGAAGGACTTTGATGTCCGATTTGGCCGAGGGTTTTGATCAACATCACATATAAAAGTTTGGTGCCGGGTTTATTAGTGCCTAGGTTTAATGGTACAGTTAAGCGCATGGATGTTCGAACATGCCAATAAGGGAAATGGTCAGGGCTTGGTCGGATAGCGGTTGTATTATACCCATGTTATGGTGAAATGGAGGGTACCTTTCATCATGGTCTTACGCATGAACGAATTCTACGTGTCGGTTCGACGCACACAATTTTTAGTCTCCATTATCGTGCCATTTTGGTCAGTGACGTTTCTTGCAGAAGGACATCTCCGTCACTTCTGCGGGTAGATTGAGGCTCCTCGGATCCTCGGAAAGAAGACTAGGGCAGTTCTAGAAGCAAGCCTCGTACGAAAACAAGGGGAGCAGCCAGTTAAAGCTGTTGGGAGCAATGCGCGATGATTTTGCGTGGAACTTGGCCGAGGCCTGTGGATTTTTGGGTGGAGGTTCTGGGTTGGAAAGAAACATATGGAGGCGAGAATTGGTGGAGATGGCGCTAGCCAACGCATAATTCAAGATGTAAACAGTGAGCAAAGAGGCAAGAGGATGGTTGGATATCACTATGTGTTAACTGCGGCTGGCCTTGGTGAGGCCGAGGGAAGTGGGATGAATAGGAAGGGGATCTGGAATGATGGGTCTATCAGCCACGTTGTTGCCCATTTTTGGGTCAATCCCTATGACGGACTAGGTTTAGGGCTGGGAGGCCAAGGAGTGTCGATGGGTGACTGGACAAAGGCGAGCTCAAAAACTGGTCAGAAGGAGCGTCAGTATGAGAGCGAGGAAAACTTGAAGCACGACATGTGATTGCTGGGATCCATCTGACGTGCATGATCTGTACGAGGCTCAAAGGGGAGATGGGAGAGAGCCTCTTGGTAACGCGATAGGTGAGTTGTAGATTTTTTCTCAGACCATGGAGCGGGTCGTCCCATGTTTAACAGGTTGCTTGGCTGTTCGCTGTTCCCCGTGAACTGTTGGGAACGAGATGGACAAGGCACCCCTTGCATCGGAGCCAGCATCTCCAGGCGGACAGGGCAATATGTCGCCAGCATCTGACAGTGCAGGGCTTGAGGGCCTGTCAGAGAGAGATCAACGGGGGGTCCTGTCAGAAAGGCGGGAGGCGACAAAGGGGAGAAGCGGGCATGCGCGCAGCTGGGAAGCCTGGGTGTAAGTCGACGGGGCGTCCTATCATGGGCGAAGGCATCATGGCAGTTGGTGATTGGGGCGAACGGAGGCAGGGAGATGGTGGAGGCGGCGTGGCGCATGATTGGGCCCGGTGGTGAGTTGGCACAATTGGCACACACCTTGTTCTTTTTCTTTGGAGATGGTGAGTTGGCGTGGACGATGGAGATTGGGCCGTGGTGGTGAAGTTGTGGGGATGGAGGGAAGATGGATGGATGGCAGAGGCAGAGAGACTCGGGCTGGAGGTATCTTGTGATGTATTCTTATTCTTATGCGTGTCTCTTGTGTACGTGTATGTACTGTACCGTACTGCACTGCACTGCACTGCACGATGAGTTATGTATTCTTGTTTTTGGTTGTCGGGGTGGGCGAAGTATCGGGATAGGTCCTCAGAGATAGGGAACCCCCTCTGGAGTGAGGTGGTGAGGTGGTGAGGTGTATTTATTATTTTGGCCGGCCAGCCGCGACAACTCACATCCCGCCGTTACACTGCCCGTCCCCCCGCGCAACGAACAGCAACCAGCAGCATCAAGAGCTGCTGTATCATTGTTACCAGAGCACAGCCAGTTGTCAGCCCTGGAAATGGAAGAGTCCAGATGTAGTACAGTCAGTACCTCCAGCCCCCTGGGTTTTCCTTAGCAGCAGGCAGAGGCGACCCGATAGACGGGGCTCCCTGGGGTCTCCGAGGCTGGTTGCGTCCCAGGTCTCCACCGTGCACAACTCAGCACCCAGCAAGTAGCGAGCGACTGGTGGACAGCGCAGCAAAAAGCACTGACAGGAACAGCGCAGCAGGCGGAAAGATGAGCGGCGGCAGCAGCACATCATCGGCCAATACGGAGGGGATTCCCCAGGCCTGGGCCGGGCATTGATGGACTCAAGCTGGGAGCTGGATGGGACTGGAGCTGGCGCTGGAGCCCAACAAGCACCCCCCTTTCCCCTCCTTTTGCCCTTCTCCTTAACAAATATTAATACCCAAGAGGGCCCTGCCGTTTGTGAGCGTAGGTTATGGAAAAATGCTGTCTCTTCCTCCCGCTTCTCATAATTTTTTAGTCCAGAGAAGTAATAAAGTATCTCACTATCCAGAGGTACCGGTCCACACTCAAGTCAATACACACCGACCGGCGCGTTATAGTGGCTCAATCCACACCCGCATTGCCGCATCCCCGATCCCCCAATCAGGCTTAGCGCCCTCTCCCGCCCGCTACCCCACGGCAGTCACAGTCGTGTTCGCTCTCACCTTCGACTGCCCATCGCTGCCGATACGCTACTATGTATCCAGAGCTACTCCTTCGGCTGCTCGACTCCCCTTGTTAATCTCTCTTTCCCTCCCTCCTCCTCTTCTCTTGTCTCTCTCGCTTCCTTGCTTCTTTTCCCTGGAGCCTTTTTTCACAACGAAGACGAATATTGCGATTACGACCGGCATTCCTTACGAATTGCATTCGCCGTGTTTGGCGCTGGAACTGGCGTTGTGCCAGAGTCCGTTCTCTTCGACTTGCTCGCCCACAATCCTCTTCCAGCCTCCTGCGCAATTATCTACCGACTTCACCGCTCACGGACGGCGAAATCTATTCGAGCGGTGATCTCTGCGAAACAAAAAACCCTCTTCGTAAAGTCTTTCTTCGAACGAGCCTCCAACTCTGGGTAGCGAAAAATCCGAGCCAAGTAGTCGCTGGATCAGGCCGTGTTGGTAAGCTTCCGTTCTTCCTGGAAGCTGCCACTTGAGCTGTGCGACTGCGACGTCGAACCCGTCTATGGGCACACTATGATCTCCATGCAACGCTCCCTCTCTTCGCCAGTTTGCATTCACGCTTCTCCCCGTACGTCCCCTTTGGCGCCCCTTTGACGTGGCCAGTCCTACTGGACTCCAACGTCTAAACCCTGACTCGCCTGTGCTGATGGACTTCGCCGCCGCTACAGCCGTGTCACCCACCGTCACCAACGACTCAACTACCCAAGCCCCGGCTCCGGCCCTCGACAACCATGTGCAACTTCCGCGACCTCGTCGATACCGTTCTCCCAGCCCCAAACGGCCCTTAGATGCGACCCAAAACGCTCAGAACCAATCGACCTTGCCCCTGCGACGTAATGAGGATGCGACTCGTCGTGGCCATGCGCAACAACAGCAACCACTAGTTGTGTCCACCCGGAAGCCTCTCGTCGCACAGCCAACAATGCCAGCCCAAATGAACGCACGGCATGGTCCCGGCGATCTGCCCGTGGCACCGCCGGATCCCCCGACGGACACCCCTTCTGCACGCCCGAAGCCACTGCTGGATGATGTTTCTCAGTACACCAACCCGCACTTGGCCCCCGAGAACGACAGTACCACACTCGAGGAACTTGCCCATCTCGTACGACTCTCCAAGTACCAGGAGCGCAAGCGCGCCAACACACGCATCCGCCTGCAGAGGAGTTTGGTTTCCACGGCGTTGAGCGCTCGGCTTACCCGCTGTGGTGAGATCGCCCATCGCAACCTCGTTGACAGCTTTCGCAGGGACGACAAGGATAACTTCACAGCCTTGTACAACGCCATTTATGATGTTCGCAACAGCTGTGACGAACTTCGTCGATATGCCCTTCTCGATCCCGAGATGGAGTTTCTATCTCCCCCTGCCCTTGGATCTTCGGAGAGTTTGGATACACCAACTAATTCTGCAGCTGGTCATGGTCCCTTGAAATCCATTATACCCTTTCTCCACGATATCTCTGCATCTGCTAGAGATACCTTCCTTGACTTTCTTACGCAGCTCCGTACAAACCCGGATTATTTGGCCACCCGCATATGTTCCCTGACGAGTTCCGAGTTGAATGCCTTCCTGACATTCCACAAAGGTTTGGAGCCTGTTGAATCCGTTCTCCCTTTCCATGGTCGATCAGCCGCCAGGTCTCACGCAAGCGCGTCCGCACGAAGTACCACCAACGTGGATATCGAACGACTTCTGTCTTTTCAGCGTCATGACCCCCTATCGATTTTGATTCACACATGCTTCGCCAACTCCGCCGGACCCGATAGCTCTGAGGACCAACGACGAACCGATATCTGGGCGACAGCGTTGGCCAGGCTTATTTCGGAACCCAAATCCACCAGCGAGCATTTCTTGATCTCTGTTCTCAACATCTGGACTGCCATGCGGGATTGGTCGGGTAGATCAAATATGGAGTGGTATCTCATGAAGATCCTCGAGGATGGAGCCTTCCTCCTCGACCGGGCTGAAGATCAGCACGGCACGCGATTCAACCTGTCGGATTGGAACCCTTCGGATGAAGTCGCAGCCAAGGCATTTTACGAAAAAGCAGTAAACGAGTTGTTCGAGCTTGTCGACGACGAAGATGCCACTGGAATCCCCGAAGGACTTTTGGAACTCGGAAACGCCATCCTTAGGAAGCTAGACAACAAATATGTGGAAAATACTTCCAAATGGCTGGTTTGGAGATGTCTCTTTTTTGTATTCCTCCTTGGTGTCATTATTCATCCCGAGTCCTATGGCTTGCTGGCTGAATATCACATCACCCCCTATGCCCGAGAAAAGATCCTTAAAAAGGTTGCCATGAAGGCCCATGAATATGTTTCGAGCATGTGGAGTGGAAAACCTTCAGCTACCTGTGTCCCCGTGGAGGTACCCCCAAAGATCAAGACTCATGTGGAAAGCATCCTCGCCAGATTCCAGGGATCTCAATCTAAAGTGCCGGCGGCTAAGCTCTTGCCAGCACGATCAATCACATCCCTAAGGGAAACCATGGAGGTTCACCCCTATCTGGTTATCAGCCCAGCTGATTTGGTGACTTTGGTCAATGCAATCTTCCCAGAGAGGAGACCCCGTTCGGCAGCCTCAGGAAGTCTGAGGTCTGGCCCAGCATCCATCTCAGGAATGTCAGCTATCTCGCAACCTATTTCCATGTCAAATCCGAGGATGAACAACTTCGAAACGGCTTCAATCATCAGCACTAGCGCTTCCTCGGTCTTTAGCGACACTACGGCCTCTCAGGATGGCTACATGAATGAAGGAACTTCTGCAACTCCACAACGGTATTCGCCACCATCAATGGATCCGGAGATGCAAAGGCGGTTGAACAAGTATGAGGATGATGGGTATCGTCTTCGGCTCGCTCTTCATGAGATGACCCAGAACTTCGGAGCTGACGTCGTCCGTGGAACTTGCCACCCTTGTGCTGAGAGGTGGCTCGTCCTGTTCATTTCTTCGGACGGCAAGAGTCTCTCGACGCATATGACTTTTGATCCTGATGATGAACTTGATGACGAGGAGAACTCGTCAAGCACCGATACAGACGAAGACGATGAGCCCAATGGACCGGAACTTGACAAGGATTACCATCAACTACGTGACTCGATCTTGAAACTTGTGGAGGATTATGAAATCCCTCGCAGCTTGGAACCTGAAGGTGGACGGACCCAGCTCAGCAACCGTGCCTCAGGATTGAAGAAATACAAATCGAAGAACAAGATCATCACTCCAGAGAACTCAATGGCCAGCCGGAACCCGTATAGGAAACAGGCTAGTACGGAGAATGGCCAGTCTTCTCCGGGTTCAAACTCGAAACGAGATTCTACTACGTCGCTGCCAACCGTCAAGGATGAACAGCCGGAGGCAGTCCTCATTACAATGCTTAAGGCTGCTTCCTCTCAATCCAAAGCATTGGCCGACTTCGTTTCGTCTCATCAGTATTGGAAGACTCTCAACCAGCTGAATGCATTGACATCCCCCTCCCTTAAGGAGAATGGCTTTGCAGTACTCATCAACATCTTCTCCCGCGGACCACGAGATACAATACGCCGGTCGGCATCCGCTATTGAAGAATACGATGCATGGTTGGTCTGGCTGAAGCAGAGTCAGGAACGTCATGAGGGACTTATTGATCGAATGATGACACGCGTGCGGGCAATGCGTGATAAGATGTGGTATGTGACGGATGTGCGCAACTCTAAAGAGTATGCACACAGTCGTGACATCTGCCAGGCTCTCAAGACAATGGGCATGCAGCGACGGTGGAACTCGTTCCAGCGTTCTCGAGCAAATACTTCTCGGGGTGCTAGTGCGTCCTTTCTCTATCGCACAGAGTCGCAAATAATGGATCTGCTGGCTGCTTCTGAAGAGCAAGGCGGGCCAAACAAGCTCAGTGACGACCAAGCTGAGAAGACTTCCTTGTGGTTGCAGCAGTATGGGATTGAGAACTTCTGTCAAGGGGAAGAGAGAATCCATCGGTTCTCGTGTGAGGTGGACAAGTGCATCTCGAAGCTGGTTGGAGAAACCATTCGAGAGGCACCGGTCCTGTGGTCGAGCGACTTGTACAAACGCGATAAGCTGAGCTACGACCGGATGAGGGCTCGAGAGCAAAATCACGGATGGACAGGCGACGATAACGCGAGCATTATCAGCGAGCAAGACCGCAAGTTCGGCTCATCTTCAAGTCGACCAACTCCGTTTGCCCGAGATCTAAGGACACTGTCCATGCACAACACTAGTCAACACTCCTTGGACTCTGTCCGGCATAGCCTGCCCAGAGCAAGCTCAGCCTTGTCAGATATTCTGGATGGGCAAGAGTACTTTGATCGCTCGCCGCCGCATACCATTGACTCGTCTAATACCTTCTGGTCCCCTTTCCAGCCGGTAATGTCACCTGGTTCGGGGGTATCCCGAGGATATTCGCCTACAACCAGTTTGACGAACTTGTCAACGACTTTCTCTCATGCTCCTCAACATAGCCATGCAGCGTCCACATCTAGCTACTCAACACGACCTGGTACTTCTGCTTCATCCAATGAGACTGTATTCCAACAGAAGGTGGACGATGAGAAGACTCGGTTCCTCGGGGAACTAAGGCAATCTCTTACGAGTCTATTGCTTTCGGATCTTGGCAACCAAGTCTTTGCCCGAGGATCCGAAACAGATGCTTGGTTTGAGAAGTTGGGCCAGCAGTGCATTGATCGTAAGGACGCCTTGGATCGGCGGGCAGCTAGGCGCCGGTCCGAAATTAGAGAGAAGAGAAGCTCTCGACCTAGAGTCATTGAGAAGAAAAAGAGTTTTGGGAACCTACGAGGTGCAGGCGAACCTACTTCTGAACGGGCATCAGAAACTTCGGAGACACCGACTATCACCGGGAATGATGGGACTGGCCTGAATGACCCTACAGCGAAAGCTGGCGGAAACGAGTTCCCTTTCAAGAAGGCCTACCAGCGGCTACTCAACATGTTTTGCGTTCACCCAAATCCCTACGCAAAGTTGAATGCCCTCCATGAGTTAGAAAATCTCATCGTAGCCTCCCTCCAATCCAATGTGTCTAAAAGACCGAGGTGGAACAGGTCTGATGCGGGTTCGAGCGTTGTTGAGGAACATTCAGGCAACGCCCGGCAGACGCTTCTAGAGGGAACAATCGACAATGTCAAAGAACGACGTACTCAGGCCCTCCAATCACAACTCGCGCCTGTGTTCGGTCACCAGTCAAGACAAACTAGCTCAGAGACACGGTCGATCATCTCTGGTGGTGGGGCGAACACCGATGCTATTACAAAGGAGCTGCAGTTGCTATTCCGGGAGGCGTCAATCCGACCAAAGTCGCTCTTCCGTGACCTTCAGTTCATTGCATCATTTGTACCATCGTCAGTCTTGGACAAGCCAGACCGAGGCAAGGCTTTTTGGAACACGGGCCTTGCCGCTCTGAAGCTCAAGTCAGAGGTTTGCCGGACTATGATGGAGATGGCGGATGAGGTTGTTGCGGCCCATACACATGTGCGCAAGGCGTCTAACGATATTTCCGCAACATCTGACGGTACTCCGTCGGCTACTGGTACGCCTCCACCACCATCTACAACCTATAAACTGGATGATGCAGGAAAGATGTGGGCCATCACGGCTAAGGAAGGGTTCCCGACGGCTCAACGTGAGCTGGCGCTCTTCTATCTTTCGAACCCTGAGTTTGTTGAGCGGACAACCCTCCCCCTCTCCAAACCTAGAGAAGTATTCAAGCAGACCGTGATGGAGAAGTATGGACGAAGTGAGAGAGGCCGTATGGGAGCCAGCGGGCCTGGGGGAAGCGGCCTTGGACTTGGGAACGGAGGTGGAAGCGCGAGAGGATCAGGTGGTCTCGGAGGTGTAGGTGAAGGCAAGGGAGGAAAGGATGGTGACGTGAGAAGCGATCCAGGGTTGATGTGCGTAGCGGTTCATTGGATGGAGGCCGCCGAGCATGGAGGCGACGAGCTGGCGTCGAGCTTCCTACGACAGAACGAGTTCATGGGGCTTGGCTGAGTTTATTATACCCACGATGTTGATTTGTTTATGCCATGGGGAGGTACATCATTGGATGGAGCCCCTTTCAGGATATTCCCGACCTCTTGGAAGGGAGGCCACGGCTGCATGTATATGTTTGAACGGGCCGGGAATATTGAAGCCGACGCTTGGTTACGCTACAGATAGACTTGCGATATTTACGTTTGGGGTTAAGGCAATGTGTGGAGGATATACCAGGGTTCTTTGTGATACACTATATATGCGTTGATGATACAAATTTTGGGCATTGTTACGAGAAGGGGAATGGATTGATGTTATTTGTGCAGGCAATTCGTTTGTACATTGGGACTGAGGAATAACAAGGTGATGGCTTACACCAGATGTCTGCTCATGATATTTGTAACAATCGAAAGTTGACGCCGCCCTAAATAAAATTTACTCTTCACCATGAATGGTATTTTTTGTAAGAAAGAGACCAGCCCTAATCATAGATGTAATCTCTATCTCGAGTTCGCCCCAGACATCTCTAAGTCTCAACCACAGAATCCATCCTTAACCTCGACCCTAAGCTCAACCATGAACTCAATCCTAAACTCAACCCTGATAAGAACTACTATTGCTTGCGAGGCCTCTTCGGCCTAACGGCCTTACTCAGCCCTCATGCTCCTTGCTCGTGACTCGTCAGTAAACCTTAGTAGCTAGCAAATGGCAGTCATGATGCCAACGAAAACCTATGGGGAGCCTTCTTGCCCCATCCCTTCTCGGTGGCTGACCTCCCCAATTGAATACAGCACACAATTTTTGAGCCCTGTTTCGCTGCAGGAGAGGAGCTTATATTCTCCTCGGGCCTCCCGTCCTTGCCCTGACGGGTATTTCAGGGGTGCCTGCCAAGTACACACACACACACACTTTCCTCTTCCAATTAACAAATCTCACAATCTGCTTGACGACCTTCCCAAGTTTCTCCTAACCCGTTTTCAAACTTCTATCTATGTATCTCGCAGCATGAACTTCTACGCGGTCTTCCTAGCCCTCCTCGGTGCAATTGCCCTTGCAGTCGCCGTACCCATGGATCTCCCAACGGAGATCGACATGGATGTGCTCATCCAGTTTGGATTCTGCAGACAGTACGGCGACAGGAAGACTTGTGGCAAGAAGAAGCTGGAGCATGGGCGATGTTGTGAGTACGCCCACCATGGGAGAGAAGTGCGACGTGCTGATCGGGCGTTGTAGATGACTTCGAGATTCTGAGCCCTTACCTGAACGACAATATCGAGCAGCTTTCCATTAAGGACGGACGGTGTGTTATCTGGGAGTAAGTCATCCACCACTGCGTCCCCTTCCCACGACCCCCTTCCTACGATCCTCTTCCCACGAGCCCCTGGTTAGCTCCTCAGTACTAACACACTTGTTCCAGGAAGAACGGCTGCCACGGGGACCACACCGCCATGATCATCGGCGACAATATCGCCGTCAACAACCTCTGCCCCAAGTACGATTGGGAACGTCGTGGCTCGTCCATCAAATGCTGTGGTGGAGATCCCTCGGCGCAGTGGTGTGCTGACCCGGGACTGATCCCTATGTGCACTGACTGAGCGGTCAATCCGGTGTCTTGTGCATGGAAGGAAGCTGCCTTTTTTTCCTTCTCTCTTTTTTTTCCCTTTCTTTGTTTGAATGACGGCGTCTGAGGTGTCGAAGGTGTTGGCCGCTTGAATTGTTTAATGGGGGGTATGTAGGGTTAGCCGTTGCAGCTTGGTTTTGTATTTGGACTTTGAAGAATGGAGAAAAGGCGTCTTGTTAGTTTGGCGTATAGGAGAATTACGGACGGAGGGTACGTCTTCTGATGACTACTTTGGAAGAAAATGTTTTGAACTACCTTAAACTGCTTTTGTAGCCCCTTTGTTCCATTTGTTCTTCATACAGCCTTCCAGAGAAAAACACTGATCCATGATACTCTCCTCAACTTGAGAGATTGTAAGGTGGTATAATATCCGTCAAGATGTCTCTCACCCAGGTAAAACCCCAATCGTCAGCCGCTGCTTCATCACTCGTCACTCGTCAAATGTCTGCGTCCTCAGATTCGGCCATCTCCGAGTCTGCGGCCATGGTCAACGATGGTGCTTCTTAAAGATCGAGGGCGTACAGGTCCCAAATACCTTCATCATCCTCCTCCACGTCGCTCGCGTCGTTGCCACCGTGCAACACGCGATCATCTTCGGGTTTCCACGCCACCTCGACCTTGGGGATCATCTCTCCGACAAAGTGCTTCCAGTCCGGGCCAGTATATTGCATTATGTTGCCGACTCCACGGAAAGAGACAAAAGTCCTGTTCGGGCGTGTATGCCACTGTTGCTGGGCAGCTCCCACTTTTATGTGATGGAGGTTTAGGTTAGGGATGTCCTGAAGTTTCTCCAAGAAGTGTTTCCAGAAGTTGGTCTTTGGCGGAGCGCCGACGGTGTCAGTTGGTATTGGCCGTTGCAGCGTCAATTTCCACAGCTCCAGTCTCCTAAGTGTTGGTGCGTATTTGCGGATGATGTTGAGGACCCAAGACGCCTCTACATTCATGATTCCCAAATTCAGCTCTTCCAGGTGTGACCAAGTTGGCGAAGGGAACTGGGGTGAAGGACTGCTATCCCCTAGCCACCGTAAGAGGGCCCCGACTCCTTGCTCCTGCCCATGGTGCTCGTTTATCCTAAGGTGATTCAGTCTGGTGCAGCTGAGAAAGAACTTCCGCATAGCTGGGTCTGCCAATGGCGGGTCATTCATAAGAATAGAATGTCCGACATGGGCGCCCAGCCAAGAGGCGTCGATGTCAACGTGTAACTTTTCTAAATTCTCCAGCACGGGCAGCACCTTCGGTTCTGTAAACGCCGGGATGTTGAAAGCACAGCTCCGCAGATGATTGAAACCTCTTGACATAAACTCGATTCCTTTCGGCTTCGCGCCAGCTTCTCCAAGCGCATACAGCACGGCTTGCATAACGCTGCTGCTGTATGGCATTTGGGGGTCCTGGTTCCAAGTAGCGACAGAGCCCTGATGCAGCCAGGAACCCGTTTCTTGAAACACAGTCGTAACACCGTAGCTCCTCCATTGCGCACGAGGACCATCACGAGTGCGCCTGTACGAGTTGAAGTCTCTGATCACCACATCACGGAGATTGGGCAAGTTGCGAAACGCCTCGGCTAGCATGTCGCGGTGGTAGCCTGTCTGCCATAGGGTGTACTGATTGGTGCTTAGTTCGCGGTATCGAGTGTCTTGGGTGCTCTGTGTTAGGTGGCGTTGCCCAGCACCTGCGAACTGGTCTAGGCCGATGTGCACGATGCGTAGGTGGGGGCTGAGTCTGCTTTTGGAGATGTCGACCAGGGCTCGTAAGCTCTCATACGATATCATGAACTGTTTGCGCGTGAAGAACTCGTTGATGAATGTGGGATCGAGTGATTCCTCGAAATGGCGAGATGTGAGGCGGAGCTTGCCCAAGTCGGGAGTCGTGAGATGGTAGGTGATGCGTAGGAGGATCTCCAGAGGGATCTTTAAGATTGGGCGGTCCACGTCCATGGCTGCTGGTGTCGTTATCGACGTGGTTGGCGGTAATGAAGATGAAGGGTATAAGGGGGTTTGGTTGTTTGAAAGGGAAAAGGAACGGTCAGTTTATGCTGCGAAGGAGATGACTGCTCGCTCTTGTCTGTCTTATTAAGTAAGTTGGATTCACGGACAATACTAGTAGAAAGGCAAAGGCAGGCAGCAAACCAGGCAGCTCCGCGTACAGTGTGGTTACTTTTTGGGCACGGACACTTAGTTGCCAAAGACAGAAGCATTCTCCTCAACATGAAGATATACGTGCAGCGTAGATGAGTCGGCAAATAAATAAAATAGTGACAGAAAGAAAAGCTCTCGTTCAATTCTATTGTATGAATATCCAAAGCAAGATTGTAGAAGATGTGAGTAAAAATGTATCCTGCCGATTTGGGAGCTCCGTCATCTAAGAGGTTTGCAGTGTACTGTGACGCTGAATGAATCCTACAGTGTGTGATAAATTTATAGGCTGAGAGTCCTCGTTTTACATTGAATCTCGCAAATCGGCAGTGATAGGACATAATTTTGCGAGAGGTTGCAAGAGACGAATTTTATGAAGTAAGGATTGCCAATGTCGTTGAATGTACGTTACGGCTCTTTGGGCTATATGATTAACTGCTAGTAGTAATATTATCCCGGCAAACCACCTCTACCGCAAATGCTGGCGAAGACGCAGGCTCTGGCTGCAACGTAGAATCTTCAAATGCAATAAGTAGTTGTAATTGAATTAAGACCGAGCGTCATTGGAGGCTTAAGTCAAGCTAGCATGAAAACAAGCTTCGGGTCAATATTGAAGGTAGATTTGAGGTTACGATTGACATTTAGCATGCGCAATCATGGTATATTTGGAGGTGGTGTCGAAAATGCCATATATACGTAAGTAAATTGGCATCATTTTATCTACATAGGTAGCTGAGCTGTGGTCGGCTCTCTGTTACTTCTTCTCCAAGTACCAGGCCAACCTCAATTCGACGTTAGAAACCCGAGCGAAGACATCTTAAGTGACACCCTAAGTTGCTTAGAACATTCCCTACTGCTGCCGCCGGGCTGTTTGCTGCTGCTGCTTCTTCTTTTACTCACATGTTCTAGGTGAATTGACCATCCTCCGCCTCTCGAATCTTCTAAAATCCACAAAGCTCATTGAATAACAGGCACTCTCAGGCACCATATCCATTCTCGAGTCACAAACAGGCAACAATGCCCCATTAATTCATTCATGCCCCAAACAAAGCCAATAATGATCTGTGCATCCTCGCATTGAAGAAGCCCAAGTTCAATTAAAGTACCCACGTGATGTCGTGCCAGCTTCGCGCCAGAGCAAAAGCTCTTTGACGCGCGCTGGTGCCTAGCTGACTCGGGTGCCAAGTGGAAGGAACAGCCCGGGTGGGATGGCTTCAGCGCCATTCACTTTCAGCTCAGGTCCTTGTCATAAAACGCCGAAACACCGCCCATTTTCCCTCCTCTTGTACCAACACGAGTCTTTTCCTTCTGTTCTAATTCTCTCCCCTCTCCCGCTGTCAATTGAGAAGATCTCGCCTTTTCTAAGCCCTCTCCCCTCACAATCTCAGCCTGTTCATTTGCGCAACATCTGGAAATTGCGTCACTGCATCAGCGCCCCTGAAACGCCCCCTATCACCCCACATCAGCACCAACGCCACGACAGCAATGCCCCCAAGGCGAAAAGCAGCCCCAGCGGCCCCCGCGACGCCACCGCTCGACGGCTGCACTCTCGCCCTCAGCGGCAAGTTTGATGCCCTGGGCCACACCCACTCGTCGCTGGAGGCTCTGGTTAAGGAACTCGGTGGTAGTGTCAGCCGCAGTGTGACAAAGAACACCACCCACGTCGTCTCCACAGAAGATGATTTCAACAACGATGCCAAGAAAGTCGCCGATGGCAAGGCCAAGGATCTGAAGATCGTCCAACCCGACTGGATCTTCGAGTCTGAGAAGCAGAAGAAGAAACTTGACGAAGAGGATTACTTGTGGGCGGCACCTGCACCCGGTCCTGCTCCCGCAGCCAGTGCAACGGCTAGAAGCAAGAAGCGGCCGATCGTAATCGCTAAGAGCGACAGTGACGACGAGCCGAAAGCTAAGAAGCCTAGAGCTACCAGGGCTAAGGGGAAAGCCACTACCAAGGCTGAGTCTGACTCTGAAGAAGAGGAAGAGCCCAAGAAGAAGCCGACCAAGGCCACCACAGCCACCAAGGCCACCAAGGCCACCAAGGCTAGCAAGGCGAAGGGAAAGACTGCTACGAAGGCCGAACCTGAGTCCGAGCCTGACGAGGCGACTAAGGAGGAGAAGGTCGTCGCCGAAGGCCAGTTCATCAAGCGAAAGGACGTTGCCATTCCTCTGGATGAATTCTGCCCTCATACCAATTACCAAGTCTACGTTGACCCGGACTCGGGCATGATTTATGATGCCTCGCTGAACCAATCTAATTCGTCTCACAATAACAACAAGTTTTACCGCATCCAGGTCAGTTTCTTCTCACTGCGCTCTCTGAATCCTTCTGACTTCTACAGGTCCTGGTTGAACCCAGATCCTCGCATTATAAAACTTGGACGCGATGGGGGCGTGTTGGTGAGACCGGGCAGAGTGCCACCTTGGGCAACGGCGCTCTTGCAGATGCAATTAGAAACTTCGAGAAAAAGTTCAGGGATAAGTCTGGTTTGCCATGGGACAAGCGAGGAGACAATCCCAAGCCTGGAAAGTATGCTTTCGTCGAACGAAGCTACAATCCCGATTCGGATGATGACGAGGATGACGAGGTCAAGACTGAGAAGAAGGGCGATGAGGAGGAGCAACCGCCCCCGGAATGCACACTCGAGAAACCTGTGAAGGAGCTCATGGAGCTTATCTTCAATCAGCAATACTTCCAGGCAACCATGAGCGCCCTTAACTATGATGCCAACAAACTTCCCCTGGGCAAGTTGTCCAAAGCCACTATTACTCGTGGTTTCCAACAGCTAAAGGATCTCGCCGCCTTGATGGATGACCAAGCCCTCGCTCAGAGCAAGTGGAGCATGACCTATGCCGCTGCAATCGAGCATCTCTCCAACACGTATTACTCACTCATCCCCCACGCATTTGGGCGCAATCGGCCTCCTATTATTTGTGACGACAAAATGCTCAAGAATGAAATAGAGCTACTCGAGAGCTTGTCAGACATGAAGGATGCCGCTGAGATCATGAAAATCGACCGAAAAACGAAAGATACTGTGCATCCTCTTGACCGACAGTTCCAGGGACTTGGTCTGGAGGAAATGACAGTCTTGGACTCCAAGAGCAACGAGTACACCCTTCTCGAGAAGTACCTCAATGACTCCCGTGGCGCTACTCACCACATCAATTACGACGTTCAGGAGATTTTCCGCATTGAGCGTAATGGGGAGAAGGAGCGATTCGACACATCCCCCTATGCCAAGATCAAGTCCGATCGTCGACTGCTCTGGCACGGATCTCGGTGTACAAACTTTGGTGGTATTCTTAGTCAGGGTCTGCGAATCGCGCCCCCCGAGGCTCCCGTGTCAGGTTACATGTTTGGTAAGGGCATTTACCTTGCCGATATGTCCTCCAAGTCCGCCGGCTACTGCGCATCTTACAACTCCAATGGACATGCGCTTCTCCTTCTCTGTGAGGCTGAGTTGGGCGATCCGATGCAGAAGCTTGTTAACGCCAGCTACAATGCCGGAGAGGATGCTAAGAAACAAGGCATGCACAGTACATGGGGCCAGGGCAACACAGGACCGACCAAGTGGATGGATGCCGGTGCCGTGCACGAAAGTCTCAAGGGCATCAAAATGGTAAGCCTTTTGCAGTGAATCCCGACCCTCATGAACTCATGATGCTTACACGTGACAGCCCGACACGAACAGCAAGCCTGGTCCAACAAATGTTAAGAATGCTGGCCTATTCTACAACGAGTACATCGCCTACGACATCGCGCAGGTCAAACTCCGTTACCTCCTGCGCGTCAGGATGTAGTACGATTAACCTGACTGGTACGCTTATTGCTTGCCCTACTCATGCAAGTCTGACATCAAATAGAGGTAGATGATTCGTACGTCTGTGGCGTAAACCCACAGCGTGAGCCTGGACGTCTGGTGAGAGGTATCTGTATTCTTTGATGCTTGTTTTCGTCTACTTTTGTCTTTTTCATGGACCGGCGTATATGGAGTTGTGGAGGATTTATGTGTGATTTATTAAAAGAAAGAAAGGCAACGAAGGACATGGAGACATGTACCCATGATGAACCTCGTAGATGCGATCGGCTCATTGGGGTCGTTGTCATAGATTTGCTACACATGCATGAATACTTACATAAATACCTCAGACTCCATCTTCTTCTAATTCTGTTGCGAGATCGTTTCCCTAGGTAGGCCAACATATCCTGAGCCAGATTATCTGTAATTCGAACAACATGATTCATCTAGGAGTTTATTTTATGGTATTCGAGCATGGGCATCACCAGCTTGTACGAAGGGCACTCTTTAGGACCCATTTTCTGCATGAAGGAACATAGCACCGAAAGCCCTAGGCATGGGTAAAAGAAGCCAACCAAACCAGCTCGGGATGAAACATAATGCGAGTACAACTCGTTGTCAAGAGACAGCTTCAAGGCTCTTTTGCTATCCCTTGCGATGATGGCAGACACTGCCTTGTTGTACGTCTCGTTAAATCGGTATTCTTTCACAGTTCCTTCCCAAAAAAAACATTCAATTATATGATTGTGTCTTATGCTCTTAGTAAATTATTGTGTTCGACTAACTTACGCCCGTTATCCATAAAGTAACAACATGAATCGGGAACTATAGGGTTCATATGTACCTATGCCTATATAGCTAGACACGCGCCAAACCTTGTGATGGTTTCGTGAACTGCTCGATGGAAGTAAAGTCTGGGAAATGCCAACGTTTCGATTCTGTCTGTTATTGATAGTTGAACCTATCTGTGCTTGCAGAGTTTTGCACCTGTCATTAAACTGGCATTCCAATCAGTCCTTTAATTCTGAGCCTTTGTTTTCTTCATTTGGATCTCTCTCATACTATAAACATCTTTGGTTCATACTAAGGTCTGACATTGGTGGAACGGGGATTGTCAACCACAAAGAGACACTGAAAGCCGGAGGCCTGGAACTTTTACTCTGACTTACTAGCATAGTTTCATCTTCGTTCGGGATATTGATTGAAGTGAGGGAAGGGAAAACCCTAGTTTTGGGCAAAGGGGGGTGGGCCAACCCTAGATCTGATGTTCACATCTAACGGCCAGCCTTAGGTCCACTTTGTACCTCAACTGGTTTTGCGAAATTTTACTTAAGAGGTAATAGACGGATATTTGAGAAGCTTTTCTACGTAAATGTCAAGGTTTATCTTCGAACTGAGATGTAAGCGTCCAAGGCGAGTTCCGCAAACTGGCCTCGTACCAGTACTCCGGGAAATTCGAGACTTTACAGTGTACTTACCGAATTGGCGGCTCCTAAAGACTGCCCCCTTTTGTAACGTTTCGTTGCAAACTACTCTATCACAGAGGTCAAAACAACCCGTGGCTAACAAGGATCGTGGTCCTAGCAGAGGAGTCATGGCGCATACTTTGGGCTCCTAATCGTTGCTTTCTTTGCTCAACTAACGGGATTCGGGCCAATAGTCTTGGTTGAAAACGCCGACGTGAGAGAAAGCTCTGAAGGAATCAAAGGCCGCAATGTGCAGGAAAGAAGATGTGCCCCTTTTCGTTCTGGGCGGCCATCCCAGAGTAATATTACAGAAGCAAGCGTGAAGTTCTCGTCATGCTCGCTTCATCACTACTCAAAAGATCAAGTTTAGAGGGTAGGCCCCTGGACCCTTCAAGATCCAGTAGCGCCGTAATACCTAGTCAATAAGCGGTAATGAGCCAAGGCAAAATCCGTGTAACGGATGGAGAGCATTTCATAGACACCATTAGTATAATAATTCAAATGATGCCCAAGAGTGTTATCGTCGATGGTACTTAAAACCTTGAATCAGTCTGGTTCTGCAAAGTGCAGCTTGACAACCAGACTGACGTCGTGATTTGTCACAGTACTGGGCGTGAGAAGTGGAGGCCGAGATCCGAAAGTGCTCTCAGGGGTCTCAATTTCTCGGTCTGACATTTCGTACGACTCAACTTGCATGCGCTCAAAGGGCAGTATACCATGATCAGAGACCGGACTCACAATAGAAAAGATGTAAAGAGAATGCGTTTGCACAATAAAGTATAAGGAACGGGCCGAGACACCCAGTTCAGGTGCGGATCCCGCTCCAAGTGTTTCCTCGGTTTTCATGGAAGCCGTACCCAATCGGTGAAAGGAAGAGCGTGACATAGCTTAAGCCATGTGGGTTTTGATTTAGGACTACTGATAGGCTGTTGGACAATGACAAGGTTTTGTTGGCTGGGTTATTGATATGGCTTTGGCTGAACTGGCCGGGGTAAATATCAGAACATCTTCTCAGCGTTTGGGCACAAACACAACGCCCTTGAAATGCCACTCCGTAGACTCTGATCCCCAGAAGCTCTAGGCCGCAGCCTCAAAACCTCACGTCTAGTGCAGGATTGAGTATCCTTTGATGCCTAAGAACCACGGCGCTTTGTCTTTGACGGTCGGATGGAGGCATGTTCAGGATCATACACGCTTCGGTAGGAGCTTTTACCGGGTTACCAATGTGCAATCACTCGGTAACCTCATTGGAACCTTTCAGAAGCCACGGAAATGGCGCATTAGTTCGCCACTGTCCAGTGTTCAACGCATCCCGCGCCCAGTCCAAAGAGGGTGTGATAGTCGGGCTCGACCTGCGTGATTGCATGTAGCCCAGCACCGAGAGCGAGGCCATCCGGCTCATTGCCGATGGAGCTCGCGTGCTGATGTTTCTTCACAGTGAGACAAGGGGCCGCCAGGGGTTTCTGTCCCGAGGGGCCGAAGAATCGAGCCTGGCCAGATGCTCGCTCGGCACCCAGATGATTGTACTCAAAATTAATGAACAGTTAGGATCGGGGTTTGTGGTTGATTCTGTCGGGAAGGATGGATCTTTCTGTTACGAATTAACGACTCCTCGTTTCAAGGGCATCGTTGTGATGAGCGAGGCGCATGATCCTGATAACAAGCGGCGCCAATCTTCCAGCCAACCTTATGGAGCCTAACACTGGCGGGTGATGTTGCCACGACATTAGTTCTTGAATTAGCGATGCTAGAGCACAGTTTCTTCTCGGTTCGAGAACCTTGAGAACGATCATGAGAGCCAGTCCGGGAGAACAGACACCTGAAGAAATCAAATGAGCCCCGTCGGGTTACCCGTCGGATGTTGCTATCGATCAAGAATTGAACTCTCGCCTTTTGCCCATGTTTCCAATGAAGGGCTCAACAGAACAGGGGCAATGAGAATGAGGTAATAAGTGACCCGATACGATGAGCCATGCACACGACAACACGACCATGTTACTGAGAGGAGCTCTTGGACAGAGTCCGGAAGTCGGCGGAATCGACATTGTCCCCGACAGCCGTTACAACCACCCATGAAACTATTGAATTTTGATATTATGATGAGTCTAAAGTGTGTCTAGGAGTGCTAGAGGCCATCCGAAATGGCATAAGGACCTAGGAGAAGCCGCATGGGCTTGATTGACGGTATAAAGGGGTGGTAGCCGGAACGGCAATCGAGGTGAAGTTGAGGAAGGCAAGACTGATAATATCGCGGCTATCGCGGGAATCGGAGCTGGAAAAAGTTAAGGCGCGTTTAGTGGGCGGCAGTGGGGCGCCTTGGGTCACACTGGCGTGGACGTATGTGGATGCTTAGTTGATATTAGTGGATGCTTAGTTGGTATCAGTGGGTGCTAGTGGGGAAGTGGTACCTTGTTTCGTTGGTCGGACTTGGTCCGGATCCCTGAAATGCCAATGAGCGTGCCAGTGCCAACCAAAGAAAAGCTCTTCGGGTCGTCGCTGCCAATTCTGTGCTTCAAAACATGTCCCAGCAGGCCCAACTAAAAAGACCCGGCCTGGCAGGGCTCCCCCCATCCCTCAACGCCCCTCCCCCCCCCCCCCCAATGACGGACAAGGGGGCTGTCGCTTCTCGGGCTGGAAAAGCTGCGATTGGTATTGTGTAAGGCTGGGAGAGCAAGAGACACGGCATTTGAACAAAAACAGAGTTTGGGTTTGGTGTCAAAGTGGGAACTGCGAGCTGACAACGGCAGGCAAGCTGGGGAAAGGAACCCCCGTTTGAACTCGCAGGGGCTGCGGCTGCGGCTGCGGCTGCGCACGATGATGTCGATTTCGATTTCGATTTCAATGCGGGGAGAAGAGGGATGATGCACTGATAGACATGGCCGAAACGGTGTTGGAGTGCGGCAGATCATCCATTCCTGACTTTACCTATTCTCATCGTACATGATGATACATCATGCAGTTTGTTTCTGACCGGGAGGAGGCCTCAGCCACAGTCATAATTCCCTGCCAAATCGGAGTGCCTGGTGGTTGTAGTTGGTCGGGGTTCATTATATGACTCGTGGCTATTACTACTTTGCTGCCAAAGTCCCCCTGGATTCATCCGGCGATGTCGCACATAGCCTCATCTTCAGTGTTGATTCTCTTCACTTAGTCGCGTCCGCCTTGCTTGACTGACTTGACTGACTTCACTGAAAACTGGCCACCACTACGGCCTTGGCCGAAGGTGAGTAGCGACATGACCATCGAGTGGTCCCGAGCCCCGGAAAGACTTGGCAACGCTTTCAATGACTCCGTGCAAGGTTTTTTTTCTTCAATGCTAGCCTATCGCACGACCGACACCACCCTGGGCAGGACCGTGGCATTGGGATCTCTGGCGAAGCCGGTGTGGCCCACTCCGGTGCAATCGAGTCCCCTGGCCGGGCCGGACTCTTTGGGCGGGCGTCTCGTCCCATGATCTGTCAAGATATCCCTGAATATCTATACAGTGCGAATTCGCGGCAGTAGGGATAGATATCATGAATATCATCATAGAATTGTTCCCTGGGTTAGGTGTTTGAGTTCCCACAATGCGAGCACTCCTTTGCGATCCCAGGATACAAACTCAGCGACTCAATCTAATCTCCTCCGGGCCCTCGCCGAGCGTCGCCCATCTCCCCCGTCTTTTTCCCCCGTCTATCCGCGATTATTCCCTTGATAAACCCAACGCTAGTCACCGTGCGTGTCATCCTAGCTCGTACTATATAGTAAAAGCTGCGCCGGCCTGGGACACTTGCTGCCTTCGCTCGGCTCTAGTCAATCGGCGGGGCCATTTCGGGGACTGACGCGGTGGAACCCTCCCTGGCTTCCCCCAGAACCCAGAAGGCCAGCGACGCCCCGCCATACAAACTGCCTGAATGCAGTTGTCGCTGCTGCACTTGTCTCTGCCAATATTCCAGCGCATCTGTGTCCAACTCTTTGTCTCACTTTTTCCTTTCCCTGGCTTTGGGTTTTTATCCCACTGTCTGCGCCTGCCAATTATTGCCATACCCCCCTGCCGCCCTTGCTCCTGCCCTCCCCAAGTTGTACATTCCGACCCTGGCTTGTCCGCCGCAGCTCAACTTTACTCAATCACAAGCAACTTCATTCTGGATTTCGACTCCAAATCATCGCCATAGCTCCGTCTTCTCCTCACCTCCGGCCTCATGGTCTTTCTCGGTGAGCGGCTGCTGCCCCGAACTCCCCGCTCCTCCGCGCTTTTCTCTCGATGAGCGAGCTGCTGCGTCAGCCGCCGCTTATTCCGCCGCCATGGATCCTGCGTCCTCTGTTGGCGACCACCCGAACAACCTCATGCTCCCTCTCGACGCTTCACACAACAACTCTCCGGCTCCCCCAAATCTCTCCGTCGCCAATCATGGACAACTCAACTCCTCCCATTCAGCTTCTCACGCCAATTCTCCCGACCGGAAACCAAAGAAGTCATCCCTGACGTGTACTACCTGCCGAGCTCGAAAGGTCCGCTGCAATGGAGCTCGCGACATCTGCTCCAACTGCGAGCGCCTCGGATTCCCTTGCTCCTACGATGATGCCGACCCGGGCGCTTTATCCGGTGCATTGCCGCGCCGTCGCGTGCGCCAGGCCTGTTTGAGCTGCCATAGCCGCAAGGCCCGATGTTCCGGCCATATGCCCGCCTGCGAGCGGTGTCGCGCGCAAGGCATCGAATGTGTCTATCGCCCCAGTAAACGCTCCCGGATTGCCATGAGGAACGACGGAAGGAGTCCTCAGAGCCAGGACGGCGACAGAGACGATGGTCACATCGACAGCGACCCGGGACTGACCGATCCGGCCAGCACTGCCACTCCAAGCACATACAACCACGACATGTAAGTCTGCGTCAGGAACTCGGGAATGACTTCAGCTGATGTAAAAATGACAGCTCATGTCCCGATGAATCGTTCGATGCCTTGATAGGCCGCACCTTTGAAAAATTCTTTTATCACGTCCACCACATCCCCATGTACGGCTTCCTCCATCGAGCATCCCTCATGGAGCGGTACCACTCTGGAAAGGTTGAGAGGGCCCTACTCCTTGCTTTGGTTGGAATTACATCATACCTCACCGATATGGGTCCGGGCATGCGCGAGTATGGCGAGAAATGTATAAACGACTCCGAAAGTCTGATATTCGCCGACTACAGCCGCCCCTCCACCATAAAGGTCCAAGCCCTGGTGTTGATAATCAAGCACCGCATCCTTTCGAAAAGGTTCTCCAGCGCCTTTATGCTCCTCGCAATCGCCTCGCGCTTTGCCACTGCGCTACGACTCAACCACGAATGTCCGAATCTATGTTTTCTAGCTCAGGAATCTCGGCGACGGCTTATGTGGGCTCTCTACTGCGTGGACTCTGGTATTTCGGGTGGTTATAGGGATTTCTCACTCTGGAATGCGGATAGGATATATGTTTGTCTACCTTGCAATGAGCGGAATTTTGAATTTGACCTACCCCAACCCACGGAGAGACTTGTTCACGACCCGGATAACCCGCACGCCCAACAGGTCGAGGACATTGGTAGCGTAGCTCTTCACATTCGCATTCAGCATATTCGTCGCCGAATCATGGAATTCACTAAGAGAGTTGTCCTTGGCCGGAATATCAAGGCTGATGAGCTACAGGCTGGTATCTGGGGGCTTCATAAGGACCTGGATAACTTTGCTGCCCACCTACCCACGTCCTTCCAATTTTCAGAAAGCTCGCTTCGACTACGTGCTTACTCTCAGCGAATATGTGCGTTTATTATGATTCACGTATGGTGGCGACAGTGCCATTGCGATCTCTACCGACTTGCTCTCGCGGGCCTTCGAGAGGCCCTCCCGAGATCCGTTCTTGAGACCCTCGATGACAGCTTCATCGACCACTGCCAACGCCAATGCGTGGAACATGCCTTGGCAATGGCAAACATCTTTGCCTTGATGCAGAAACTCAACGCCAAGCCAGTTACTGACCTGGATCTCGCGATTTGTGCATACCAATGTGCTCGAATTCTTACATACGCCTATCACAATCATCACCAAAAGTTTGATTTATCGGCAGAAATTGTCGCAGAGCGAGCCAGGGTGTGCTTACAAGCGATTAAGGAGTGTTGCGTCGGTTCCGCGGCTGAGGGTATCAGGGCGGATCTGGAGAGATTAATCGCTCACGGAATAAACACACGGACGACCTCATCAAGCCCAGATCCGAGCAGAAACAACAGAATGGTTATGGACCACGGATTTTCTCGTCCTCCTCTGCTTAAGAATATGGCAGTTGTCGACGATCACGAGATGAGCGATACATCACAGTTTGCGACAACTGCTTCGATGAACCTCGCCTCTACGCCGCTTGTATCCATGACGGACTCGACGTTTCCTCCTTCCCTCGCTTCGGATCCATGGGTACCGGAGAGCCAGATTACTCCAGATCTGGCACAACCAATGTCAGAGATACAAGGGACGGAAACTGGAAAGATGAACCAAAGTGTGCCAGAGATGACACCTCGTCCCGAATTCAGTACTTCGGAAATCAATAACGCGTACGATGGTGGTTTGGATGGGTTAGGTCTTGATAATGGCATGGATTATGGAATGACAATGGAACCGAACTTATGGATCCCTAATAATGACTGGTTGAGTGTTGAGACGCTGAACGGAGGAGTGGGCGCTTAAAAGGGCAACGAAGCAAATCACCTTGCGAGTGAATGCTTTATGACGCCCGATGATTATGCGGAGGTTACTTGGTGAGCTCGTCAGAGGGGCTTGAGCCAGCATGTGAGGAGGGTTTAGGTTTTCAACTCCTGCCCCCTCGATTCGATTCGAAAGTGAAAGCTCCGCCAATTCTAAAGCAGCGACCCGATGATGGACGAGAAGATGATATTTCCAATCAGCGATATGGCATGGGACAGCGGGTTTATCGGAAGCGCATCGGATACTGGAGCAATAGGTCTACCTTGAAAGAGACGGAATCACGACGAGAGGCGAATCACGAATTTCAAAGCTCAGGGAGAGCAGGCGAACAAGACGTCGCGATCACCCGGCGATAGAGTGGTGCTCCTTAGCGACAAGCCGATGAATTCAGCCCAATGACATGGCATCATTACTCGGGTACGATCCAAGTGAAGCACGCAATTTATCAGGGTCCCGGTTCGTCGATGATCCGAGCCGACGGTTCATCGGTGTTTTTGACGGCATATACGAACAACAGCACCGACATAGCATCGCATAGCATCGGATTCGGCAGCGATCGTCTGCTTTATATGTAGAGGGAGGAAGCGAGCAGCCGGACACTTGTGCGCGCCTTACAGCAAACAGGGCGACCTTTTTGGGCATATCGGATCATGAGATATCCGGGAGTGAGCAAATGGCTGATGATACCGGGATAATGAATATGAATGGGACATGACGGTGTATATAAACCTGGTAGGCTCGAGTTGTAAACTACCCGTTGGACTAAGCCTTCAGTAACTCACTGATATGTCGCTGCAGTTGTGTGCTCCTCTTCCTCCATGGTCTTACTCTTAGACTACCCATTAGATTACCGAAATCAGGGCTAGAACTGAAGAGCCCACTGCAGTAAAATTACAGGAGCATGGTGATCGTCAATCTAACCTGCAACTTAGTAAAAATACGGTTATCACCATCCCATGTTAGAACTCAATTCAAATGCCATGCGCTATAAATGCTAGGCACAGCGACAGAACCACGTCTTGATACTCTATACCATCTCTCATCTCGTGAACCTCAACACTCAATACTAGCGACGTCTTCATTCTTACTATCCCTTGAGCATGCCATTAGACATGGTTTTTGCGAGAGTACTCAGCGTCTTCGTTCCTCCCCATCGATGATGGAGGTCCTCCCAACGAAGAGACTAAATAGTATAAGGAGGAATGTTTTGAGCGACAGGTTTTTTCTCCACCTGGTTCCGCAAGAGAGGAAGCCTGATCAGAGAGGCTATTAATAGGTAATGTCGAACCCTGTCTTTGACAAAGTCTCTTGTTCACAGCCATGCCCTTGAATAATGCGGCGTCTCTCACCCAAGCTGCGGTCCCCGATTTCCAGGGTGCCTTGTCGGATATCGAAAGCGGACGTGTCTAACCTGGCGACGATCGCGCGCCATAGCCTTGGGGTTTCTTCAGATCCTTCGCGAGACTTGTGTCGCCTTCCGGCAGGTTGATGACAGCAGGCAAGCTGGTTTGTGTGAACTGTGGAGTGGCTGGACACAAGGCACCTGGATAACACATCGTGGAACCCGATATGGAGGATACTCTGACTGACTGTACATATTGAACCCGGATTTAATTGGTGAAGATGAGGCTTGCATGAGAGTGCGGAGGAGGCCCTTTTTGCGAATTATAGTAAACTGCTGGGAATCGGCGTGTTCATGCTTCCCAATTTATACATCTCCGAATTCTTCAACGGTAACATTGAAGGGGAGGTGAGCTTGAAAAAATGATGCGATTTCTAGATTGCAATATGATCATTGCTTTGTCGACTTGATGTTGGATGGAAACATTGTAGACAGCCAGAGTTTATTCCTAGTTTCGACTGCTATAATATCCAACTTAACCTTTGTCATACTCGCCATCTTGATCTCTCGTTGTTACTTACGGCTCTAGGGTAGAGAGAACTGTAGACTAAGGCTACGAATGGACTGTAAAACCAAGGATACAGGAACAATCATCGATATCAGTAGTACATATACATGTTTTATGAAGAGAACAACCACTACCACTGCCATCACCTCGTAGTAACACTCGCTGTCACGCTTAAAGTGTAACAGTCACATTGACTCCCTTCAAATCCTCCGGTCGCGAGCTTGACCCAGCCCAGAAGTTATATACACCCTCCCGAACCTTCAGCTTAGTGTTGACATAATACCCCAGCTCCTTATTCGGAATCTCAAATGATACATCTTTGCTCTCACCCGCACTTAGGTCCACTTTCTCAAACCGGACAAGTCGACGGACCGGGAACTCGATGCCAACGGAGGTATTGGGTCGGTGATATACTTGTACGACTTCCTTGCCAGCGACATCGCCCGTATTCGAAACCGTTACACTTAAGTGAACCTTGCCCTGCTTGTAAGACGCAGTGGGGGCGGAGATGTTGAAAGTCGTGTAGCTTAGTCCGAACCCGAAGGGCATAGGAGGGTTGCGGGTAAGGATGGGGAACTGCCATGCAGATTGGTACCCCAAACGCGCAACGCTGCCACCAGTATCATCGGACGGGAGGTAGTCATACATGACGGGAATGGCGGCGGAGTGTTGAGGCATGCTAACAGTAAGTTTGCCGCTGGGGTTGACCTTCCCGGTCAGGATCTCCACGAGCGCGTCACTAGTGAACTCGCCGCCAAGAAGGGAGTGGAGAATAGCATTGGAACGCAAGGTCGAGTTGTTAAGAACGAAGGGTTGGCCACCGGTGAGGATTAGGACTGTGGGAATACCTTCGTCGAGGACGGCGTCGAGAAGTTGCTGTTGAAGACCTGGAAACCCGAGATCCGCGTGGGCAAAGAACTCGCCGTCGGTACGCTTGGCAAAAAGGGGATCTTCCATTGGAGCGGAGAGGGACCCCAGCATGAGAACAGCAAAGCCGGCATCCTTGGCTGCAGCGACAGCATCGGTGATGCCACTGTCATCAGTAGTATTGATGAGGTCAACTGCTGGAACAAATTGGACGTTCTCCTTACCAAAGACGTTGTTTAGGCTAGTATGGAGAGAGTCGCCCCATTTGGGGTTGGATACGTTGATGGCGGCGTAAGAGCCAGGATTTAAGAGGTCACCAAAAGGACCAAGGAGCGCGACCTTCTCGGGGGTCTTTGGCAAGATACCATCATTCTTGAGAAGAACAATACCCTCTCTGGCAGCCTCACGAGCAAGCTCTAGATGCTCAGGAGATCGGAGGGTCTTGTTCGCTTTTGTTTCGCTAGGAAGAGGGTTGTCGAAAAGTCCAGTCGCGAACTTGATCTCAAGTAGATTGAGGGCCGCCGCATCAATGGCCTTGGCAACGTTCTTCTTGTTGACACTGGAGATGAGCGTAGGGAACACTGCAGGTTGGCCGGGACTCAACTCCATCTGTAGCCCTGCTTGTAGAGCCTGCAGTGCAGCATCCTCATATGACGCCGCGACTTTCGACTGAGTATACATATTCGGGATAGAGAACGCATCAGACATGATGACGCCGTCGAAGCCGAGCTTTCCGCGAAGGATCTCCTGGATCATATACTCGTTCATAGACATGGGAATGAGATCAACGGTGGCGTATGAGACCATGAGCGCGGCGGGATCGGCATCAAGGGCGCGGATGTAGGGCCGGAGCTGGTCGTTGAAGATGTGGTTGATGCCGCCGTATTGACTGGCAGCGTTGACGCCACCGCGGGTCTCGCCGTAGACAAAGTGCTTAATTGTGCAAGCAACCTTTATGTTGCCGTTCTTGTCTTTATCTTGCATCGTTTCGACGTATTTGTGGCCATATTCACCAACAAGGTAGGCGTCTTCGCCGAAACTATGAGCGCGTAAGTGATCAACTCGACCCCTACCGGCCAGAAGAGACTTACAGCTCGCCGATACGACCATATCTAGGCTCCCATCCAATATCTAGAGGAGGAGACAGAACCCAGTTCACACCAATGGCAAGCTGTTCTTCACGAATTGCGGCAGCAACTTGCTCGAAAAGGGGCAAGTTGAAGGTCGAGGACATAGCCAGGTTGCTGGGGAACACAGTTCCTCCAGAGATAAACAGACCGTTCACGGAGTCAGTTACAGTAATGAACGGGATATGTAAGCGATTATCGTTGATTTCCCTGGCGCGAACTTCGTTGGCCAGGGGCAGAGCGTCAAGAGCCCAGTTAAACATGGGACCGAAACCTGAAAATCATAAGCCTAGTTTTGGAAACCACTCCAAGGACACAATTACCGATGTTGCCATGCTGCAATTTGTAAATTTTGTTGAAGTTGTCTTCATCAATACTTGGCCCCAGTTTCAACAGCCGTCTCACACCACCCATCTGGGCAATCTTCTCTTCCCAAGTCATCTTTTCTAATAAAGCCTTGGCTCGCTGCCTTGGCGTGCCCTTGGGCTTCGCCGAAGCTGTAGAACCAACATGGCATAATGCCAGGGCGGTTGTGATGAACGAGAACTTGACCATCTTGGCCCAAAACTCAGGAATGAAGACTGATGAACTGGATGAAGCCTGTTCCTCCAAGTGAAGGCTATTTGGTGGCTTCAAGCCCACTGGGCCCCATAGATCTTATACCCGTCCAAAACCCCGGGTCGAATAGTTCATGCATCTCTTCAATGCAACCATCACCCCGGCTGATGACAACATCCCGTTTGTTATCACGCAGTGGAGACCGTGGAGCCCGGCCCCATATCGGTATCCGGCGCGGGGCCGACCCGAAGCCGATTCATATCGGCCTCCCTCCGGAACTTCTGGGGGTCTGTCGAGCATCTACACACCCTTAACATATACTGAAATTGGTCGTTGAACGATGGGGATCATGAGGCTGAGAAGGTTAACTTGGCAGGGACGAGAGTAGTCGCACCTCGGGCCGAGTGTGTTGCTATTGGTTGCGAGGAGGGCGATGGGCTAGGAATCCCCGCACTCTGAACCCTGCTGATCCCTTGACAGGGTTTCGGAGGACGAGGTCTGAGGAGAGGAATCCGGGGTCATGCGTGGCCAGAGACTTGGCATGGTGAGCTAATGCCACCCTCGGGAAACTTGGTTTTGCACTAAGCTCGTCGACTGACGGTGAGGTTAGTCGAGCAAGGCTCGCTTGGCGTGTCGAGTAATAATTGCCTCACAACCATGACCAAGGTGTAGGGCAAGCAGAAGAGGAATCTCAAAGTGAAACATAGATCTGAGATTGAACATAGGTTCGAAGCTAGGATGGAGGCTCAGAGGGAGACTGGGGAGGATGAATATTGGGATAAATATTCAGGTGGACGTTTGATTGAGGTTTGGGAAAGAAGTAGAATTGAAGTTCGAACAAAGTTTTGGGTTAAGGCAAGGAGTTGAGAATAGAGTTTGGGAAAGAGACAACGATGGATGTTAGGATCTAGTTTTGGAAAGAGGTAAGAGTTGAGGTGAGAAGCTTGCAACCTGAGTTCGAAACGAATTTAGATCTAGGGTTATGGTGTAAACGTGTCATGGCATTCCAACTCTATCATTGTGTCCTTCAAGTTACGTAACATAAGGTCCACCTTTACCAGTGTTGCATTCAATACTCCAGCGTAGGATGTACAGGCTCATCTCCAATCTCCGCCATCTTCTTCTCCAGCAGCTCCGTCATCTGCCTCACGACCCCCTTATACTCTTCCTCGTGGTACACATTGAACAACTCCAGTGGATCCTTCTCACAGTCAAACAGTTCCCACTCTTTGTCTTCTTCCCCACCTGGCCTCGCCCCTTTCACCCCTAAAGCTTCATTATACCAGTATATCAGCTTGTACCGCTGGTCTCGCACCCCGTAGTGAGCGTATGCGTTATGTATAATGTCATTATGCATCCAGTATCTGTGATAAGCAACTTGCTGCCAGTCGGCGGGCGTATTGCCTCGTAGTAGTGGCCGGAAGGATGTGCCTTGCATGTAGCTTGGAATTCTTAGGTTGGCAAAGTCTAGCCAGGTGGCGGCGAAGTCAACATTGGAAATTATGTCGTTGCAAACGCTACCAGGGGCGATTTCTTTGGGGTACTTGATGAGAAACGGCATCTGGAATGATTCCTCGTACATGAAGCGCTTGTCAAACCAGCCGTGTTCACCCAGGAAGAAACCCTGATCGGAAGTGTAGATGACGATCGTGTTGGCGGCGAGGTCCGGCTCGTCGGTTTCAAGGTAGTCCAGCATTCGGCCGACATTGTCATCAATAGACTGTATGGTCCGTAGGTACCGCTGCATATACCGCTGGAACTTGAACTCGGCCAACTCTCCTGAGTTCTGGAATGTGAAGACCGTTCCGTCGTCTTTGTCGATGAGTTTCACCTTCTGGATCTCTTCCACCGTCCTTGGCGCAGGAATCTTCCGCTCACTCGCCCCCTTCTCCTGTTGCACACGCTCTCCAACCCGTCTTCCGCCATCGGGCTGAACAAGACCAAGATCCTGGTATGTCAAATCTTCGGCGACGCGCATTTTGGCAACTTTTGCTGCTTTAGCGCGGTTCTTGTAGTCATCCGTGAATGTATCTGGTAGCCGCACTGGCTCTGTGTATAAATGCTTATGCTTGTCGTCGCACTCCCACGACCTGTGCGGTGCCTTGTGGTGGCACATGAGGAAGAACGGACGATTCTTGTCTCGGGCTTTGATCCAGTCGAGGGACTTGTCGGTGATGATATCAGTGACGTAGCCGGGGTTTATATGCGTGCCGTCGGGCTCGATGAATTCAGGATCCCAGTATTCGCCTTGGCCGGGTAGGATGGACCAGTAGTCAAACCCAGTAGGTTGGTTCTCGACTTCTTCTCCCATGTGCCATTTCCCAACCATAGCGGTTTGGTAGCCGCCGGTTCGGAGGTGTTTTGCGACATTGGGGAGGTGTTTATTGATCTGTTTCTCATTAGTCGTCCGTTCATATCCATTCTTTCCAAACCAGAGTTTAGGATTGAGGTCAAATGGTGTTTAAAATGGATTAATCACCATAAAATCAGGATGTGTTCACTTACATGATCATCCAACGTCTGGACCCCGTTCACATGATTATACGTTCCGCATAGGATGGCCGCTCGACTAGGAGTGCAGATACTATTCGATACGAAACAAGAGTTGAAAAGCATCCCCTCCTTCGCAAGGCGGTCAATATTAGGCGTATGGTTGATCCCGGCGCCATATGCACTGATTGATTTAGAAGCATGATCATCAGCCATCAAGAATATGACATTTGGGCGGCCATTGCGACCGGCAGAGATAGACGCCTCTCCCATGGTCGCGGTGGAACAAACAGGTGGTCTAGGCGCGATGGGTCTGTATTGAACGACGCTGGAGATTCGCAATAAGACGAAGGAGTGACGTGCTGGAGAACTAAGGAAAACGTCTGGAGAAATACCATGGAAGATATCATGACTCCTGGCGCTTTTCAGGGTCCAAAGATCTCCGACGAAGGCCGGTGTGGGGCTTCGGAGCACCGATCTTGTCAGCCACGGCCGGTTTGTCGGATCCCGATGCCAGCGATTGGACAATGGCTTCCCTGTACTCCCCGTATGGCGTCGATGACGTTTTCGGCTGGTTTAAAGATGGAAATGGGGCCTGGGCTGATTTCTGGATAGATTGGTCAGAGGAGTTTAGCCAGGCCGCGGGTAATCACGCCTTCACGCCAATGTGAGGCTAAGACTCGTTGTCTTCAGGCCCGGTCGATTTTTTGTTCAAATCATTATGATACTTCCGAAATTATGAATCGGAGATGAGGGTATCCTAGTACATGTACTGCTCGTCGAAAACCTCCAAGTAGCCACAAAGCTCCTCTGGCCCAGGATTGCATGTCCAAGCGTTGAAATCCATAGCAGCACCGCCATATGGGAGTCCAAAGAGAATGTTAGGATCCATCGGGTCGGCTGGAGGTGGGTATGTGGGTTCCCGGGGATTCCAATCGTTTTGCGCATCCTGCATCTGGTCGTCCTCCGTAGACGCTGTCCAACTTAAGGCCGGTTCTGCAGGTGGTGCAGGAGGTTCTGGCGCGGCGTCACGGCTGTCATCAACGAAGTCTGACTGCCTAAGTAGGCTATGGATCGCAAGACGTTGCCGGATGTAGGCGTCTCTCGAGAGTTTCGGAGGTGTATCCGTAGTCGGGTCGACAGTTGAGACAGCTCGATGATCAGACGACTCGAGCCACGACTTGTGCTGTTGAATGACCCGCTCAAGTTCTCGACGCTGTAGATTGTAAGTCTCTCGAATCGCTGGGGCTAGATGATTAGACTCACCATAGGTTTCAGCTGGGCAGAGAAGTCGAAATATCGCGTTATTACATCCAAGCACAATTGCGCCTTGTTGATAGCCATTTGCATCGGAAATCCAGTATTATCCCGTCCCGTGTAGGTGCCAAAGAGAATGAGGCGTGCACCGTGATACGAGCACACAGCAGCATCAAACTCTAGCATATGGCGCTCATCCTTGTGCTGTACGAAGTCTGAGAGAACCTTGACGATCTGCTCAGCGTGTCCGAGGCATTTATCCTTCATTAGCGCCCTTTCAGGAGCTGTCATGCCTTCGACAGCCGCATGGGGAGTGGACTCGGGGTATCCAGTCAGGAAAATACGATAAAGATCACAGTGACATTGATGCCAGCTCATGTGCATGATGGCATATTGTGGTGGCCTATGAAGCTCCTCTGGGTTCAGCGGTGGATATTGATCGCGGGGTGCTAGTCTGGATCGTAGCCGTAGAAGATCGTTTTGGAACTTTTCCATGGCGCAAAACAAGTCGGAGAGATTGACTTCTTTGAGAAATATGCGTCGATTCAACCTGTGAGCACATAATTAGCACTTGTATTTCCTATACCACTCATTTTACAAGAAAAGTATGATAAAATGAAGCTTAGTGGTCTTCAAACAAGTGGGAGATCACGAGGGGGGAAAAGAAGCAATTCATACCTCATAATGGACCGCCGAATAAACGCAAGTCTGACAAAAGCAGCACGAGACCCCAGCACCTCGGGCTCAAGTCCTTTCCCTGGCTGTAAATATCCAGTGCTAACGGGTCGCGCCTCAGTGAAGTCCTCGTCTTCGCAGGGCAGCTGCAGATGGATAGTATCCGCGTCGAAGAGCTCGAACTCCTTCAGTCCGACACAGAAACTATCCTCCAATAGGTATAGAGACCAGAATGTTCGTCTCCTGACCTCCTGTGCCACTGGGCCCAGGCCCGAATGCTCGTAATTGAGTCGCAAAGCCACTGCCCATCGTGCAGCAAGACCAGCCATGATGAAGGCTCGGGGAAACTGTCCTACCCCGGCTCGATAGCGGATCACGAGCAACGAAGCCTGTAACTGGAAGATAGAGGGTCGTTCAAGGCGGTCGAGTATCAGCCGTTCTGACTCTTGCGCCCATGCATCGCGCTCGTTGTTATGCTTGTTAAAGAACATAGCTGTGATGGCACATATGGCTAGTTTTAGAGATTTGTCGATGGTCTTGTCGCGGCATCGTTGTATGACAGTAACCTTGTGAAGGAAGCTAAAGGAGGCAAGAGGATATAGACAGTTAAAGTATTGCTCAACTAGTGATTTTACGACCTCGTCTGGGGGAGTCGTATTTGGTGTTGATGTGTTCTCAGATTCGCTGTTAGGCGCTGGACTGTCCTGCTGCGACTCAGAGGCAGCACTCGAGGGCTGACTCTGTAAAGGTTCGACTGTGCCATTTGGTTGTGCATCTTGGGGCAAAGACCCTGTACCAGCAGTTGCCGCCGCGGCCGTTCTTCTGGGAGGGGTGCCTTTAGAGCCAGCATAATTGCATTGACGGTTACGTCTCTGGCAGTTAGAACAGCGCGGCGTATCACCGGAGCAGCGGATCTTCTGACTTCTACACTCGAGGCAAGCCTTGGTACCGCGGCACTTCGGCGGCAGCCGAGGCGCATATTGACCGACATGGGAGCCGTCATGCTGAAGAGAGCATTGGAATCTCAGTCGCTGACATGCTGAGCATGGCGATGTTCCATCGCACCGAACCTACTCAGATCAGCGATGACCGACAACCGGGAGCCTTATTACCACGTGGTACACCAACAGGGGTAGAGGAAATGCAGGAATAGGATAGAGACACGAGAGGGTGCGCTTGAGGTTAGGGTAGAGACTAAGATGAAGGGTAAGGTGGAGGTTGGGATAGAGTCTAGAGCACAGACGAGGATATGACATACCTTTCGAACTCGGCACTGAACACACGCCGCTTTCATAATTCCATCTATGTCGTACTAACTGCCGGTAATTGGGGGTCGGGTATCGCAAGGCTATACGCGGACGTGTGTCGGCTTCGGAGTCGGTGGTCGGTGGTCGGCCTCGTTTGGCAGTGAACGCTGGTCTGGCAGTTTCGAGTTCCCACTTGAAGGGAGGACCCGGACCCAGGTCGTCGGATGGAAGAGATGACGGGGGCGATAAATAGGCAATGGAATTGATTGATTGATTGATTGATTGATTGATTGATTGATCGATGGATTGATCGATCTCTGGCAGCCGAGGGTAGGTGGAATGGTCCCGGCAGATAGATTCGATTGGATGGATTCGTCGAGTGCAGTTTGATGTGAGGTACTGTAGCAGCAGAAGCAGCTGTGGGTGAGGAGCAGGGGTTTTGGTTTGAAGATGAAGGATGTAGCAGGTATCTCAACGATATGGCAGGATGGAAATACGCCCTGTTCTCTCTCTCCGTCGTTGTCAATTCATTCAATTCATTCGTCGTGATCAGCGACGCTGCGTCGAGGTTGATGCAGGAGGCAAATCCACCAAGACCATGGGGGGAGCAGAAGCATCCAGGCCATGCCCATCAATTGCACCAGGCATTGCACCTTCCTTTCCCTCCCCTTGCCTCGCCTTCCCAGCCTTAGCCTCCATTGCGCACTCCTTCCCTATTCCGCGGCACTCCTCCTTATTACCAAACCACGTCTACCAAGGAACCGAATGACCACTTTTCAACTTGACAAAATCGTTCCGATAATCCCAGCATTCATCCAATGAAGTCGCAAACTTCTGGGTCCAAATCCCTACTATCGCCATTTCGTCAACGGAGCCCTGGATGGCGTGCGGGGTCTCCGCATTTTCGGTAGACTACCAATCATCCAAAAGGCCGACCGACCTGCCGACCTCCTCCCAATTCAGGTTCATGCATCGCGGGGGATGATGCATCCTTTCCAATACCCTTGCCTTTGGCTTCTTGGCGTAAGAAGAAGCGTTTTCGAAGCTCTTGGGCATGCATACTTGGCTGATGAACTGGACGGTCGACGGCTGACCACGGGACTGCGGAGAAGCGGGAGAAATTGAAGCCAATATAGACCGATAAATTCATACCTTGCGGCGCGAGTCAAGGTTCCAAATGTTACACGCCCCCCCCCGGAGGCCATCTCCGCTCCCCGAGACCCGTTCTGGATTCCTGTACTCCTGGTTCCTTCATCGCCATGTCGCTCTATGGACCACGATCCATCTGTCACCCTAGGCTACAAATACCCATGGCACACGCCCATGCCAGAATCTCACATCCTCACTATTAGGATTGCTTCCTGACCGAGCCCCGATCGGCCGTCGCTCTCACACCATCTGCTAGGATTCTGGTGACATTTGTGAATATCTAACAAGGATTACGTCCGGGGTACATATAAACGATCGCCACGGCCCGATACAATCTTGAGTCTTCAAGCCCAGGGTTTTCGGTGTCGTTGCATCGTCAATCATCTCCTTCTATCCAACAATCTATCAAACCTATCAAGTCTTTGGCTTTGGCAGTTTTTGGAGACACCAAAATCGCAACAATGTCGCGTCTCGGCCTCTTTAGAGCCTCATATCTCGTGGCTTTGAGCTGCGTGGGCTCATTCCTTTTTGCTTATGACACTGGTATTGTTGGGGGAGTCTTAACTCTCCAGAGTTTCCAGAATGATATGGGCTTTACCGCAGCGCAAAAGTCCGATGTCAGTTCTCTTTCGGCAAGTTTACTACAAGCAGGAGGTGAGTACGAGCTTCCAGGTCCCCGAGTTCACACGTGTGTTATCGAGACCCAGCATCCCTGTATGCTAACGACTGCAGCCTTCTTCGCTTGCTTTTTTGTATGGCCGTTTACAGCTCGCGTGAGTAGGTATTCCTATTATCATCGAAAATTTCACTCACATCGTATAGTTTGGTCGACGAAAGTCTATTGTTCTGGCCTCGTTAATCTTCAACGTTGGCGCCATCCTCCAGCTCTTCTTCCCTAATAACTCCGTTGCAACATGGTACGCCGGCCGATGTATCTCTGGTGTTGGCGTTGGTATCGCGACCGTCATCATCCCCATGTACTCGGCAGAGATGGCCCCGAAGCAATTTCGAGGTGCCTTGGGTTCCATGTTTCAGTTCTTCTTTGTAAGTCACCACTCGAGGAACAACTAGACAAGGGGTAACTAATCTTGGGGATTTCCAGACTCTTGGAGTCATGACCTCTTACTGGGTTGATTATGCCGTTGCACAACATATGAAACCCTCTACTGCCCAATGGCGCATCCCCGTCGGCCTTCAGCTTCTTCCTGGCGGTATCCTTGGTTTGGGCATGCTTCTCACCAAGGAGAGTACTCGATGGCTCGCTAAGGTTGGACGAAACGAGGAGGCTCTTGAGTCCTTGGTCTGGGTTCGTGGTGGCGAGTTGACCGCCGAAGTTCAAGCAGAGTGAGTACATACAAGCTGCGGTAATCAGTATTGACACCTAACAACGTTTTCTAGGATGAACGAGATCCTAGCTGGTATCGCCGAAGAGGAGCGTGCCACCGAAGGTCTCACCTGGAAGGAATATCTCCTTCCTTCCAACAGATGGCGCATGTTCATCGTTATCACTCTTCAGATCGGTATGTTCATAGTTCCAGATCCTCACTAGCCTCAAAACTGACTTGATTTTAACAGGTGTTCAACTTACCGGAAACACCTCCCTTGCTTACTGTAAGCCTTTCCATTCCGAACGAATCCACCACGAAGTGGGCGAATCTAACAAAATGTACAGTCTCACCTCAGATCTTCACCGCCGTCGGTGCCGGCAGTGATGCTCTCCTACTCAGTGGATTCTTTGGGGTTGTGAAAGTCATCTCCTGCGGTTTCTTCTTGCTCTTCCTCGTCGAGAGGATTGGACGTAAAGGCTCGCTCATAGCTGGTGGCTTCCTCATGGGATGCTACATGCTTATCATCGCCGTTTTGACTGCTACTCATCCACCCCAGGGGGCAGGGCTGACATCCACCTCTATTGCCTCTCTGACTATGATTTACTTGGAAGCCAGTAAGTTTTCTACTTAACACGGGGATACAGAAGATGCTAATGTCTACGCAGTGACGTACAATATTTCTTGGGGTCCCGTACCTTGGCTTTACATGTCGGAGATTTTCCCTACTCGGATCCGTGAGGGTGGTATCGCTGTTGGGACCGCAACCCAGTGGCTATTCAACTTCACGTTCTCCCAAATCACTCCCCATGCCGTTGACAACCTGGGCTGGAAAACTTTCCTAATGTTCAGCATCTTCAACTTCTCCCTTGTTGTGTATGCCTGGTTTATCATCAAGGAAACCAAGGGACGATCCCTTGAGGAAATGGAACTGAGTAAGTTTCGTTGGTATCGATATCATATAATTTCGCTTACTGAAACTTTTGCACAGTCTTCAACGCCAAACACACCCAGATTGATCTCGAAGGCGCGAATCGGAAGGCCCACAGCCACACTGAGGTCACTACACATGTCGAAGAGGAGAAAGTTCCTAACGAAAAGGTTCTTGATGAGAAACACTAAAGGTGCTAGTCAATGGCGATGTCGAATACATGGTATTCTAGCCCGCCTGACGCTTAATCAAATAAAGGCATACTACGAGACCAACATCTCGTTAGTTTTAGGCCATAGGAATCAAACCAATGGTGGAGATTTGTAATACGAGATACAAATACTACTTAGCTTTTTCTCAGTCCTCTATACTAGGTGATGAGTCTCCAGATAAAATGGAGATCACTATCTGAGGCATTTCATTCACCCCTCCTCAAGCAGTTATAGGTGGTCCTATCTAAGTGTATCTGTAATATTACGCCAACCCAGATACCACGGGAGCTTTTATGCTTACTTAAAGCAATTCTGCTTCGATGAAGACGAAATTAGGGCCATCCAGTTTAAGCTCAGCTATTCACCCTAGCCCCATGCCCTGAAGCACAGTCTTGCTAACAATTGCTGACTTCTTAGAAGGCCTAAAAACTGACTCCCTTATATAGAGCAAGTGCACAGAACCGGGAATACCTTTACTATTTATACTTATCGCTTATACCTTCATTGAGTCCGGTTAGCATCGAAAGGAGGGCTGTATGTAGAGTTTGGTCTAGGATGTAATCAAGAAAGATAGGCATTGTAACGGGATAAGTGAGAGAGTCAGAAAATAATGGGTTCAGATATATAAGGGTACTGTTCCGTTGCACCAAAGAACTCAAAGGTCAGCAAGTGTATTGTGTGGTGTTCATCGTGCCAAATCCCAGACCAAAATATCTATGTTCGTAGAGAGAGATGTAGGTGCAGACCAATAGTCTTTATATTTCACTTTTCCCTAACTTAAATAGCAAGACTAATAACTATGTCTCAGGAGCATAGGATCCTGAACTCTATTGGATATGTCATCTAGAACAAAAGATAAATGAAAAGAGAGTTGTGCCTTCGAAGCACATAGGTTAGATGAATAAATGCAAACCTCATCCTCAGCAGGTATAACGACCAGAAAGTAGTACGCTTCATGACCTCATGAGCAATAGGGTCCAGACCTGAGTGGTCATGATTGAACTGCAGAGCTGTTGTCCATCGTGCAGCTGGCCTGGTGGTAAAGACAATTCGAGGTAGTTGATTGATAGCAGCTTGATATCGGATAAAAGGCAGTAAAGCCTGCAAAGAATACAATTTAGGGCTGCGCAACTGAGTCGAAAATGAGTCGCTTGAGTCTTCTCGCCCTTTCGGCCCCCCTTGCTCCCTTGCTGTTGTCTTCATAAACAAGCAATACTGTAATAGTGTAAACTGAAAGCTTCAAAGCCTCATCAATCTTGCCTTCGTAGAGTCGTTGGCCATGCCCGCCAGCGCCCAGACCGTCTCATCGCCCTCCATAGTTACCGCCTCTATGAATAACTCGTGAGTTACCCCGACTCGCTCCAGCTCGTTCTTACCACCGCCTCAATAACGCCAACTGCAGAGGAAATCTACCCTCTTCCATGGGAGATAGTCTCAAGTTACGGCTCCAGGCCATTCTGGCACGGCTGCGTCCCTCCTTCCAGGGGTGTTCGGGGCTCAGGGGCGTGGGCAGGCATTCGGTACCAGCGATTTCAATGAAGGGGTTTTGAGTACTTAGGATGTGAAAGGGAGAGATAAGGTACGGCAGTCTATAAGTATGTGGTTGTCCCTTATTGATTTCTTGTAGAGGCTCCTTCCATGTTGATACCAAGTCTCAAAAGCGTGGGTAAAACTGCTTTGCGGTGCCTGCTGCATGCGCATGTTAATGCGATGTCAATGTTGGTCGTGATATTCATACTTACTTCGACATAATGTAGGAAATCTGTCTTCAGAGAGAAAAGAAGAGGATTGAAGAGGGAATAAAGACTTGAAGTAACAATTGATAAGCGACCCTACGGTATTCTCTGAGGTTTGGATACTGGCTCCAGAAGTGGGGCTCTGCTGTGCGTAGAAGCAGCAATAGCGTTAGTTGTCTGCATCGGAATGCCAAATCGAAAGTCCGCTGGTGGTGATCGTATGAGTGGTTGCGTTCCCGTCAGTGGTAGTGGCCTGGGGTCACTGGAGCCAGCATTGCGGTATCCAAAGGGAAGTTCAAAGTTGGTGTGTATGATGGATTGAGTCGACTTCTGTCGAAAGGTTTGCCGGCCTTGATAGATATATTGCACTCGACAAAATGCATTCGACTTTACGTCGTACACATTTGCCCCAAGGCTTGCCTTCTTCAACTTCTGTTGCCAGCGTTCCGAACGGACTTCGGTCCTTCGACGCTTTGGCGATACCACAACTGGCTGCTCTACGCTTGTATTGTCGAGGGAATATTTGAACTGCAACCGAGCGCAATGACTGCAAGGGGGGTAGCTGTTTCACGTCACTTATTAAGACTTAGCCACAACTGAAGGGGACGAAAGAGGCACAAGATTAGGAGCGAAACCTACCTTCCGAACTCGACACTGAAAACACGACAAGGCCGACATTTCTGTAGAACTTTTCTGAAGAACCTCAAAGTCAAACTCAGGCTCAAGATCGTGCCTCTCCGTGGATGGCTGTTAGATCTGCGAATGCTGAGCCACATGCGCCTCTGGCTGTTGCAAGTTGTTAAAATCCTTGCCGTGACAGTCCTAGCCAACCACTCAGCAGCGATGAGTCCCCTCTAAGTCCCAATCAATTTCAGAATTGGTAAGATGTTAGTACCACTCCTCGAGATGCTGACGCCGATTTAGCACGGTGGCAGCCAACAATTTCTGGTCTTTTCGCGCTCGGAGTGCCGTCTCTAATTCACCAGCAGTTAGAGGGCTTGCTAGGACATAAAAACCGTTCGCAAAAGCAAAATTCCGATTACTTACAAGGAGTAGGAGAACTCCGCTGTTGCTCAGCTGTCGGCGAAGTTTGGGGGATCAGGCGCAGGTGGCTGCTCCGGCCAAATTGTTTCGATGGTAGGATCAAATTCTTCAAATCTTGAGTCCATGTCGATGGACGTAAAGGCATTTCGTTCCTTTGGCTTCGGAACCATCGAAGGGGGGATTTTTAAAGAGGTAGATTATGCGTGGTCATGCCCTGGATATCCGTAGCCTTCTCTCCACCCCACTTGTTAGGAAGGAGCCTTGGACTTGTAGCTAGCGGGGAGAACTCGTTGACTTCCAACCATTTCTGGGTACCTGTAAGATCTTAATCTCCACTCTTTGTTCGGCTTCTCAGGAAAGGTACCTTAGTGGATGCGCCTCTGGCATGGACATATGCTACCTAAGATCTGTGAGTCCTATTCCTCTGGGTCGCCAAGTGGACCCGACATCCTACCTTGTTTAGTACAGTTGAAGACTTTGCGTCTATAGAAATACCATTTCACTTCGGTGCTATAAGCATCAATGGGACTCAACTTAAGTCCTATTGAGATGGTCATCGTCATTGAGGAGTCAGGGAGCTTGGCTGGACAGAAACCTTCCGGATCTAATTCCAATGGATTAGGGCCGTGATAGCATCATGGCAAAGCACTTGATAGCCATAGGCTAGAGACCCAAGAGAATGTTATAAAGCTGAGCTGCGAAGATGAGTTCCAAATTACCTTATAAAAGAGTCTGGGCCTCCTGAGTTTCGGGGAAAGAGCTTCTCATATCTTAATATACATCCTAAATGGCTCCTTGATGGTCGCGTCGACTCTGGTTGAGGGCTCTCATTATATCCGTCAGGTCCACAACAAGTCTCCGAATTCGATGATTGACCTTCGCCATCCAAGCATTTAGTACGTTGACTGAAGTCTCGAGGACCACCAGTCGATGGAAGATCCTGCCCTGGCGCATTTCCTCTTCAATTTCCCGAATTTGACGACTGGCCTCGATATTCTCAACTTCTAGTTCCATAAGTCGATCAGCGGTCTCGACCTTTTCAGCCTCCAGTTCGCGAATCCGGCTCACGGCATCGTCCTTTTCAACTTCCAGGTCATTGACTGAAGCTTCGAGTGCTGCTAGTCTAAGCAGGACTCTGCGCATAGGATCTGCTAAATTAAGGTTAGCTTCCGGTAGAAACTACTATTCAGGTGCATTTACCAACTTACGACGTGACTGGTCTCCGCCAGATTGGTTTCGGTCTTCGGGTGCTGTTGCAACCCGATTTCTGCTTACAGAGACTTTGCCATTTCCCCTCCATCTCCAGGAACTGCAGCAAATTGGGCTTCACGGCTTCCAGTTTCAGACGCTTTAGCAGACTGGCTGCGAAAGTGTGGCCGAGCTTGTTGCCAATCTGCAGCCGGAAACGCCTTCTTGGCCATCCTCCCAGCCGCACTTTGGAGGTATTCATCAATCCCCCACATGATTCTTGCGAACGTGACGTGCGCCCAATCCTGTGAATCCAATCTGATTGCCTCCTTTCCGATTTGATGAGATCGGATCTCATTTGTGGATTGTCCCCATTTCAGGTAAGGAAGCAATCGAAACCAAGTTTTTTTTCTCATCCTGCGTTAGTTCGTATTGTCCCCATTCGTCCCAGTATGACTTGGCCTGGTCGTACCACCGTTTTCGTTGATCCTTGTCCGTCCTTAAGTTCTTGTCTCTACCCTCAACGAAATCAGGGTACGGCAGGTCCGCAACCGGTCCTTGGTTAGGTTGCTGGCGACCGTTGCTGCGAATCATGTTGTCGCATTGGAAGAAAATAACGTATGGTTGACGGAGATATGCAGGTGAATCTCGAACTCAGGGAATCCCAACTTTCTTTCTTAGCTTTGTGATTACAGGATCGCCATTGACATACCTTGAAAGAAGTTATTCGTAGGATAGATGTGTGGGTTCCGGATGCACTTCGTTAGAAGAGGGTAGATTTGCAAGCTCGCCAGGAAAATTCGGTATCAGTCCGCTTTTGTACCTCCAGACACACCTCTTGAAATAGAGATCCTCGTGTCGTTCCAAGTCCGATATTCGATGAGCGTGGATTCGGACGCTGCGATGCTTTGCTGGAAGGAAAACAAAAGAGTGAGAAGAAGTTGTTGAAAGAAAGTCTGCTGGTAGTCCTGTTTATGAATGAAAGTAATGCGAACTTAGGGCAAGGGCCGGAGTTTGATCGTGAATCACTGTTCTGGCAGCTGTTTGGTATTATTTTGTGGGGCATTTGAAGGTGAATAGGAAGTTGAACGAGAACATGTGCCAGTAGTTAAGCAAGAGTCCATCCCTTTTTCAACATATCTTGGCAAACTAATGAGTGGAACGCTTGAGATGTGGCCATGTCAGAAACCTCCCACTCTCGGCCTCTTGCAAGGTGGCGCCGTCAGTACACATTCTCTTTATTGTATGTCGAAGGCTGAGCTCTTTGGAACAGTCTGGAGGTGATTTCTTTCACTTGCATTGGCCCCCCACTATAGTGCATGCTGCCAGATGGATGACTGGCATGGTGTGATGGCTGACGAGTGCGGCCTTGGACTACCTTCTTCACATGGGTTGAGGCACGACAAGCAGGGGAGCTCTTCCTGAAGTGGTGTCCAGGGGATGTCTGAGCTAATGAATAAATATGAGGCAGTGGCACAGATCGCAAATACAGACTTCGACAAAACAACGATGCGACTGCTAATCTCGAGCTCGGATATGATACAGAGTGAAAACCACCAGTTTTGATGGCTTCCCGCAGACATGTCTTAAGTACCATGGATCTAATTTAATCATTGCTCTATTGAAACAGTCTAACGTACATGATAAGCATGCGATACAGACAAGCATGCGATACATAAATCCCTCAATCTCCCCCCTCTCAATTCAATCATCAATTTCTCAACCATTAATTATGCCACTATCAAATACTGAGGCTAAAACCCTTCTTGCTCTTCAAGCCCTTCAAACTAACCCCAAACTTAGTCTCCGAAAGGCTGCTAGCCTCTATGAGATCTCACTGCCTAGATTGCAACGCCGACGTAACGGCATTCAATCCCGATGCGATTTCATCCCTAAGTCACGCAAGCTATCCGATCTAGAGGAATAGACGATTGTTCAATTCATTCTCGACCTAGATTCGCGAGGGTTTCCCCCCCGGCTCGCTGGTGTGGAAGAAATGGCCAACCGACTGCTCGCTGACCGAGAGGCATGCCCTATTGGCCAGCGCTGGGCTTCCAACTTCGTACGACGGCAACCAGAGCTCAAGATGCGTTTTTCGCGTCGATATGACTATCAGAGGGCTAAATGCGAAGATCTAACTATTATTCGCCAGTGGTTCGCCCTTGTATCGAACACAATCGCGAAATACGGCATCAGCTCGGTAGATATCTTTAACTTTGATGAGACCGGCTTTATGATGGGTATGATCATAAGCGGGATGGTCGTTATATGTGCAGAAAGGCAAGGAAACCCGAAATCAATCTAGCCTGGAAATCGAGAATGGGTTATAGTCATTTAAGCTATCAATGCAGAAGGCTGGGCTCTCTAGCCATTTATTGTGGTTTCGGGCTAATATCACCTAGCTAGCTAGTATGAAGATGGCACCCTTCTAGGCGATTGGGCTATTGCTACGACCTAAAATGGCTAGACCGATAATGATATAGGCCTTAAGTGGCTAAAGCATTTCAATCAACATATAAAGACCCGGCGAATCGGCAGCTATTGCCTGCTAATTCTTAATGGGCACGAGAGCTATCAATCTACTGACTTTGAGGCCTATTGCAAGGAAAATAATATTATCACGCTCTATATGCCGCCTCATTCATCCCACTTACTTTAGCCTCTTGATATTAAGTGCTTTGGGCCGCTTAAAAAGGCCTATGGGCAGCAAATTGAGCATCTAATTAAATGCTCTATAACCCATATTGCAAAGACCGACTTCTTCCTAGCCTTCTATGCTGCATACCAAGCTATTATAATAGAAAGCAATATCAAGGCAGGCTTTAGAGGGGCCGGCCTAGCTCCTCTAGACCCAGAAGCAGTCATCTCAAAGCTTGATGTGCGACTACGGACTCCAACACCTCTTGAGGAAGAGGCTAGCCTCCCTGACCCTTGGGTCTCAATGACTCCAAGGACTATTCTTGAGGCTAGCTCTCAGTCTGACTATCTTGAAAGACGAATTAAAAGGCATCAAAGCAGCTCTCCTTCCTCTATTTTAAGGGCATTAAAGTCATTTTCTAAGGGAACTAAAGCAATGATGCATGAGATAGCATTATTGAAGTCTAAGATGCAGACCCTTCGATAGTCAAATGAGACCCTTAATAAGCGGCGCAGAGCAAAACGAACTTGACTATAAAATAAAGGGATAATGACTCTAGAGGAAGGAAGAGATGCAATTGATCAAATGGATATTAATGCGCAGCTACAAGCCGAATCGTTGGCAAGAGGGGGGCGAGAGAGGGGGGCTCAAATGAAAGAACGATGCTGTGGAATTTATAGGAAGCCTGGTCATAATGCAAGGACTTGTCAGGAGGCTATTGAGCTGTCTAAGGAAGAAGAGAGTGATTAGTTTTAATTGATTGAATGCTTGGTTGTGTTTTTATCTTAAGTCTTGTCTTGAGGGTTAAGAAAAGTGTATCGCATGCTTGTCTGTATCGCATGCTTATCATGTACGTTACCGCTTAATGCAACAGTAACTTTAAAAGATTCTAGAGCTGAGGTGCTTTCGTTTCATCATCTCTTTAGGCCGTACGAAAAGACCAATCAACCAACCCTGCCGATGCTGATCTCCCAGGATGCTGACCCCCGGAAAGCTCAGGTGTCTCTTGATGTTTTATTTAGTCACTCACTTATGGCCAGCGAACTGTTCTCCCTAGTAAGTCCTTGCAAGTGGTTCTCATCCTAGAATACTAACTCTTGCAGCGGGAAGAACTGGGACGAGTTATCTGGCAACACAGCCAATCTAGGAATCAATCCGAGGATCCCATTGTGCTGTTTGGCAAGCCCCGTTGGACTGAAGACGGGCCTCCAAAATCCACGTCATTACCATACTCTCATAAGCCATGGTAGTATTCTTATATCAGCTGCTTCTAGATATACTCGGCAGCTGCCATCTCTAGGTTTCCTCCATCCTTTGCTCACCAGTAAACGCAGGCCTTCGTTTCCACCTAGCTAACTTTTCCTTCCAAGCTTTACGTTCTTCCATCGGCCTTCAGAGGATTTTCATTTCCGATAAAGCGATATCTTGTACCAGAGCAAGGCCCGGATGAAGACCTACCCTGTCCAGGTTTCGTTATGACAAGGTCGTCTTGTGTCAGGAATTCTGTACAAAGGTTGTGGGTTTGTGAAGATTCTGCTTGATTCTGGGCGACATTGTCTTGTTCGTTGCTCATGAGCAGACAGGCTGGACACGATGGGGTGGCTGAATTGCGGGTCTCGGTTTCCAAAGAAGATTGGAATGATCAGATGATCTCAACACGCATAGCGTGGTAGACTCGTCAGGTCGTTGGAATTGGAGGGTATGAGTCGCGAGTCGTGCACAATCGCTACCAGATGGTAGGGAACTGAAAGTTGTGAAAGAGCTGAGTTCCATTCTTCTAAGCTATGAGATTGATCTTGTACATCTAGTCAAGTCTAACAGATGAAAGAGATCCTAGACTCCTTCGATGTCTGGCGAGATCGGGGGATCATTCCGATAGACGAAGATGACAAGCATGATGAATTTCACGGGCAAGACAAGGTGATCTGGTATGTAGATAAAGACAAGGACTTAGGGAGAGGATTGATCGAAGGATATTTTGATCAGGCCAAAGCCTACTGGGGCGAATGAGGGCGATGAGCTTAGGCAGGATGAGAAGCAAGCTGTGTCGATGAGTGTTGCCAAGAAGATATTCCCCGTTTGCGGACTGACAACAAGCTCAACTACGCTTTCGATATCCAAACGCAGCCAAACCACTTGCAGCAGTCTTTGGACACCGCCACCAGCCAGCTAGAGCTCTTGAAGATGAGGCAGCGGAACCGGTGGGAGGAGAATGGAATTCGGTACAGTCCCTGGAGACGTACGCCAGTTTTCTGGAGCCCCTTGGAGGGTGATACTAAGTTGCAGGAAGGACCGACGAAAGAGACAACTCCTGGCAGCCGTTAAGGCTTCAGCCAATGAACTAGAAACTGAGACTGCCGAGGCCAATCGTCGAGTTCGGGAACTTGAGAAGGGACTGCAAGAGAATAAGGCGTGGGTGAGACAGTCGGAAGAGGAATTGTCGAACATAGCGAGACCCCTCAGGCATCAACTCGGCTATTAAGCAGCCATTCAGAATGGCTATTATTAGCGGGGAGGAGGGTAGATCGCTGCTGGGCAATCACAGCCCGGACGTCATCGCGACATCACAACCAGAGCACGTGAAGTCATTGAAAGCATCTCATTGCTCTAGCTCCCCCTCAAATAGGGACGAACTTCCCTTACCTGTCTAAATTCTCTTTCTAATTTATCTAATCAATTCAATTGATGAGGATCATAATTGCAATGTCTCTTCAACGCACCTCCGTTAACATGCTCCGCCGTGCGGCTTTCACGGCCCCACTCCGCCGAATGGAGATCCGGCAGGCTTCGGCCCAGCCCGGCCACCTCAAAGACGACGGCGATCTCGGCGGCCCAGGAGGCCAGCAACCGCCGCCACCCAACCCTGGCGGCCCCGAAGCTCTGAAGCGAAACTGGTACTTCTCGAACCGCAGTATCCCCGACACCAACTCCGCTAACTGGGGTGTCAGGCTCCCAATCGGCGCCGCTGCGGGACTCGTAGTCGCGGCTGTGTGGTATATGTCCTCCTCCCCTGCAGCAGCCCCTGCTAGAGAGAGAACGAAGAGTTCGGATATGTTAGCTGCATCTTCCACGGAGATCGGTGCTATGTATCCGCCGACAGGGAAGTCTATTGCTAAACATCTCGAAGATAAGGAGTCGAAAGCGTTGGGAGAGTTGAGTGGGAGGAGGGGCAAAGATGGGATGGGAAGTTTCAGAGCCGACTAAAATTGACGTATCGAGAGGGTACCTGGAGGCCGAGGATATTGTCACTGCGAATTAAAAGAATGATCAATCCCCCCGAAGGACATCACAGTAGGCTGCTCGAAAAAACTCGAAAACCCGTGTGGTGGTATGCGTCAGTTGGCCGTGTATTCTATAATAGCGTGTACAATGAGCAATGAAAAATGAAAGATAAAATAAGATACAGTATCCAAGGCTTTCTATCTATCTATCCTGTCGTCGCACTTTCTCAATCTCTAACCAACAGTGCTAGTGCCCCGGAGCAGTAATGGTATCGCCGAGTATCCTGATCTCCAGATCCCTAGAATCCACTGTTCTTCCTCTCATTTCGATATTTCATCATCTGATTCCTTATGGTTCTTCTGCAACAAATAATCCCCTCCTCTAAACGCTTTATAAGCTCCCTTTAATCCAGCAATCGGCCAGTTACTCCTCACAGTCCTCCCTTTCACCCCTTCCGGGTCAACATCCACCTTCACCTTATCATACACGCTCGGCAGATACTCCGCCTTATACTTCAGCCTCAACGAATCATACGACTCCTGATCATAATTTGCCCAAAACTCCTCCTCCGTGTAGTATGCGTGGGCGTACAGCCACTTCTTCCCGCCGAGTTCCTGCACCTTTTGTTCAAGCTCCCGGTTTTGTCGGATGACGTCCACTCGGTCGCCATTTAGCGGACCCCAGACGCCGAAGTTGAGGAGGTTTGGCGTGTCCTCTTTTGCGAATTCGGAGTGTAGACCGTGGCCAGAATCCGGGGATTCGCGTTTAATACGCAGCGGGCAGAGCCAGAGGGGGTAAATGTTGTATTGGTCATGCAGCCAACCTTGGAACTCCTCGGCTTTGTCAAATGGCACACCAACATCTTGAACCATGTAGAAGTCGGCAAGGTCGCTCTTATGCAGGGCTCGGTACATGACGCGAGGGCGAAGAAGAGGATCCAGGACGAAGCGAGTGATCCGGTTGAAGGGGGTGATGAAATACTGGAAGGCGTACCGCGCTCCCCAGAAGCCGCCTCGGTCATATCGGAAAAGGTAGTCAACGAGGGGGATGTACTCCTTATGATAGTACTTGGGCCATCGATCAAGCAGTCTCTTTGTGGTTTTCTGTGCCCGGAGATAGAACCACGGATCATGGCGGCGAGTGAATCGCACCGGTTTCCATCCGTTAGGTGGCTCGTCAACCAGGCGTCCGATGCAAACAACGGCACGATCTTTGGAGAAGACAATGCCATCAACATAGTCATTTGACTTCCTCGCACACTCTTTCTTTAATATCTTGATCGTCTCCTTCGCATCCCACGAAGGAAGGTATTCCAGCTCAACATACTTCTTCGCATCCTTCAACTGAAGCTCTAATAGAGTCACAACCCCAAGCGTTCCGAAGGCCGAAGCAGCGCCCCAAAATAGATCCGGTTTCTCAGTCTTAGACGCCTTCATTACTGCCCCGTCCGGCGTCACAATCTCAATCGAGTTTATGTTCACCTCAAACGCACCGTACCGGAATGAGCTGCTCTCGCCGGAGGTTCCGGAGAAGCCGCCTCCAACCGTGATGCCGGGGAACTCCATCACAACGGGCGGAACTAGACTATGCTTGAGAGTCGCTTTCAATAAGTCATCCATAGGGACGTTTGGCTCGACCAGCGCAGTCTTGGCAGTTGTGTCAACGGCGAGGACATGGTTGAGCTTGCTTGTGTCGATAGTGTTGTCAACGCGCCGCTGAGAGTGACGAGTGCTGTTTGTTGAGCCATGGTATAATCGAAATGGCTCTTTGCGTGTGTAGAACTGTTTTACTCGCTCAGAGATAGCTGCCACGACGGCATTGTGAGTGTCCATCGTCGATGCTGTTTACTCTCAGATGGCGCTGACGGGCTCACGCGGCGACGTTTTGAGACGTTGTGACTTGAACGTGGCTGAAAAGAGTTCACGTCATCGAATGTTAAAATTATAGAAAGTAAAATAAACAGCTGTAAGCCTTCGCTTTTCCGGTAGGATGTGAATGATGATGAGACGATGCCTGCCCCGTTGAAGTGTTGCTGCCAACAACAGAGAGGTACAGTGTCAACGCATACGTAAGCTGACCCCAGCTCGGCGCTACCCTATACGGCCCTCATTTATGAGAGTACCTTTCCATATCGTCAAGAAGAATACTACTACTTCAGGCTGGTATCAAAGAGCTATTCTCTCAATACATGAATGCCGCTTCAAATGGCATGCCAAGAAACACTGCTCGTCATTGACTAAATCTAAGATCTTTGTTGTTAGATCTAAAAACACGACAATCGAGACCATCCACCACATCCCCGAAGCGAATCATAAACCAAGAAATGAATGCTAGTTATTATTCATTCCGGTGTGTTATTATCGAGCATATCTGTGTCATTCAGCCTGACTGGTTCGGTAGTTTCTCTCTCATCACCTTCTGTTCGTCCGGGTCTTCGGGGGATGACGCTCGCTCCCTGGACGGCATGTGCGTACTCTGGACCTGACCCATCTGCACCCTGGATTGTATACTCCTCGTGGACACTTTCTGCGTCTTCGACTGCGTAGTCCTCGGATATCTGGCTCGCATCGTGGGTTCGGTTTATTCCAGTAATTCCCTTCCTCCGATGGCCTCCGCTCATATGAAGTCTTGCATGGACCTGATTGCGTTGTATAAACTTTTGTCTGCTGCTTTTGCCATTATATGATACTGAATCGTGTTTATCATGGCCCCCACCTTGTCTCCTCGTACTGATACCATTAAAAGACCCGCCTAGGCTAGTATTCACCCTCTTGGGCCTACACATATTGTGGTACATGACCATGGGTCTGATGTCGTTCGTTCTCGTATGGTCGCGGCGTTCCTCATCCTCCGGAATAATCCAATCCATCGGTGTCGGGGTCTTTGACAGAAAGTCTTCAATGACCAAAGTTTGCTGGTTCTCGATTTGCCGCCTACATCGCATCGGATGTGTTCCCCAAACTCTGGACTCTCCCTCAAGAAGCCCGTCAATTGGCAGACCTGGTATGCGAGTTTTCCCCTTAAAATAACAAGGATATGCGAATACTGCAAATGTTTGAGGGTTTCCAGAAGCTTGGCGCGCGTCTTCGGTCCACGTTACCAAGATATTCTTGATTTCACAACGGCGGCAATTGTGAGGGATGAACCCATCTGAGGGGATGAAGACTTCCTCAGGGAAATAACATAAAGACTGGTCCATGGCGGGGAGTGTAATGGACATACTCGGATGGTCGCAATCATAGACGATTCGTTTTCCGCACTTTGGTGTCCAATCCGCTGGCTCGTTGTTTGACGGACCTCTCCAAGGACATTCGCGTGATACCTTTCCGTGGCGAAACCTGGCGAGAAAGAGATTGTAGCACGTAGGGCCCATGATGTGCCCACAGGGAAGCGTCACCGCGGGCCGAAACGCTGTTAAGGGATCGAAAACTTCGCAGAAGTTCTTGCAGGCCACACATCTGAACCGGACAAATCTCTGGCGAACGGCGCTCAGATTGACGGTGGCATCTACCGGATGAATGAGGCTCGGATCAGAGCTAGTCTTTATGATCCATAAAACGATCGTCTCTACCCATTCTTGCATCGATGGCCAATAAAAGGGATCATGATATCCCGTGAGGTTGACGAGCAACCAATCGGTAGGACGGAGCCAGGGGCATCGACCAGAAGGTGAAGGATCCCCGATTGACTTGGCGACGATGGTATGGACCATTTCCGAACTCAATAGGGGATGGTTTTCGGGATTTCGACCATTGCGATCTTGGTTATTGATGTTATGGTTTTCATTATTCTGGGCTTCGAGACCTGGATCATCATCCATTTTGCTTTACGGTCGTGACGAAATGTGGCATCAATCGCCGATAACAGCTACTACTGTTTACTGGACGGAACTCGTTTAGTACCTGGGCTCGGAAACAACGTGGAATGTGGCTTCCAGGTTTACTCACATATATGCAATGGCTGGCACTTTGACGGAACCCAGGTGCTTTCCAGTTTTTTAAGGTCGACGAAGGTAGCGAAGTTGGCTGGTAATGGTGGAACGCATTTGATAGTAGGTCTTGACTCTTGACCTCCCTCACTTCCTCAACTCGTGAGGAGGGGGATAAATCTCAAAATCACTTTCGTGTACTATGCATGTTGTCATCTTCGTGAATTAAAATTTTCATAGCAGAAGACAATCCAGAACTTTCGACAATAGCAACAATGACATTAGCTGCTCATAGCCTTGGCATGCAGAGACAGTCGCTCGGCGGCGTCAACTTAGCTTTCCAGTAGACCGACAGGACACATGAGGAAATTAGTTTGGAACCTTCGCTTGCGCCATATTTGAGTTGGTCAGCAATGATATGGCGGGCGTGGATGTCTGCAAGTGTTGAATGGCATCATCATCTTCACACGATAGTCAGTAACAGCCTGCGGTCCTGCATTGGGGGGCTCTAAGTTTGAATCCAGCGTCACGAACAGCGAGTTGTGTAAGATGAAGATCTGCGAGTTTGGAGCATGTATTGTAGGCTGATCATTGGCTTTTCTGCTGCATCGTCAATCACCCACAACTTTTGTGAGACGTTTGGTACCGTGCTTCATGATGATTAAGCACGAAGGAGCTACTCTCTCGCAATTGGACTGTTGTCTGGTAGGTGGCTGTGGAGACCTTAATGATTAAAACTTTAGCTGGAACATGCACTCAAGATGCTCAAGATTTACCACATATCCTACCAATAGTTGTTGTCATCCCTTAACGTTTCATCATTCTGCCAAGATGTTGAGGGAGTTGGGTGAGAAGGTTTAGGTCTGAGGCATGCAGCCGCTCAGCGAAATCGGCGAGCGGAGATACCCTTCCTCGTGCACTGGGTAAGGTGAGAGGACGCTGGAAGGGAAGATACGGTGAACGAGTGACTCAGCCCTTACATGGACTAAGCAATCAGAGCTTAACCATCTATGCAGCCGAACCAGTCATGGTATTTCAAAAACCCAACATACGTTCCTAAAAGAGGAGGTAATATTTGAACCATAATGCTCCTATGATAGTGCTGTCATTTACCCGAGCTGCCGAAGCTTGGCACAACTTAGCTGCATTCACCTAGAGGAAAGACTGCGTTGGACTGAAGATGTGACTGAAAGTATGGGTACAGTCAATGTCCGCTTAATGTCGGTGACGAATGGTGGGATGGCTGAGATTATCTAGGTGAGGTTATTTACGAGGGCACGCAGGGGAAAGAATACACTGCACAAAAGGTAGACACAAGATAGACACACATACTCTTGCTATCTTGAAATTTAGATTAACCTCAGGCTGGAGTCATAATATTGACATTTAGGTAAGGAGATTACTTTAGGGATGCTGTTAGGTTCATCTCATGGATTATTTTAGGCTTTAGCTGTTATAAATCTCATGGTCAGTGGGAGCCGCAATCTGGCGCAAGATGAGCGCTGTTTTCCTTCACCAGCGTGGAAGGTAGCTGTAAATGGGGACGTCAAGGCATGCATAGTCTGTTGACGGGACAACTACCTAGGGAAGTATGAACTGTCAACATCGCGTTCCTGATGGTCACGAAAACAATTTACCGCAACTGCTGAGACCCAAGCCACCGGAAAGGTCCCCGAAATATTGCGCCTTCAGGACTCACGTGTGCAATGGTATTCAAGCCACAACTGGGAGTCGAAGAAACGAATAACTTGACCGGCAGCAAACTTCTGACTGGCTGGACGTATATGAAGTCCACTTAAGCTTAAATGGCCAAGACACGAGATCCTGGCTTCTGGCAGGGTATGGCAGGTGTGGTATGGTGGATGACGACGCCTTTTTGGTGAGGAAGATGATCTCTCCCAGGGTGGAATTCAAGGAGTCGTTCGGATTCGTCCCCAGTTGGCTGGCACAGCCCCTGTAATACCTGCCAAGTGGGTTGTGGCAGTCAGTCACTCGCGGACCCTGATTGGCTGTATGGCGGGACCTTGCTGCGGCAGCTGTGGAGGGTTATCGGGTAGCCCCTTCTTTACCGAATGTCCCCCCGTCATTTACGCCGTGCCTGCCACTTTCAGGAATGGACATGGGAACCTCCTTCCTCTCTTCTCTGATACAGTATGCGTGGCCTACCTTACTGTCTTCGCACCTCAAAACTCTTAGCCTCACTCTGACCTTGCCACTTTTTATACATTCTTTTCCTTCAGGAAGATCCATTACCTCGGACCTTCAACTATTCTATCATCTCGCTTACACCAACGCCGGAAGTGGAAACTGGAAATGATTTCGCCGACTACTGCCGTAGTAACTTCGCGCGCGTCCTTCAACCGAAAGCATCACGAAGAAACCCCGAGACCAAGTTGAACCATCGAAATCACCACCGAGACCGAAGAAAATCAGATCCCTCTATGTTCCACTGGCAAAATACCCACTTCGTGACCCTCACATCTCGGCTGGTGCACCGATACCCCGTTGTGCGGACCATATGGCCGGGATGATTGGTGTACTATTCTCCAACTCTGTCACTAATGTTGGGCTGCCGTAGATGGGGCAAGGATGTGGGTAGTGATCAGCACTGGTAGGAATTTCCTGTCTTTTCTATTCCTATTTCCTTTGCCTCGTCTCCTTTCAAATGTCCAGGCCCATGCCTTAATTGCCTCGCGGCGTGGGGGCTATTCCCAATTGTCTTTCCTGTGTTACTCTTCACCTGTGACATTACTTGAACCTCATTTTTGGCTGGGCTGATAGTCCTCTGCGAAGTAATATCCGAAATCAAGCCAAGTCTGGGTATGGTAGTTTAGGTTCATCTAGTGCCCCTGTCCTATGGCACTTGCGCTCGTTCAACCAACTTCTCTTGCTGACTTCTCTGAGGAAGCCGAGGGTTAGCCACCCAATTCTAGACGCGTCCTCTCTCCGATGTGTTCTCGAGGTTTCTCTCGACGTGTTGCTAAGGGGTTCCTTATCGCCGTATTTTGAGATTTCCCGAGCCAACTTCTCGCTAGAATGCGCGCTTTCCGCATCATCCTCCTCGGCCAAACTCAAACGTCGCCACTCACACATCTCCCCGAACGGCCAAACTACCATTCCGGGGATTCTTGGGGCGCCATCAACTATAGCAGCAATTTCGCACCCAATGTAGTTCGGCCAGTGGAGGGGCTTGGGCGTAAGTCCACCTCACAAATGCCGTAGGGTGCTCTTCAGCACCCACATCAAGTGAGCGATGACCCAACCGAATCAAGTCGCAGACCAGTTAGCTGCTACGCCATCACAATCTTCGACATGATAACCCTGACCTCAACAGCAACGTCTGATTCGTGAGACGGAGTAAGAGTTTACCGGCCGATGCCCCGTGCAGCAGCGTTCAAAATCGGCTTCTAAGGGAACATCAGATGCCCATTTACATGGTCGTTCTGTCCTCATTGCCGGAGTTGCCCATCCTTGGTGTCGTAGAAGAACTGATGTTCCAGGCCCACACGGCACCACATCGCGTACTTGTGAATGTGCCGGATGCGGAGGTGCGAGCGATGGTGCGAGGTTGGACACCAAAAGCTTCACCTCTGAAGTGCGTCAGTTTTTTATAGCTGGGAGGCATCCTTTCCACCGTGGGCTTTGACAGACATCTCTGGACTGTTTATCCAGCGTCTTATCCTATCCGCAACAACCTTCGTGCTCTTATCTTGACCTGGTCACATCAAGTATTCCTGTCGTTGTCGTAATGGCGGACTATCGACGCGTTCTTCGCTCGAGGTTCACTTTGACCATCGAATCCGACGACAGCTCTTGACTGGTTAGGGTCAGCCTTGCTGTAAACGTTGGGCAAAACGTTGGAAGCGGAGTTGGACGTCTCGTCCGGGTGCGATTTCAGGCTGAGGTCTCGAATTCTTGGAGAGGTAGAATGTAGGCGACTTGAGCTGGCTGCGCTCGCTGTTCCTGATGGAGCCTGCCCTGTCGTTGCACCGCTCGGGATGTGGAGTTTCCCTGACGGGGAATGTGCGCGGGGATCAGAACTATTCTGTTGAGCGCTGGCGGTAGCAAGAACGGACAGCTTATCAACAGAGCTATGGTGTCGTCGCGGCGGTCCAATGACCAAGGCAGGCAGCGCTGGAAGGGAAGGCGGTTGGGGTTGAAGCAGAGGCTGTCGCGGCTCCACCGGGAAGCCTCGCTGCGGTATGCTGGAGCTTGAAGAACCAGATTTCCGGCCCTCTCTTCTAATCCCAACGATGGCATCTACGACCTCCCTCGTGCTCGTCTCACTGGTTTGGGGGATCACGTAATCTGCCCTTGGCGGACCTACGGATGGTGGTCTTGACAAGGGCTGGAGAGGCATCTTAGGTGCCATGGCAAGGGTAGGCTGCGGTGGTATGGCTAATTGACTGATGGCAGTGTTTGCGGTATCGGTGGTTGCTTTGTCTGGAAAGGTCTGCAGAAACTTGTCGATCTCGTCGTTATTGACGCCATGGTATCCCAGCAGAATTCTCAGCCGCGAGTTCTCGACAGCGACATTCCGGGCTGCCTGCTGCATTTCCAGCGTGGCCTCGACGCCACGTCTCTCATAGTCCTGGAGCTTTTTTTGTAAGCCCTCAACATACTCCTTGTGACGAGCACGGGAGCGGCGCTGATTGTCACGAATCCGGAGGGCAGAAGGATTGGTTGAATTGGAACTCTCACTTGGCTGCTAAGAAAGAGTTAGAAATCCCAGCTCGACCAAAGCCTTGTTCAAGAACCCTCTCTGGGGATGGGATCCGAAGACTCACCTTTTCTCCTGCCATGGTCGCATTCGAAGCTCATCCGGTTGAGTTGTGGTCTGGCTACTCTGAGAATTCTGAATGTCAGCGGATGAGTTGTGAGCTCGCCTTCACGTATTGCCAAGTCAGAGCCGCGCGTAGACGGCCGAGCTCCGAGTTCTTGGCAGAGATCCATGTCATAGCAGTTGCAGGTCCAGCTGCCGAACGAAGACATTAGCGCCAGGGAGTCTTTAAGCGTACATGCAACCATAAACATCCATATCGGAGTCGACTATTGGCGAACCAGATGGGACGCTTACAAGTTGACCGGAAAGCACGAGCCGGCATGGCGAGAAACAGGATGCAAGACCTGCATTGGTTTTTGGCTAGTGTGCGAGAGAGGCATGGCAGTTGTACAAGTTTCATTACATTACAAGTTCTGGAACAAGACATCAGCCAACAACTCGAGGAAGCTAACCTTCCTAGATTCAAAACGAGCCCGAAGCCTATGCAAGTTTTCAGGGACAAGTCTTTTTGCCTAGGATGTCGTGCTGGAGCTTTGCTCAGACGCTCAACAACCCGATTTTAGCCAGCGTATTACTGGTCTGGCATTGGCTGCGCCTCGGATTTTCGGGGCAGCCGATTGCCAAGCCAGCCTCTCGGCTCTTTCTATCCGAGCCAAGTTGCGATACCGACTATTCAGATGGATGGAGACCACCCGGGCTGAGTACGGCACTTGTCACTTAACCAATCTGCTTCGGCGGAGGACACAAAAATGGGGCATCTCTGGGGTTTCCTTGGATTTCAGGGTAATTGTTTGTCTCGGACAGTCTCATTGCCAAGACTCTTGCTCAAGGATCGTCTTTTGAAAGCTGTCATCGTCCGCAGTCCTAGGGGTCTTGGCTCTGAAGCGGCCTTTTGTAACAGCCCATCAGCACGACAACTGTCGACGATTATCTGCTTGTCCGCCCGCAATATCCACTCTGGGGGGGTTGATCGAAACAGGTCTCGACCTTCGACTTCACCGGCCAAGGCTTGGCTCAAGTGGGCGAGAATGCATAAGACAACTCGTACGGTGTAGTGCCTCCGCTCTCACCCTCCCCGCCTTTGGTACCTGGTAGTGACTAGGATCCAGAATGGGAGCCTAGAGTGCCGTAGCACTTGAGGCGGGAGACGACATTTCCGGCTCTGCGTTTCTTTACTTCTTGATGGTGCATTGACGTGATTCATAGAAGCTATAAGTATAGCGACGTGATTTATCACTAGTTTCACATATAGCAGTGTGATCCATAAAAGCTGATTAGATCGGCGACGTGATTCAAACAAGTACAATTTTGAGCTCGTTAGATGAAAACCTGAGAATCAATCAACCTCAGGTGTTGGTTCTCACTTTACTGTAGGGGTTATTCTAGGGATTGCTTTGCACCTTGACGTAGTAAAGCATGAAGTATTACTCCGAGGTTCATCTCTTCGAGATTTTTTGATAGAGATATAGATTCAAGGGGATTTAGAGTCGGATACAGTTGCGCTAATCTGACGAGGACGGGATCGACAAGGGCTTTGGGACTTCGATAAGCTCAGCGACAAGGATACTCACTGGAATCTGAGATGCAAGATCCCAAAGGTTAGTATTGGGGGTCGTTGTATTGAGGTTGCAAATCCCGTAGGACCTAGCCTTTTCAGCCGAGATCATCTACATTGGCTTGGGAGACAAGGTTGGGAACCAAGGGTAGTCTATGGCCCATCACAACGAGCCATCCTTACCCCGGGGGTAGACTTGGCCGTAATCGTATTACAAATCCCATACATTTCTTTCATAAGCATACCGATCCTGGTGATATATGATAACGCGTAGCTCTACCAGTTATGTCCAAACAGGCCCGTCATGAGATATGTGTATTAGCGTATTACTCCGCCAGTGCCCAGAAACTCCCCGAATCCGAGCCCCTTGCATAACTATCAGGTACAGTAAACAGTTCAATAGGGTATCATAAATTTAAGATAACATATTCCCTGCTCCCACTCGTAAACCCGTTCCCGGGGGCCCAATCAACGCTCCTCAGCACAGCCACTTTACTTGAATAGTCTCTTTCCAGTTCTCGTAGAGAATCTCTCAACCCCGTTCCCCTGTTGCGCGTGCCACAGCTGCTGCACCCCAACTCCCCGACTTTCGCCCGAAACCCTGTACCGCCGCCACGCTTCTCGAAGATGATCCGGCCGCAACGGGCCACGCTTCTGCTCAATGTCTTCCTCCTCACCCGTGTCATTGGTTGACGGCGGCGGGGTTGGGAGGTCGCTTTGCTTCTCGCCTGCTGTGATCCACTCGCCTTGTACGTTGCGCGCCTTTTCGATTATTTCGCCGGCGAACAGCTTTGCTACTGCTTTGACGGCGGTGCTGACGTTTTGAGGGACGGACTGTGAGACTGTGGCGTTGACGACCTAAGTATTCGCGGTTAGCATCTTGGCCAAGATGATGGACAGTTTGAAACATACCCGCTTGACGACACTGTCTGCCAACTTGGCTGCTCGCCATAGTTCGTAGCGATTGTACTGCGAACTATCAAACGCCTCGACCAACATTGCTCGTAGTCGAATCTCCTCTTGCTTCTGCTCTTGCGTCCTAGCAACAACATCCTCCAACGCCATCTCAGCCTTTTCATCATCCTCATCATCCTCACCCTCCTTCTCGCCTCCCTGGCCGCTCACATTCGTCGGCGCACGCCCACCCACCAAGCTCGGTGTCTGCTCGCGCGCTTCATCGCCTTTTGCATTCTTTGCTTTCCTGCCGCGCTTCTTCTTGGGGGCTGTCGTGCTGACGGCGTTGCTACTAACATGGGAGCCGTCGAAGGAGGGAGAGCGTGGGAATGGTGAGCGTGCTTCGGGCGGGAAGGAGGTTTGGCGGAGGGGGTGGGTGGGCTGGCTGATGGAGGAGGGCTTGCGGCGCTTGGCGGGGGCGGCGACATCAAGGGTTGAGGAGCGTTTCTTGTTTGGGATTGTTGCGGGTGATGGATATGGGGGGGACATGCCCGAGGGGGAGGTTGCGTATGGAGGAGAGGCCATGGTAAGCGTCTGGGAGCGATTCCCTCGTTGGGTGAGTTTGTTCGAAGGTGAAGTCGGTGCCGAGTGGTAGCCGCTTCTTAACAGTACGGTATAATGGCGACCTGCCGTGCGACGGCGTGGTAGATGACGTTCGTTGGATCCGTAAAAGTTGGGATTGGAGATGTTCTCCCCAGTCACGGAACGCGGATATTCAAGGTGACGAACCCGCGTCTCAGCAAGCGGCACTCCGGCACGTGTACCGATCACGTGATGTACCCCCATAATTCCATGCTGCTTCCTCCAACATTCTACGAGTGGTTCCAGCTTACAGATTACCTGTTCCCTGTAAGAGTTCGGTCGCTAAGCCACTAAAGGTCTAGTGCATTTGATGTCCAAAAAGTTGCAACCCCGCGATAAGATAAGCCCGCCGCCGGTGCAGCTGGTCCCTCCTTACAAATTTCACTTCTTTCGGCCTCCGATCCCGCGACTCACATTGCCAATTCCTCCTTCTCCGCAGTTCAATCCCTTCCTCTTTATACAATTCCTCTCCAAGGAGAAGCCAATTGCCAATCCTATACTTCATGGCTCCCTCCGAAGACGGCGTCTTCTCCAAGAAGCGCACCATCGACTCCGCCAGCGTTTCCGGCTCCTCTACCGGTGACGAGTCTGGGCGCAAGAAGAAGCGCCGCGATCGCAGGAACGGAAAGAAGAAGGCTGCACGAGATACCGATGGATTGGGCCGGCCGGTAACTGGCGGTGCCAGGCCAAGTGCGTTCGAGCACCGAAGGAATAGTCTGGGCAAGGCGGCGCGAGATCCCCGCGATGACCCCCAAAAGAAGAGAAGGGTCTCTATACCTGGCGCAGGAACGGTGACGAGGTCGCCTAGTCCGGTTATTGGCGAGGATGGCCTCAGTCGACCCAGTGCGTTCTCCTCCTGACCCTCCTACTAAGCCCCCGCGCATGACTAACACCCCCTCCTAGGCCTCGGTACACGACAACGACGCAAGGAAGACGAAGGGCAAGACAAAGATGCAGCCGCAGCACGATTGGAGAAGATGCGCGGAGCTGTACGAACGCTGCTCGAATGTGTCGGCGAGGACCCTGACCGTGAAGGCCTGCTGGCCACGCCCTCCCGATACGCCAAGGCTCTGCTGTTCCTAACTAAGGGATACCAGGACAATGTGGAGGACATTGTCAATAATGCGCTGTTCAAGGAGGGTCACAGTGAGATGGTTATTATTAAGGATATCGAGATCAATAGCTTGTGCGAGCACCATCTTGTGCCGTTCACGGGCAAGGTACGTACCTCTGAGCTAGGGAGGAATCAGGGTATTGGGTACAATGAAGAGCTAACATTGAGTCCAGATGCACATCGGCTATATACCCTCCAACACGGTTATCGGCCTCTCCAAACTCCCGCGCATCGCCGAGATGTATGCCCGTCGTCTGCAGATCCAAGAGCGACTGACTAAAGAAGTCGCCCACGCCATCATGGAGATCCTCAAACCCCAAGGTGTCGCCGTGGTTATGGAATCTAGTCACCTGTGCATGGTGATGCGCGGCGTGGAGAAGACCAGCACCACAACCATTACTAGCTGCGTGCTTGGATGCTTCGAGCGGAGTATCAAGACACGAAACGAGTTCTTAAGTCTCATTGGCGTGAACAGATAAAGCAGTCGTCATGATTATGACTCACGGAACAAGCGAGGAACCTCTCTTACTTCTTGACCACTACATTCGGCGCATCTTTTTGGCGTTTCTTGGATAAGGGTTCTATTTCAGCATGATATGGCATTTTGTTTTATTTTATGAAAAGATCAGCCCATGTATTCAACAATGGGTCTTGCATTCTGCGGTTGGTGGATGGGTGGCTACGGCAAAACGAGCATCTATCGTATAGACATTCCGGGCTCAACGCCCAGGAGGAAATAAAGATTTGTTACTTGCAATCTATTTTCAGATTCGACAACGGGCCACATTCATTGACTTTGATGAGATCCGCAATGTATTCTTTCAGCCGTATGGAGGGAGATGGCCTACGCTATCGAGGCAACAGAGGGTTTAAGATATCTATCCCAGGGGAAATACCTATAAACAACACTGCCATTGAGAACGCAGCTAAGTCACGATTTGCTCACACAAGGTACTAAAACTATGTACGTGCTGAGCCGTCTCTGAAGGGCATGAGCGAGAAATCCAGACATAGAAATAATCACTCCCCCTTAAGGTGATAATCGAATCATAAGCTTGCTGCCATAGGTGAGTCGTGTACTATCTATGACCGTGGCCCTGTTGTCATTCCTCAAATATACAAGTTGGACACAAAGGGAGCGTAATAGTTCTTCATTGAGGAATCAAATACATTGATTCCCCCCAGCGAATACCAAAATATACAATAAACTCGTCATCTTACATGAATATCGGGAATATGATAGCAGCCCAAAGCTTCCAAGGTCCCTAACTCCACACCACTCCATTTTACCAAATCCCCAAAACGCCTAAAATAACGGTGAATCCCTAGAACATCTTCTACTCTCCATCCAGCAACGCATCCATACCGTTTCTCTCGCTCTCTAGGGACTCGGCAGTTACGGGACCCTCCGCCGCCGTCTCCTTTTTCTTGTTGTCCTCGTCTTCGTCCTGGTTCGTCATTTCCTTGAACATCTGATCAACATTGCCTTCGTCTTGCTTCATCATGTCGTCCATTCCCGCAGGTGTCAAGGATCGATCATGGTCACTCATAGACCTTCGTCCCATTGTTCCCCACACATCCGGCCCCCAGATCTTCTCCGCTTGCTTCCTACCCGTTTCTGTGCGGGCGAGGATTTCTAGAGCCTTACTCTTTCCAGCCTCAGTATGCAAGTTGATCTCGTCATCCTGATCTTGTAGTAAACGATCTTCTAGAGTCATAGATGAGTTATTCACAACAAGTTGTGGTCCACCGGCTCCAAACAGCCCTGGATGTAAGCCACGATCTATACCCATCGGATCACCCTTGGTTCGGCTGTCGGACCGTTCGTGTCCAGGCCGTTCCGGGTGCCCATGCGTCGTAGCAGTGCCTGCAGAACTAGGCGGTTGTGACGCTCGGGAGAAGAAAGGAGGGCTTCCGTAGGTCACACTAGTTGAAGGTGGAACGCCAGGCCCGGTCGACGATTGAGCGGCGGCAGCGGCAGCTTCGGCGTTGGCGGCCTTCCGTCGTAAGCTATTTGCCTTCCCTTTGGCATGTTCCGGCAAATCGTCCGGGTTATCTACACCGTACTCCACCAACATCTTTTGAAGTTTAGTCGGCCGAGGCTTTCTGGTGCTTAGAGAGACTTCTAAAATAGGTGGAGGTTCGGGAGCAACTGGGCACCACTTGTGAAGTTCCTGTCGGAAGAAGTTGGTCTCGAACGAAAGAAGGACCTCAGCACCCTCAATCTTCCGCAGATAAAACCTCTGTGTCTCAGCTTCGGCCTCGGTCGATAGAAGTGGGTTGCAGTAGCGAGCAATGTGGTCTCGGAAGGTCTGAGCGTTGTCGATGATTTTACGCAACACCTCCTCCTCCTCGGGTTGGAACGGCAGGCCTGGAATCTCGTCCGCTAATGCTACTAGGTCATCGAGCTTTGGTCGTGAAGCATCTCGAGGTATCTTCATTCGCCAATCGCAGATAGGACAAGTATATTTGTCGTCTTCCTTGACCTTGCCGCGGGCGATTTTCAGACACTTGTAATGGTACCTAGCCATCGAATTAGCATCCTAACAATTGCTTTACAAGGACTGGCTTACCACTCGTGACAGAGCTCACACTCAATCATCATGCCGGCTTCGATCTTCCGGCAAATGCAGAATACCTGCCTGGAACGATCTTCCCATCTACTCATGCCTGCATCGGGACTGGCCTCTCTTGACACTGGTTCCCCGGGCAGACGCGGGGTGTCATGGTCGATATCGAAACAGTCCTTATTCCGCTCAAGGACGTATTCAAGGTGGCTTTTGAGTATATGAAGGGGAGCGTTTGACTTTCCAAACAGTTTCTTGCCCTTACGCATCCAGTCTTCGTGTCTCTTCCGCTCATTCTCAAGCTCGGTCGTTCCATTGGGTTTCGAGTTGAGATCTTCCAGCTTCTTCGTGATGTCCACTACCTCGGCATACTTCGGGCGCATCCTGAAATCGGGATTGCGGCAACGTTCCGTTAGGTCAATGATCTGTCGATGTGCTTCGCGCTGCTTATGCAGAATTTGGTCAACAGCGGCTAGAGTTTCCTGTGACACAGGCCAGGCATTGAGCTGGACCTGGCTTGAGAGCGCCTCTAGTTGAACGTAGTGAATGAATTCGGCTCCGATCAACTCCCTCGCTTTCTTCTCCCAGTTTTGTCCAGCTTGCAGCTGTTCGCAGTAGTGCGTTAGGTGGTCGTTGTAGGGTGGGATTTCCAACCGTTTGCCTTCTTCGATGAGGTCTTGTACCTCCTGTAGAGACATAAACACTCCCCGATTGTTGCGAGCCTTTTGATTCCAGCGCATCTGCTCAAGCACTTTGGACAATCGGTCAACTTCGGGCATGTCCACGTTAAAGCTACGCCCTTCTTCAAGGAGTTCCTCAATCGCCTCCGTCCGTTCGGTTCCGATATTTTCTAGTGCTCGAGAGGCACTAGTCTGGAACTGCTTGATTGCGTCTGCACGTTCCTGGAGTTGCAAGATCTCAGGACAGTCGAACCCGATATGCTCCGCCTCACTTAGCAGTCGGTATATGTTAGAAACGTTCCGTGATTCGCGCTCCTTCTGTTCCTGGTATGAACTACCGATCGATTTTCGCATACCGCTCTGCCAAGCCTTTTCGTTTTTGCGCCGATTCTGTTGCTTTCGAACAGTGTAATTAGTTGCCTCTTCGACCCATTCGTTGCATCGCTCGACGAACTCTCGCAACACCGGAAGGGAAGGAAGTTCGAAGGGAATCCGCTCACCCTCATGAAGCATAGCTCGCAACGACTTCAGGGAAGGTCTGGCTTCCTCATCGAGCAGCTTGTCATACTTCTCCTCCCACAGCTCCGGAGTCCGTGCCTTTTCAACTACTTTTTGATACGTAGTAGACATAACATCGTCCGTCTTCCGATAGATTAGGACGTGTTCTTCTCCAGCATAGCGTTGTTGCTCAGGCAAATCGCAGCAAGCATGGTTGCCAGCATGCACCAAGCATAAAACCTTCCCAGAGCGCAGGCATTTGAAGCGTGAGAGGTAGGAGAACGCTTTGCAGTAGCTGCAGCATTGTTCGTCTTCGTCCTGAACATCCATATCGTCGATCTTGAACGTCAGGGCACAGGTTCCTTCGCTTCCATCCAGTACGCGGCATTTATGAGGCGAGGATACGTGCCTAGCTAAGAATTCGTTGCGCTGGGCTACCTCCCGTTTCTGTATACGATCAAGAGCCGGTGCGAGCCATTTAGCTGTTTGGATCGTGAGCGCGGCAGCAGCACTGCCTTCTGCTGCTGTCCATAGCAATTCATCGTGGGAAAAGCATGGCTGCTTTCGGAAGAGCTGCAAGCGCTCAACTCCAGCTAAGCCAAAAGGTTCCCAATCACTCGGCGCAAAGTTCACAGCTTCGTTGAAATTAAAGCCGTGATTAAAGCCAGCATGATAGGCCTGAGGAAACGTCACAACGAACTGACCAGCTCGTTGGTCTAAAGCGTATACACGAACACCTGCTTTTTTGAGGTGTTCGGGCGTCAGGAGAGTCACAAGCTGGAAAAGCAGGTCGGGCTGCGTCTCAAAGAGCTCGGGCACAGCGTCTTTCATGGCGGCCTCGAACTTCTCAGCATCTTCTCCAGGAATACCGTACCAGGTCTTCGTAGCACCAAGGTGTTGGTAATTTGCCGAGTAGGCGTAATGGTCCTCGTTGTGCCAGCAAAAGGTAGAGAATATCATGCCGACATAAACCCAAGGAACCGTCATTCCAGAGATGTCAGATTTGATGTGTCTGAAGAGACTCTCTTGATGGAAAGGCAGGACATTCAAATTCCATGGATCGGTTGCGTACGGGTTATTAGGGTCCTTCTCGACAGTTGGAAATCCCGAACCATGTGTTGTGCAATGAATGTCGGCTCCATATTCCACTTCTACGGTCTCTTCCAGATCAGCAACTAGCCTCCAGAATTCAGTTTCCACATCTTCCTCAGTGACTGGTCGATGGCAGTTGAGTGTCTGGTCGAAGGGCATTTTCTTTTCGAAATAGCCCTGTTTGAAATCGTTGGCCTTTTGTTGGAACTGTTTTAGTGAATACAGGCCACCCTCCTCGAAACCAAACTGGCCATCGCCAACTAAACAGCGAGGGCAGTTCCATTCAGCGTCGTGCTTGCGCTTCGAAGGAGGGTCCAGGCAGGCGCCATGGTAGGCGTGGTCGCACGATTCACATATAAGTAGAGCTCCGCTATCGTCGCCTCTTCCACAGGTTTCGCATTTCTTGTCTCATGTTAGATGCAAAATCTTCGCCAGCTTAGACTTCGGCGTGTACTCACCTCACCACCTGGAACGTCCTCATCGCGTGGAATCTTAGGTACTGAAGGACGGAATAGCGTCATGTGCGATCCAGCCACAGTGGGTACTGCATCTGCAAGTCAACACGTTAGTCAGGGACAAGTGGACCAATGATAATAACATGCTGGGATGCTTTCTAGAAGGGTCTTCGCAGCCCAAAATTCCTGCGAATCGTGGCACAACCCACAACGAGGGTAAAATGTTCCGCGCGGACCAGCCCTTGGAACCGTGTGAAGGATTGGAATGAAACAAAGAAAGAATGATGATGAAGCTTTCTCACCTTTCTTTAGTCGCTTACTCCGACGGCTACCGCTGTCACCATCATCTTTATCGACTTCGGGGTCTTTCTTGGTCGAGTCGGATGAACTGTCGCAGCTGAGTTGCCGTTTAAGAGCCGTTGCAACCAGGCTGGAGGCTCGGTTGTCTGGCGTGTTCTTAGCAGAGGAGCTCGGGCTCCCAAATCGCTTCGCATCGGGCGTGAAGCTCTTAGATTCTCCATTCGAACGGTTCACACTAGTGAACCCGGAATTGACGGCCGTAAAACCTCCAGAATTGATCGCAGTGAACCCTCCAGAAGTAGGGGCTTGAGATGGCGCGGCTGGGGCGTCACTCATCGGGGTGTCCCGGTCAGTCTCCTTCTTCACCCCGTTGATGCTAGCTTGTAGGAGATCAGAAGCATGCCGAGCTGGCGAGTCCCCTCTTCCACTGGCAGGGGTGTTGACGTTGGACCGTTTGATGGGTGTCTGGGCCGGGCTTGGAGTCAACGGGCCACCGTATTCCTGCTCCAGTTGCTGATGTACACCCGGCTTGGCGATGCGGAGGTACTCTTCATATGGACACAGCCAGCGTTGGTAAGAGTTCTTCAGAGAAGTGGAAAGCGATGACATGATTTTGCCACTGTATCCCAAGTCGCGACCGATTTCTGCCCACTTCTTTAGTTTGCAGACCTTTTCGAAACCTCCTCGAGACTCAACAGCCTTTTTCAGTCGATAGAGATCCAGGGGTTTCTTGTCGACGTAGGGGAGGCGATGGAGGTTGTTGCCATGTTGTTTGTGAAATTTGGCAAGGCCATCAAGATAAGTGAGATTGGCCCGAGTACCTGAATGAGAACATGAGCTTAAGTCTTTGATGAAATGAAAAGCCCGGGAACAAGGAGACTTACTCCCTTCTACGGAATTTAGTTCCTGCTTCCGGGTTCTGAAATGGAATTTCTATACGAATGTCAGCTCGCAGTCTTTGAGATCCGTGGCGATGATAGAGTATGTCGAATCTTCATGGATGAATTATCTTCATAGATCCATCGTTGTTCAACGTACTTCGGTATCAATCGCGAAATCCGGATTCCAAGAGTCGGGGGGGATGATCTTGCAAATGCCGAATTTAGAGGCCTCGGGAGAGATCTTGCGCATATATTCGAATGGATCGCGCCACTCCTCCTCGGTCGGACAGTATGTGGGAGCTTCCTGCAGTCCATGTGGCCGGCTCGACTTGATGACAGGTTCTCGGATCGCTGTCGGCTGGCCCCGTCGCTCGACTGAGGTCAAGTCGAGGGGAGGGCTAGATAAGAAGCTGAGAGGTATTTGTGGATTTGTAGGATGGTAGCCGTTGGAGTTGACCTTGGGCTTCGGTTTCGAGGAGGCGTGATTCACGGTGCCACCAACTGCTGGTGAGCTCCTAGAGCTCGCATTGGCGCTGTTATTGCTGGCCGCGACCACAGCCGCGGAGCCGACGGTTGGTACTGAAACCATGGTGTTTATGGAGGTTGAGATAGTGGGCGATGGAAGTCGGTGTCGTCGAGAGGAGCGCAACGTATGTGTGGTTGAGGCTTATAGGCATGCCGTGGGCGACGAGTTCATGCTTTCGTGCAAGACCGTGGGTGTCAATGAACAGCATGCATCGCAGCGTATCGTGTAACTGTGTCTCAATCGCGACAAAAATCGGCTTCGGATATTCGAAAGGTCGATTTAGAGCGGCGACAGAGTGCAAGAGGGTTGGTCACGGGCTAATCTGTCTCTACAAAGAGTGAAAATGAGTATGGCTGGGCCAAAAGTCAAAAGCCGAGCAGAGCTCAAGAAGGGTCACAACTAACACGAAGGAAGGGCATAGGCACTTACTTCCAGAAAAAGTCGTCGAGACACGGACTTTAGAGAAATAGAGAAGTAGGAAAAGACCTTGTTCAATGGAACTTGGGGTGATGAAGGGAGCGAGTCATGCAGCCCGTTGCGTGTGGGCGCTGGTGTAGGCGTTGGTGTTGGAGCGAAAGAATGAAGAAGAAGAAGGGTGTGAGAGGGCGTGGGTGGAAGGTGGAATGGGTCGAGCATCCAGATCTGAGGTGGAAGGTGCGCAGGTGCGCCGTGGGCAGGAGGCTCCTAGGTTCCTGCGACGTGCCTGGCCAGCGGGGATTGGGGGGCTGCAAAGGTACAAGGTACCCGTAGGAGTGGAGGTACCAAGTAGCCCCTGCGGGCCAGACGCCGTGCTGAGCCACCGGAGACAGGAGCGAGCCCCAGGTGGGTGGGTGTGGGAATGTGCGGAAGGACCGGTGGGCTTCTCGGACCCGCAGCAGTGGACGCTGGGAGGAGCGATTCCGGAGAGTTGGAGGCGAGCACGGGGAGGATTTTCTGCTCTCCAGCGACTTATCAGATTGGGCATCTTTACCAGGTCACTGGTTTCGTCCATCCAGTCTCTACTGCCGGTCGCTGCACCCGTTTAAGCTCGTTTGATACGGAGAAACGAGCCATCATGTGGCGGACCCACTGGCGACGACATCCGACCGGGCATAAAACCTCCATTACCGAGACTAAAATTGGCCTGGCGCTGCGCTGCCGCCTTGAGTTGTCTTCGACTCAAGCCTCGACTCAAGGCTCCCAGAAAGTCGATCGCGTTTGTGCATCTAGCGCACTATCATCGCAAATACTTCATTCGTCAGCATCACAAGGGGAAAACCTCGACCGGACCTCAATCCCAAGCCCAATCCTCATAGCATCACCGTGACGTTACGTTAGAGGCGCCAAACCCCCTACGGCGCCCTTCAAAGCTCCCTTTGGGACATCGCGTCGAAATGGCGAAGACCAGGCTGGTCTCAATTGATCCCCAGCGAAATTCTGCTGAACCGATTGTCTCTTTGACGACATTTCCCGACAAATTTTACCTTCTAATGGCTTGAGCGCGAAGTGCCGACATGTCAATGACACACACGAAGCCAATATTGCCGCATCCCCGAATCCGGCGCATTGTCCAGAAACCCTCCCAACGTCACGCGCTGACGCTGACGGCCTCAAGCCGCATGGATGCTACGGTGGCTGTTGGCGCCCCAGCACGTAACTCGGATGCTGGCCCCAAAAAATCAAATCTGATATCGAACCTCCAGCTTGCAGGGGTCGGCCAACTCCAGGGCATTCCCGGACCAATCAGAACGACTTGACGTTCAGCGAAATGCGCCGCTCTGCTGGGGGGGCTGGTCAGCGCTCGCGGGGAACCCCGGTGTTATCGGACAGACGGCGTGAGCCTGACGAGATGCGACGCTGCCATCACACGACTTCACGAACTTTCGGAGCGGTTTCTACAGAGAATATCGAGTAAGGCGCAAACAGTCAAGGGGAGGGGGGGAAAAACTGCACAAGGGCCTATCTCATAGACCGCTACGAACCATCAAACTTTGGTCAAGTTTTAGGCTTTCAATGTTAATGTTCTGAGCTAGGTGGAATGCCGCTTTAGGAATGATGTTCAGGCTCATTTATGGCTGTGTTTGGCATCATCCTGGCCACATTATATGCACTGCGTATGAACTGGGAAGTTGAGGTCTCGATAGCTTCCTGCTCCCTGGCCTTGATATAGTGCTGTAAGGATGCTGGGACACTAGTCCGATCGATAAATTGTGCCTCGTTCAGGTACGTCAAGCCCCCTCCATGCTTTTGCGATAGTGCGCTCTGCAGCGCAACACGAGACATGCCTTAGTCAATGCCCTTATCGGTGGAGGTATTATTGTACTTCCGTCAACATCTCGCAATTTCTTCTCAAAAATATTTCGTTCTGGGTATCTAATAATCTTGCAATTACCAATCAAATCGCCGTAATCCCACACAATCCAACGCCCTTTTAACTGTGGAGGAGGTGGTCTTCACGACTCGACAGCAGCTGCAACCTTCTTTGTCCGTCGCTTCTTCCTAAGCAACTTCTCGACTTCTTTTGGTCCTCGGATGCGTAGACTCAGCTCCTTCATCATATCGCTCCATCGGACCTCACCCCCACAGGATGGGCACGTGCAAAGATCCGGTATCAGAACCCCTTCATCTGCCTTTGAGAGCGCGTGGTGGCTCCAGCAGTCTATATGCCCCATTGCCTCGCAACCTTCGTTCGGGCACATCGGCTGCAATCCTTTTGCAGATTCCAGCTCTTCTTTGCAATGCACGCATTTTCCTTCTCGCTCAAAAGCTACCACGTTTTGAGCCTTCTCTATATACGGTTTTAGGGGTGAATAATCCAGCGGCAGAGCGTGAATACCCCTAGGCTCCTGTGCTTCGTCTTGCGTCTCCGTCGGTACGAAATCTGTGAGTATTTTCAGGCCTCTCCTATGTGGTTTGCCGAGAGATCTCAGCCATGCTTCCCATGCCGTATGAGCCTCCTTGGCAAAGAAGTGCAAGTTGAGCGGCCATCTTGCAAAGCTTGGGACTCCAGTGAGCAGGTGTAAGTTCGACACAATAGACTTGAGGCTGTACGAAGGTCGTCGTGGCATGCCATTTGCTTTCGTTTTAGTCGATATAGCAAGACGCGACTCTGTGGGGATATGTAACGACGCATGAGGGTTTGTGAGAGCCCACCTAGCAAGAGTCAACATCAAGATTTAGCCATGCTTGGTATTCATAACGTACTCAAACTTCAAGGCCGCAACCATGCTAGGAAATCCAGAGACCAACATGATCATTTCCCAAGGCCGTAGGGTCTGTCGCGCCGTGCGCGCTGCCCCTCCTTTTACTTCACCATTGTGTTGTTTCAGCCGTCGCGGGGGGTTCGGCGTCGACCCGATGTACAGCGATGCATGCCTCACTGTAGAGCGCAAAACGTAGACCGTGTAAAGGGCCGGTAAGGGTTTTTGAACACGAGCCATGCCTTTCCAGAGGCTTAAGAGTTCTGCATCGTGAAGCTTTAGAATGTTTACCCTGGAGCCTGGTGCTGACGATGAGGTTGGAGGGGTGATGTGCATGAATGATGACTCAGCGTCACATTATCACAAACCTCCTTGAAAACTACGTGAGCGAGACAAAAAGGGGATAGGGAGCGCATTTTATGGCATAAAAAAAACATACAACACCGGGGATTCGCTGGTCGTCACCGACCCAACTACTAATCCGGCGCTTCTCAGCTTGACTCTGGGAGAGCGGACGGGATCCCGTATTTTCTAAGAGCTATGGTCGTATGTGCTTGGAGATGGAGCGTATGCTGCTCATAAGTGTTCGTGATACGCACAGCCGAAGACACGACGAATTAAGACGAGGCAGTGTTCTGAAATAGTAGACACCAAGTAAGTGGCTAGGCTTCCATTGATTCCGTGATTTATGACCCTATAACGCCCATGATATACACAGTACTTTTTCTACAGCAAACCCTGCTTCTGTAGATCATAGTACACCTTCTCCGGCATGACATTGCCCTCCCCATCCTCCATCTGCACCACACTTCCTTCATCAACCTTTGACCTCTTCTTTTCCCGCTGAATCTTATCCCACAGCTTCAACGCCTCATCAATTTTCGTGATATCTCTGAAAAGCGCCGTATTTGTTACGCCCAGACATTTCAGGCCGTACACGTGCCTTGCCTCGTTAAAGTGCTTGTCAAACGCTCGACGGCCCATGTACACGAAGTTGCCACAGACTTCGCAGGGGAATTCGACGCCCAGGCCGTGTAAGCGGTACAGCCAAAAGGGGATGGGTTTGCCGTCCCAGGCGAGAGGGAGCTTGAGTGGGTTGTAAATCTTCTCCTCGCCATCTTCGTCTTCGCCATCCCCGTCGTCTGCGGGTTCTTGTGGCCCTTCAGAAGCGTTGAGGAGGTTATCGAGTTCTTGTTGGCGCTCGCGCTCGGTCATGCCTTGTTTGCGCTCAACGTTGACGCGGGTGTCGCTTCGTTCGGTGCTCATGGCGCTAGCTAAGCGCTTTACTCGATGCTCTCGTTCTGCCACAGCTCGTTCTTTTAACCGCATTGCGGAGACACCTCCGGGCTTCGCGCCATTTGTTGCGCCCTCTGAGCCCTCTTGCCTTTGCTTCCGCGCTTCTGCTGCCTTGAGATGTTTCCGACCTGTTAAGTGGTTCTTGTAGACGTTTTCGTTCTTGAACTCCTTCTCGCAATCATCACACCACACTGCAGCTGCTGAGCTTAGATCCTTGGCCGTACTATTTGTTGAGGATTGTTCCCTCTTCCAGCCCTCGATCTCGTCCTTCTCCCATGCCGTCTCGAACTCCTGATCGAAAGAAGAAAGGACCTTATCGACATTCTCCAACGGTCTCGTTCGGCGCATGAAGCTCTCCAAGTACTCTGCCAACTCGCCAACGTACTTGAAGTACTGGTCCGTCAACTTGTCATTCCTCTTGACCCCACCATATCCAGGCGCAAAGCTGTCGAATGCCTCTAGATATTGTAGGTAGGTGAGTCGCTTGACGTTTGGCAAGTTCAAGTAGGCCTCGTGGCAAGTAGTGAGATCAAAAAATCGACCGTAAGCTTCCTCTCCTGAAAATAGCGAGTCCACAATGGATGGCATCGGCTCGGTCCCATCTCCATGTCGCTTCGCCTTGTACCTCGTCTCTGAATTTTCGGCTTGTTCGTTTGGGTATCGGGCATGATGGTCTCGTACATCTCTCAGCTGCTTGTAGAACTCTTCAAAGGGGTCCCCAGTTCCTATCTGCTGGATCTCTGTTGATCGCGCTCCGGTTTCGTCCTTGTAGATGCCTAGGAGGTTACTTGATTGAACCTGAATTTGATCTAGTAATTGCGAGATCTCGTGGTCTCTATTAAGGCGGTCGCGAATCTGAGAAGGCAAAGACATTAGCTTTCTGGGGTTGAAGGCGTTCGTTAGATAGACTCACGTGCTTAGGTTCATCGCCAATGCGATCTGAGATGCCTTGTTCCAGACGCTCTAGATCCTCATGGATATACCGCTGCTCCTCGAGTATCATCATCTTGCCGGTGATATTGACTGAACTCCGTTAAAATCTTTGCCGTGGCTTATGAAGCCGAAGGAATGGAGTTTGCGCTGAGAAAGTTGAAGTCCAAATGCCTGGTCAAAAATTGCCAGCCTCGTCGCGATCTACAGTGGCATTCACGCGCATGGACCCACCGAAGTATTTCCGGCCCGGCTCCAAGCTACAGCAGATTTCCAAAACTTTATCCCATCTTCGTCTCGACTCCAGCGAAAAGCGGCATATCAAATCAATAAATCTCATTCAATCACAGCAATCATGGCTGAAGGCGCTGGTGGAATCGATCGCAAGGCCGATGAGCGGATGGAGTTCTCTACCTCCAAGGAGGTTACAGTGCATCCGACTTTCGAGTCGATGTCGCTGAAGGGTAAGGCTTTCGCGGGATGCGGCGCGTGAAGTTGGCTGATCAATCGCACAGAGAATCTTCTCCGTGGAATCTACGCCTATGGATACGAATCTCCCTCGGCCGTGCAGTCTCGAGCGATTGTGCAGGTCTGCAAGGGTCGCGACACCATCGCGCAAGCCCAGTCCGGTACTGGAAAAACGGCTACCTTCTCGATCAGCATGCTGCAGGTTATCGACACTGCAGTGCGCGAGACGCAAGCCCTCGTCCTATCACCAACCCGCGAACTGGCGACCCAGATTCAGTCAGTTGTTATGGCCCTGGGTGACTACATGAACGTTCAGTGCCATGCTTGCATTGGTGGCACCAACGTGGGCGAGGATATCCGCAAGCTGGACTATGGACAACATATTGTTTCGGGTACCCCTGGACGTGTAGCAGATATGATTCGGAGGAGGCACTTGCGCACGAGACACATCAAGATGCTTGTGCTGGATGAGGCCGATGAACTGTTGAACAAGGGATTCCGAGAGCAGATCTACGACGTTTATCGATACCTCCCCCCGGCTACCCAAGTCGTAGTTGTCAGCGCTACTCTCCCCTACGACGTCCTCGACATGACTACCAAGTTCATGACCGACCCCGTCCGCATTCTCGTCAAGCGTGATGAGTTGACTCTGGAAGGTCTCAAGCAGTACTTCATCGCCGTCGAGAAGGAAGACTGGAAATTTGATACCCTTTGCGATCTTTATGACACGCTTACCATCACACAAGCCGTCATTTTCTGCAATACACGTCGCAAGGTCGACTGGCTGACGGACAAAATGCGGGAGGCCAACTTCACAGTTAGTAGCATGCACGGCGACATGCCCCAGAAGGAGCGAGACAGCATTATGCAGGACTTCCGACAGGGCAACAGCCGTGTACTAATCTCGACTGATGTTTGGGCCCGTGGTATCGATGTGCAGCAAGTCAGCTTAGTTATCAACTACGATCTACCCAGCAACCGTGAGAACTACATCCACCGTATTGGTCGAAGTGGTCGTTTCGGTCGCAAGGGCGTGGCTATCAACTTCGTTACCACGGAAGATGTGCGAATCCTCAGAGATATTGAGTGTAAGTATCCTTTCCCCTTAGTAAGTGCAAACCTGTGATATTAACCATTGCTAGTGTACTACTCGACCCAGATTGACGAGATGCCCATGAACGTTGCCGATCTCATCGCTTAAGTTCGTTAAACTAACTTCGGTTGATTTCATGCTATCGTACTGATCTTTGGTCGTCGGAGTTTGAGGCAAGAGAAATGAAACCGCGTCAAGGGCACGCGAGTTAAACGAAGAAGCGGAGGAAAGGGGCCTTGTATTCAATCAAGTGAGTACAATTCATGCTTGAGATCGAGACTTTATCCGGCTAATATTGGATATATAGGTGCAAAAAGCTGAAATTGCAAAAAATCTAATAGTTCGTTGAGCTTTTGTTTGAGTGGTTCGCTCTATTCTCAAATCAGATAGTGAACGAGTTCACTGAATAGTTATGATCAATTGAATTTACAACCATGCGGGCCTCATTAAAGGGCGTCAGAGGCATGCCGTTGCCAAATCTTGTGCCTAATCGTCAATTACAATCTCCATCTACACGTTTCGTCTTTGGCATGCCGCTCTTCTCGATAACGATTAAATCGCTATCCGGGGAATGTCCAAAGAAGCGATTATGTCGAGCAAGCCTGGGGCAAACAATCCAGAATGGTCACCTACCTGCATACCAACGCTTGGAAAGGTCTCAACCTCCAAACTTCTCCTTGCCGCATTTGTCCCTGTTCACTACAGCATGCATCATCTTCCAGTCAATTAGCCTCGGTGCCTTTGTCAAGCCCGATATGCTCCCGTCCTCACCGAGAAGCCGTCGACGCAGCTCGCCTGAATCTGGCGTCACACGTCAAGCTTCTAGCCTTGAGGCCTTACCACATCTAAGGAGATGCAACCTAGCTGAACTTACTCCTACTCCCATCAAGGTTCACAGATTCAAGCTGCTGGAGCCTCAGTGCCACTTGAGTCAATGGTACAACTCCTGCGTTCCTTGAGGATTAGTGTAGCAAAGAAAAGGCCTCGCCATCGCTACCGCTGCGTCCACCCATGCGTCGGCGCGTATATCATCCCGTATAGTCGACTGTGACAGTGATGCCAAACAACATGGTCGTTAGCATGTTGTTTGGCATCACTGTCGAGCGACTTAGGATCAGGTAGGAAACGCTAATATTAAGGTCAACTTTGATGTTGATAGTTCTACGACATAGACTAGACAAATGCCTTGTTTAAATGGCATCAAGTAAAGAGCACAACGACTATTCCTAAACTTCTTACAACAGCGGCTATTGCAGTTACCCTCACGAGTCGGCCCTTCTGTGCAAACATGAAGTCGGATGTCGACAGAGCCGAGTACTGTCACATCTCGACGCAACACACGTACCACCTTTGGACTAGCTGAGCTATTCTCACGGGCACAGACCTCCCGGCGCCCTAGCTGCCTTCATGATCTTCTCATACAGGAGTCTTGCTGTCTGGTCAGTAGGATCCTTAGTTCCGTCCTACTAACGCCCTTAATCAGAGCTACTCAGGGACTAGAGGTTAACTCGCTGGAACATGCACAGCTTGGCCTCTGCTTTGAGGTTGCTAAATCGCTGTCTTTCCTTCTCACTTCGAACTCTTGCTAATACCAGCTCAGTCTTATCCGTAATCCTAACGCCCAAGCTAATAAAGACAGTTCTGGCCTCGCTCCTAGTCTTAATCGGTGGCAGTGTCGGGGACATCGGGCCACGCTGGTGTAGAACAAAACATCTCTCGTCTTGCCTAAGGTCATGACTGCCTTGGCCATAGAGTAGTAGCTAAACCAGAAAGCAATCCATAAAATCTACTTAATAGCACCCCTAAAGTAATCTCATCATCTGAATAATAACATAACGTTAGGACTCTACCCTAAGATTTAATTTGAACCTTAAGGTTGTAGGGCCATCTATGGCTTCATCTATGTAGGGTGTATTCTATCATCGGTGTGCATGATTCCCCCATGCCTGAAGGCATTGCCCCTGCATGCAGTTTGCCAATTCTCACCCTTTCCACAACCTGCAAGGCAAGGAAGCGCTTGCAAACACTCGGAATTTCGCATTCATTTCTGCTGTGCAATCATCTACGTACGCTGTCGTGTAAGGAGTTCCCTTGTGAAGTAAGTCTCGACCCACCATCATAATCTCAGAGTCAGACGGCCTCTCGTTAATATAGGTTGCACAGATTCGAAATCACCTCGGTGATGGATGACTTTGGAACCCGCTACAATCTGATCAACCCCTCCTCAAGATTAGAGAGTATTTATAGCATGGTCGACCCCAGGGGAAGAAGATTCCACAAGTACGTGTGCTCCCTGCACACCACTTTCTCAGTCATCTTCAGTCCCGTGTTCGCCACCACAATGTCTCCCATTGACGAGTCTCTGGGTGGTAGTATTGCCGATTATCTGCCAAATGAGCTAACTCCTTTGCTAACGCTGTTTGGCGAGCAAGTGACGAAGCAGTTTCTGAGCGTGTGTGTAGGATGGCCTGATATCATCCTTCTCGCTATGGGGCCAATCGGTGTCATTACCATCATGGTCAGTACCATCCGAGTGGGTGGTGTGAAATGTCTTAAGGGGCTCATAGGAAGGCAAGACTAGGTTCCGGTATCACAATAGTTTTCATTCGTCTAATAATGCCAGGGCTCGTGAGAGTAATTCTAAAGTGGAACAAGAGCTACTCTCATCAACCTCGGAAAACGTCTGTGAACTCTGGAGTGGGGAGAGTATTTCACGGATCAGTCGATTTACCTACATCAAGGACCTGTTGATCGACAATAGAGGCCAGTTATTTGACATTAAAACTGCGTACTTACCTATAAGTAACGACGACCAACCACCAGTTGTTTGCCACACCCTTGACCCAGGGAGCAGCACAACACCCTCTGACGAGGCTCTTCCAGTGTTTGAAGGACCAGCAAACCTAACACTTAATCTAAATAGGTTTTCAACCGACACCTGGGAGACATGGTCACTAGTGGCTCTATCAATTGCTTTACAGTTCGGTGCACTGATTTATCCTGCCCTAACAACCTATCATTGGTGTTTGGGTCCAGGATATGGTTTTGCATATCCTACCTTCATCAGCGGCACTGTTCTCGTGGTAACAGGGGTTCTGGCCTGTGGTAGTATCGTCGAGGGTGTCACCACTGAATATGATTTCTATCAGAATCCTAGCAAAGAATGCAAATCTCGCATTAAAAAGGTCATCCGCATTCAGTCTTCGGGTCACGTTGGAGAGCAATACTTTAATTCATATGCCTTAGAGACTACAGTGACTACAGATTTAGTCGTCCGAACATCACAACTCAATAACAAAGAATACAGGTAAGGATATATCACCTCAATATTAGCCTACCTCAACGTGAGTTAAAAATGTTTCAGTCCTAACTTGTTATACAGATTTCGCACTTTTTTTGCGGTAATAACTACCGCAATTGGCTTTATCTTACAATTTCTTGGACTCAGGGCCCTTCACTGGTCCTGTACCTTTTTTCACCTTCTCATCACTATTCTAATGACCGCTATTCGGGCGCTCGCTCGCCGGGGCTTGACATCAACGCTTGAATGTCATTATATCCCGAAAGATGGTGAATGGCAGTATCTCATCCAACGAGCCCTTCAGGTGCACGGAGAAGGGAGGCGAAGGGAACGCGCAACCCCCTGTTCCGTTGAACTTGGGAAGCGATCAGAGAATGGACAAGAACTATCCTTATATGATCGACTAGAAACGACATCGAAAAGGAAACTGAAACTTGAATTGGTCTCCGCACTATTTCATGGCGGCACGGTGTTGTCCCCAGAGCACCATGGACGCCAGGATTGTCTCCAACATATTCCAGACGTAAACATCCCGATATACGTCACGCTCAACGCCCTTCCAAAGCCCTCGCCATATTTCTGCCTGGCTATGGATAATCTTCGAATGGGTCACCGGGTTGACAGACTGCTCGGTCATACTATGCCTGATCGTCGGCATTCTAGGGCAGCAGTACTCCGCGATATGATCATCGAGACAACCGACTTTCTTCACCAAACGGAGGGGGTTAGCTGGAAGGGCCAGGGATTTCCTTGGACATCCTACGATGGCGGCCAGACACACGCCATTAGATGGAGCTTCGATGTTGTCACCGGAGCTCTCGATGACAATGAACTTAGGTTTCAGGTACCACTACAGCTTGAGCTATACGACGATGCACTCTTGATGGATAAAGAGTATTTCAAAATTCTGGATACTTTGTTCCGATTAAGTGTCGCCTCCACGTTGGGCAGAGTGGGAAGTACCTTGACAACAGTGAATGATTTAACTGGTGACTACGATCACGTCTTCACTGCGCTGCACATCTTTGGACATGGAAATATTGACCACGGTTTAATCCACGATTGGATGGGTCAAGGCCAATATTATTTTATTCCCAAGACGGGGATGTCCATGAACACCGGTCCATTATACCCTATAGGATATGATTTAGAAGAGTGTTCTGGGACTAATATGGCGGTTTTCGGTATGTTTCTATCGAATATAGCCAAGTTAGAGTGAGTGTCTACCTTTATGGTGATAAGAATACCTCTTTGCTAAAGTACTTATCAAAGGGACGAGTCAATGGAACAACAACCCGCATCATCATCGCCAGCGCCCAATGAAGATGTTGGCAAAAATACAGAACACCGCGATTACCGCCAGCCAGTGCTCACAGCCATGCCAAACCCTCAAAATATCGCCTATACTCACGTGGATACCATTCCAGGACATATATCGAGAGAACTGTTTTTGATCTTCCTTTTGGCGATCGTCTCGAAAGTGGACAAGCTTGGTGGGGAGACCAGACATCGGTTGCCAGGAGATAACATGGATCAATTTGGTTCGGATCGACCTTGGAGCAATTCTATCCTTGACCGATTGGCTTCGATATTAATCAACCATCATCTAGCGAGAGATATGCACGATGCCCTCACGATAGTCCTCTCACCGTTTGTGAGGTTCAACCTACTACCATCAGAAGCGCATGACAAGATCGAGTTCAACAATCCTAGGCTACTTGCACCACAGACTGGGGATACATAAGAAACAGAAAGGAAACAGAAACCACCGTGAAGCTTATTAACGGTACCAGAGAAGAAAACTTACCTCGCTGGCCTTCGAATGTGGATTTCAGTGTCTCATATCTTATGATACAATACAACATGACAAGCTGAGGTAAGAACATTACTAGTACCTGTTCAAAACCTTGTATTATGGATTTGTTTAGGCATTGGCTAATATCTATTGGTTTACAGAATGTCGATAGCAATGGCAAGTTCGCCGGTGCTTTCTTTCTCCTTCGTGCGGCGGTGACAACGGTAGAGTCAATAAAGTTGTCATTGGAATTGAGCTACAGGCTTGACTAGCAAAAGCCAAAGCAAAAAGGAAGATTACAAGAATTCGGATAGAGTTCTAGCGTGGGCCTAGGAAACGAATTACTGGGAATGGACGACCATGGAGAACGACGGATACGCGCGGCATCACATGCTCCGAAGGTCCCTGAAAGAAGCCGGGTGGTCTCTCGATGAATCCATGAGGATGGGGGAGAAATGTCTCAGACAAGATGTCTCGGCCGCCAGAAGATTGGAGGACTACTCCGTCGGCTGGACCCCATGTCGGCAAATTGGAACTCGGCCGATGGCACAGGCCAGGGCCGACAACGTGGTTACCTCGTGGTCTGATGCTCCCCTGCCCTGGAAGCTAGCTACCTGGAAGATTGAAGGATCCTCTCGATGTCACTACCCCGTCATTCACGCGCTTGGCCTTCCTCTCAATGGTACTGTGCCTTACCTTACTACGTAGTATGGATGTAACTATGGGGTCCAGCTGTCCGCGATGCACTTAGTCACGCCTCCTTAAATCATTCGCTCGGTTTGACGCCTCATCATGGATAAACACCGTCATCTTGAATTCCCAGTGCAGTCGGCAACCTCCAGCTCGGTGAGTATTAGTGACTTGCCCGTGATAGGAACGACCTCTAGTTGGACGGGAAAGAAAAGAGAAAACAGTTTTCCAACACAGAGATCTTCGGGAACCACAACCTACCCTCCTCCGGGCTTCTGGATAAGTACTCTTGGTCAACACCACCGCAACACCTTCTGTCGTCCGCCTCGTCTGCAGGGCTCCTGGCGCCATGTTGATGGCAGCCTGAAGGGCCCTGAAGACAGTGTGCGAGAGTCATGCAAGACAACCCCGAAGGGATCGCGCCGGCTCGGGGGTGTTATCCAGGGCCAGTCTAGCGAAAGCTAGCGGATGGAGGGCCGGCGCCACAGGGGCATCAGTGTTGCCGGGAAGGTGACGAAGTGGAAGCGAGAGTCCGGGCGGGCGGTGCGTTCCCCGAGGACGGGTTGATGGCCCTAGCATCCTTTGCAATTGTGTTTGCTGTTGGATGGGAGATGAGATAGTGATGGTAAGACAGGGTCCAACGAGGGTGTTGAGCAAGCATGGCTTAAGTATGTCGATCCTGGCGTTATGACAGAACATCAATATTTCCTCAGACAACAGTCAATCTTTTGACGAGGCTTTCAAGGCTGATTACTGGAGGTTTATGAGGTGCATCATGGCGCATGGCGCATCGCATGGCGCAGAAACAAATTTTGGCGTCCACAGCTCCAGCAGGGGCGCGCGGTCTAAGCACCCGCCAAGCAGTAGCTAACGTTCGCATTCCAGCGTTGAGGATTCCAAGGTTCCATTTGACTTCTAGGAGGTCCAGGAGCTCTTGAAACTGGAGCCTAAGATGTAGAGTCCACATTGAGAGTGACGGTGTAAGCGATTGATGGAGCCAGCGGGAAAAATTCTAGAGCCGCTTCCCATCCACCATCTTCCATCCGTCCATCGATTGTTCTTCATTGTGGCATGGGCCTACTCTAAACCCTTGACAAGTCCGCTAGCCGACCCCAGCAGTTCCCCTCGCGGTTAGCGGTTAACTAGGATGTCAAGGGAGGGCATGGTCCCCTGGATGGAAGAGAACTTGACCCTGGAGGAGGGATCCGCCAGGGGAAGACGATCCGGCCCGGTGCTCTGGAGCCAGCAGTCGTCCCATGCGTTTATGGTTGCATTGCACAGTGGCTTTGTGCTGTACTGTGCGCCATTGTGGTTTTTGTTTGTTGTGCTCAGAGAGGTTGAAGCAGGGATGGCAATTGGCGAACATCATGCATTTTTCAACAGCTTGAAGATCATAGGACTATGGCAAACCGCCCCCAAGCCAGGCAAACTGAGTCAAACATCACCGGCAGTTGCTCTCGCTCCCATCGAACCATACTTGCATAACCTTCTAGTCCCTGGCGCAGATTTTTTTTTTTGTCCAGATAATAAAATCCATCCAATGACTCGGAACCTGCTCGGGTGCGGCGCAATATGCACAACACACGACGCTATGTGCTCTGGCTCCGCAGATCAGCATAAAATATTCCGTTGATATTCGATAATATGTGAAAGAGTAGGTATGATTGGCAAAGCGTGGCAAAGTCAAGTGCCCCTGGAGAGCAGTCTGGGATGGTCGTTGAGGTGTGCCTCGTCACGCATCACTTACTCGTCAGCAAGCAGCCAAACCTTCCGAATCACATCACTTATTCAGGAACCCGCGCTTGAAGCTGCATTCAACCAACAAAACACGACCGGGGTAGCTTATTAGCCGTGGGTGTTAGTCGGGATTAGGACGCCCGTCCCGTCTGTCTGTCTTGCCTTCATCAGTGCGGCAAAGCAACAAAAGAACCTTGCGCGCGCCGTGATGTGGATTACAGGGCTGTGATGTCGTAGATTGTACCTGCATATCTGTCCGGCGTTGATGAAGAGCCACATGTTTCCGTGTGATGAGAGATCTGGGGGCGGCAAGGTAGCCATTGATGAGGGCTTGCGTGGAGTTCAAGCTTCATTATGTGGGCATGGCTCATCTGCAAGAACGGGAAGTAGGGTACTCTTACATGATCCTCTTGATCATTGGGCTCTGATCTCTTGGGATCATAGGAGACTTGTCAGATTCAGGGACTCCCCCGATCTTGTCTCTTTCTTCTTTTGGTTATCATCCCGTCTCTCTCCCGTCCAGCCTGGAACTTGTTCTCACCGGTGTGACATTCTGGATGGTCCTGCTCTGCTTATCATAACTAAGAAGCACCGAATAACAGCCTCGAAACGCTCTTGCTACGGGAGATTGGTCTCTCTCTCCCGCTCCCCGTTTCCCAGTCATCTCCATTGTCTCTGAATCCCACGTGCACATCTGTCTTAGAACCTCCGCGAATTAGCGCAACAGCATCGCAAATAGAGTCTGGCAGATTCCCTAGTGTCCGAATTGGGGAAATTCGATGTTCACGAGAGTGGCCACGGGGGAACAAAGAAGAAGCAAAATCAATAATAGATCAACAAAAAGAAAACAATTTGACAGGTCGGCTTGCAGATGCCGAGTTTATCGAGTCCTATCCGAGGATGTTGTTCCCTGCAAGGCGCTTCCCGGGCGAGGTGCTTGCTTGCTAGACGGGCTCCTTCCCTGAGGCGGCTTCCGTTTTTGTTTCTTTTTCTTGGGCGACTAACACTAAACTTTTCACTTTTCTTCTTCATCACCCTTGCAAAATTCTTCTTTTTTTGCTTCTTCCCTTTTGACAATCATATCACGTCTTTTACTTCCTTTTTCGTCACCTTATCAACCGTCTGCCCATTGCGGAGTTGTCGTCGTCCGATGCGGGTAGATGAGATAATTGTCTAGACTTGTCTCGGTCCTCGATCTCGCCCAGCTCTGGCCTCCTCCAGGTGGTGCTGGCTGTGTAATTCATTATTCTTATGGCGCCTTGCCTAGTTCTTTACTAGCACTGAGGATAACTTCAGGCACTAAACTACCCAGTGAGTGAATCCTTCTGTTCTTCAGTGCTCTGGCCTTCCATCCTTCTTCTGACGGATGGTTCATGACTCGCCATGCTCATTTCCGTCTCCGCACAATACGTCTTGGGGAGACAAGTCACTAATTAATCCTCAATGAACCCAGCAAACATTAATCCAAGACAAGACACGAACCTGACCCTTGGGTTGATGATTCACTCGTTTAAACCCATCGTCCCAAACGAAGCAGAGTGTCTCGTTATTTCGTTCGGCAACATCTAAGAACCCGGCCGAGTCGTCGCCGCGAAGCCCTCGTTCTCGGCCAATGTTTCCCGTATCAGTCGACTCCCCCTTCTGAGTAGCGACGTCGAAAACGGCCAAACCCACCCGCCATCAGCAGCCATCAGCCATCATCCCTGGACGTGATCGCCCACCGAACCACTCCCATCAGAGCCCTAACGACGCTCGGGCGCCTCCTTAGCATCGCCTGGGCCGCTGTTGGGCCTAGCTTCAACCCCCGCAGAAGCACTACCCCCTGAGGGCTCTAGAGGAGCAGTCAAAAGCACCAGCGCCCCTTGGTGCCCATCCCCCATCAGATTGTCGAGGCTGAAAACCATCAATTCCACTGACTACTCTAATCGTCCCTTCTCCCTCTTCCCCCTTCTCTTGCTCTTTTCGTCTTCTCCCCCTTGCATTCCGACCTTTATAGCGGCGCATTCCGCCTCATCGACCTTCGTCGTGTCGCCAATCGACTGAAAGAACTCTTCAACTTCGACTCGACGCACAACGACTCCCGCCGACCGCCTCCTTTAGGTATCCTATCCTCGAAGAAACCGCCCCACCCCTCCAAATTCAGCAGCCTCTCCTTATCGCACCCGCCGACATTCACAATGGGCCTCTTCTCTCGCAAAGAGAAGGCCCCAAAGGCCGAGCCGTCAATCAACACCAATCAGTCTAATGTGAGCATCAACTCACACACTTCTAGCCTGAAGTCGCCTCCCGGCGCGCAGCGCAACCCCCTCAATCGAACGTCGGCTGCGAGCACTACGCCAGGAACGCCCTTGACCCCCATGTCACCCGTCAAGCTTCCTAAGATCGACCTGCCCCGGCCACCAGACCCGCAGCTCGATCCTGCCGGCTACCTGCGAAGTCTCGGGGCTGTACGAGAGCGAAGCAAGATTGTTACGGACAAGGCCCTACGGAATGATCTCAAGCATTTCGATGTCGACATGAACAAGTTCGCCGATGTGGTTACTTTTGTGTCGGGCCTCATAAAGGTGCGTGCTAGAGGGTGGCGGTGGTCCCTGCATGGTGAAAACGTGCCACAACCAGCTAGTCCATAGCTTCATTGCTTCAGCGATGCTCCTGGGAATCGTCTCACAGCTATGAAAGATTTCACTAACAAAAGAGTGTGACAGAGAGATTTTGATCCCCCCTTCACATCTATTCCAGGTCACGGCCGATATCAACACTTTGCCGTGGGCGGTCGTGACAGAATTGCCCAGCTTCTTTCTACCTGGCCTGATAATGTCGACAGCTCAGAGCGTTGCCGTCGACTGATCGATCTCTTCCTCGTTAGTGTTTTGCTCGACGCCGGTGCTGGAACGCAATGGAGCTACAAGAGCAACGAGAACGGCCGCATGTATAGGAGGTCGGAAGGTATCGCAGTAGCGAGCTTGGAGATGTTCAAGTCGGTATGTTGTCATAATTCGATCGCATAACCGACCGGGTTACTAACTAGATTTTAGGGTCTTTTCTCAGGGGACAGCAACAAGTTCCAAGTTGATAAGCAGGGACTCCAAGCCCTGACCGTTGAGAAGCTCGCCGCTGGTTTACAGTCGAGGCCCGGTAATGAGATGGCTGGCCTTGAGGGCCGAACCGAGATGCTCGTCCGACTAGCTGGAGCTCTCAACGACAAGCCCGAGTATTTTGGTGCAAATGGCCGTCCTGGCAACATGATTGATCATCTCTTGTCACACCCCTCAACACAGGCTTCATCCATGCTCATTGTCCCTCTGCCAGTTCTTTGGAACGTGCTCATGAACGGCCTGGCCCCCATTTGGCCAACATCCCGCACAGCCATCAACGGCGTTTCTCTCGGCGACGCTTGGCCCTGTCAATCTATGCCCCAGCCGGGAGCTTCTTCCAAGGTCTCCGCCTTCCCGAATAGCTCAAATGCAGCCGCATGGGAGTCTATCCTTCCTTTCCACAAGCTGACTCAGTGGCTCACCTACTCGCTCATGCAACCCATGCAATCCCTGCTGAAAATGCACTTTGCTGGTACCGAGCTTCTTACTGGCCTGCCCGAGTACAGAAATGGTGGTTTGTTTGTGGATATGGGCGTCCTCAACTTGAAGAAGGACGACCTTGAGCGCGGGCTTCAGAACTACAATGACTGGTGCAGGCGAACAAGTACGAAGGGGGTTGAGGTGGCCCCTATGTTCGAGCCCAGTGACGATGTCATTGTTGAGTGGAGAGGTGTCACTGTGGGATTCCTCGACAGGCTATGCATTGAGGTTAACCGGGCACTGAAGAAAGACCTGGGCGGTAATGAGTTGAGTTTGGCACAGCTGTTGGAGGCGGGTAGCTGGAGAGTAAGTTATCGATTTCCCGTGCCTATGAGGGGCCTCAAGCTAACATCACATAGGGTGGTCGTGAAATTGCCGAGATTAACCGGCCAAACACCAAGGAACCACCAATCCTAATTGACACCGACGGAACTGTGTTCTAGTAAAGCTTGCGCATGTAAGCGGAGCAAATTCTTGCGGGCGATGAAGAGCATCGACATAGAGCGGATTCGGCGGAGGCGGGCTTTTTTGTGAAGCATAGCATTGAATAAGTTATTCCAAGGGTCGAGCCCAATGAGAGGACTCGAGACGGCGCGGCTGCGAGCATTCAACGCAATGCGATGTCAGGCTGGTCTGATAATTCAAGACGCCGCGAATAGGACGGCGGCGCGTTTCACTTCTTCCAAACCTCGTTCCTATTTATGTCTTCGTGATGTATGTATAATTAGCGTTGTCTTTCTCACAAGAAGGGAATACAATGCACGCATGTTGCTTATGAAGGATGGGAGTCCCGTCTATTACATCGTACACATGTAATGGCTCATAAATGCCCTACGCCGAAAGAGGGGATGCTCGCTCAGATCCTCCCCCTCTATTGTACAATTCCCATCCGGGGAGATGCTGCCAGATATCCGTCCATCCCTACTTCCACCTATATTTACACATGACCCTACACCGTCTAACATCTTTTTACACTATCCTCCCCACCTATCTTGGAGGTTCCTTCAGGGGATGGTGCAACAGAGCTCACCGACCGCCCTTGTACTTCTTCTCAAACTCCTCCCGCTCCAACTGCTTTCGCATCTCCTCCAACTTCTTCAGTGTCTCCTTCCTCTTCTTCTCTGCCTTCTCCTGCTCAGTACCCGAGTAGGTGCCCGTGTAGTTGGTTACCTGCTCCGAGAAACCCTTCTTCATGTCCTGGAGGTTGTTGTTCAGACGTTCCTTGAGACCGCTAATGCCAGGCGCGGTTGGTCGTGGGGCTTGGTACTTGACCTCTTGCACCGGTAGGATAGGTAGGCCGACGAGGCCGCGCACGGTTTCGTTGTTTAGGATTACTGCGGTGAGCAGTGTTGCGGAACCAGTTGAGACCATCATGAGGTTCACGCCTGCAGAGAGGAAAGTGGTGCCGATGAAGCCGACACCGCCAAATACCCACATCATTTTCTTCATCATTTGCTTTTGCTGAGGGGGGGCATATTTGGAATTGACCTGAGCATGTTAGATGAGTCTCATTTTCGTAGTTGTGATGGAAGGATGACTTACAGCAAGAGCTCCGAAAAGGAGGGCCGAGCCCACGGCAGGGAGGATGAAATAGGGGTCCGAAGCCGTCAGATCAGTGAACCAGAGGAATCCGGCCTCTTCCAAAGACGGTACGGGGATATGGACCATTCCGCTGATAATTCGGAACAAACCGAAACTGAATGGAATCTGCAAAAAAGACCACAGCATGCCGGAGTTGTATGCGCCATACTCCTCCCGCACCATCTTGTTCAGAAACTGGCCCTTCTGCAACATCTCCCTATCCCCTGACTGATACCCCTGCTTAACCAGTGCCATGGCCTCCTTTCCTCTAGGGTCCTGCTTCATTAAGTTCATCGCCGCGTTAAACTTCAAGCTCTTAATCTGCGGGTAGAACATCACCGCGCGCAGCAGCAGTGCTGTCGCAATGATGGTGCCGCCCCAGCCCCAGCCGCTGTACACATGCACGTGCTCGAGCACCCATTGCATACACGACGTAGGTCCCCAGCCGTAGTCGAGCCCAATGGCGGAGAGGAATCCGATATCCTCGGGCATGGTAAGGATGTTGGGGTTGCCCAACTCTGCGATGGAGGCTAGGTCGAGGTCGGAGGGTAGAACAGGGGAGATTTCTGGGGTTGTTTCGACGGATGTGGTGAGAGCTCCGGTGGGTGTAGGCGTGACGTCGGGAGTGGTTACAGCGTCAATTGACGGCTCTGGTTGCACAAGCTTCTCAGGAGCGGTCGTAGCAGTCACTGTCGGCTCCTCGGTCTTCTTCCCTCCAAACGGCCAAAGCGAGATATTCCTCCTCGCCACCACACTTCCCAACGCAACCGGAGCAACAACACAACGTCCACCGACCCTGGAGCCAGCCATCAAGCCAGCGGTTCCGAACTGTCGACCATTTCCAAGTCGTCGGGGGAGTGTCCTCGAGGAGATCTAAAGCCGAGTCAGCTCAGTACCATGCTGGTGGTGGTTCACGGGCCATTGGCGTACGGTTTGGCTGGATATTTGCCTCTGGACCGCCCCCGAATTCAGGGAGCGCACAATTCCTCTGCTTGGAAGCATTGTGGCGGCCAGTGAAGGGGATGAGGAATCGAGGGTTGAAGATTGCGCCGGAGCGCGAATGTGTTGCTAGGATTTTTTTGGAGCTGGGCCGATGGCGGGTAAATTTCGGGTCCGTGATCCGGGGTCGGCGACTCGGCCTCCCGGATGTCGATGGACAATTCAAGGGATGGAGTGAATTTACTACGTGTACTTCGTAGCTTGTTGAAGATCATTAAAGAGAGGTCTCTTCAGAAATCTGCCTTATTGGGGCCATATCTACATCTCAGTTTTCCCATGTACCTGATTCCCTGTCTAATATTTTGTGATTTACATCCCATGTTCATGCTATGTCTGGGCCCTCACACTTCACTCCATGTGCAACGAGTTCTGATATTCCTCGCTCCTAATGATAGAACGTATAAATCGGTGGAGAGCCTTGCGAGTTTCAGACCTACAAGTGATAGCCTACTGCCTCCTGGCTAAGCATCCGAGAGGCGGCCAATGAAGCGTCGTTTGTAAAGACGACCCTTACTCCAAGCTTGCAATATCGTCTAGTGATGGTCTAGGAGTGCGAGAGCGTTCGCGGATTTCGATTCCAGGGCCGATGGGGTGAGCTCTTCGTCGAGTGAGAGGGAACACCTAGGTTATTTAGTAGATATTCAGACTCGACGGATGAGATTTGGAATGAATTTCAAGCTCGTGGACAAACAAGATATGGATTAAAAACCCAAATGAAGGGGTATATCTCACCTTGGTTCCTCCCCATCCCAGTCTGAAAGCTGCCTCGTGTGCGAATAGCTCTCCAAATCCCAGCATCATGCCGTTGATGAACGGTAACAATAGGTTGATGGCGGCGCCCCTTACTAATGACCACACTGTTGGAGGCTTGTACAGAATAACAGGCGAGTTGGACGACGGTGGTGATGACAGCTCCTCCCCTGCCGAATACTGCTCGCTGTCGGAGTGCATCGTGATGCCGGACTCGGCGAGGTGGTTAATCGGCTCGTCGGACGCCATTAGGGCGGAACCAGTTCTCGAGGAGGAGGGTTCGATTATGAGCGCTTCGGCGCAGGGACAACGATCCCGAGATTTCAAAGCAGGCGTGGAGATGGATGCCGAGACATTGAGATGGGTTTGGCCGAGGATGGTATTGACGATCATCGGCTGGGGAAGGGATTACGTAAGGAAGGAGGTGTGAGTGACGGCGGTCGGTGGATCACTGTTCCGGTGGGGTGCATCTGGAGCGCGCCACTATCGGCCAGCTGGAGCTTGGTGAGCAGCTGGAGAGCTTGGCTTGGCTGACGAGGCGACAGGCTGCCTACCTGCATTCTACACTTCACGAAAATCCTTCTACCAACGTTCTTTGTCTCCTTACAAACGGGGCTTTGAATACTCGGGCAGAACTTGTTGGCGCTTACATAAGAGTGATTTCTCTTCGTATTCTCCCTTCTACGACTTCGTCTTGCACTTTTGATACCCCGCCTCGCACATCTGAAGCGCAACCAGATCTCCAACATGGCGAACAGCGACGATGCTGAGGCCAAGGTGGCCGACTTCTGCGCCATGTCTGGTACCACCCCGGAGCAGGTATGTTATGTGTCCACGCTCGAGACGGAAACGAAAGCTCACTCTGGAGAAAGGCTACGCAGTATCTCGAGGCCAATGGCTGGAATGTGTCAGCGGCAGTCAACTCATACTTTCAAGACGAGGACGAGGCAACCGAAGAGCGACGAACCCGCGAAGCCGCCGATATCCCAGCCGACTACACTGGACCTCGTACACTAGATGGTCGACCGGTCCCTCAAGGAGCAGGCAGCAGCAGCCGACCTGCTCGCAAGCCCGCGGCATCTCAGCAGAAGAAGAAAGGCATTGCCACTCTTGGATCGCTTGGGGGAAGCTCACACCATCACGATGATGACGATGACGACGACGACGATGATTTTGATGATGACGACGATGATGATGGTCGTGGGAATCTGTTCGCAGGTGGTGAGAAGTCGGGTTTGGCTGTTCAGGATCCCAGACAGGAAGGGGGACCGAAGAAGATCATCAACGACATTCTCGCAAAGGCTAAAGCGTGAGTCCTTCACGATGTTTGTTGTGGAAAGCTTTCTAACAGGTGTAGGAACGCTCGATCCAATTCTGGCTCCGAAGCTGGTCCTTCTCGAGAGACCCGGTTCCGCGGTACTGGTATGACGCTTGGTGGTGAGGGTGCTGAGAGCCGAGCTATTCCTGATCCCAGCGGCGGGGCTCCATCCAACGCAACACCCCAAGAGCGTGTGCTTCACATCTGGCAGGATGGATTTAGCATCGATGATGGCGAACTACGTCGGTTCGATGACCCGGCAAATCAGGTCGACCTGCAGATGATCCGGTCTGGCCGTGCCCCTCTGCACCTTATGAACGTGCAGCACGACCAGCCTGTTGACGTCAAGCTTCACCAACATGAAACGCCGTACACTCCTCAGCCCAAGAAATACAAGCCCTTCGGAGGTTCAGGTCACCGGTTAGGCAGCCCCGTGCCTGGTGACAGTGGTGAAGGCGCGACGTCCCTAGATGCGGCGGTAGCAACCCAAGCGCCTGCTGCCTCATCTTCTTCTTCGAATCCAGCGGCTCCCACACTGGATAGCTCTCAGCCTACCCTAACGATTCGCATCCAGATGCCCGATGGCACACGGCTACCCGCTCGTTTCAACACAACTCATACCGTCGAGGATGTGTATGGATTCGTTCAGGGGGCGTCGGCAGACACTCGAACGAGACCGTGGGTTCTCGCTACGACATTCCCGAACAGAGAGCACACCGATCGAAGCTTGGTCCTGGGCGAGATGCCAGAGTTCAAGAAGGGTGGCACAGCTGTCGTGAAATGGGCTTAAAAAGGAAGTCCTTCTGGGATTGGCGTCGGGGACTTATTTCTCACGTTGAGTGTCCATTGGAAGACTCACGGGAGCTCATGTAGACTTAAAAACATAACAATGGCATTAGATGATCCTCACATCCCCAACTCCATGCTTAACTCTTCTAGTGTAAATGCTTCTGGCATGGCCTCTCACTGTGAAGCCATGTAAAGTAAAACGGTGTATCCAAAACCAACGCCTCGACGCCATTGATTACCATCGAAAGTGGTATCTATTACACCTGAACGCCTGAGCAAATGTTCACATTACAAACCCGCCTCATACATTTTCTCAGTCAATTGTGTTAACTCAAGGCCGATGCCTGGGCGGTGGCAGCAATTTGCGTGACTGGCCCATCCAGGAACTTGAAGTGCTCGATCGCTATCTGGCAATTCAACATGGCAGCGTTGAAACGCGCCTCCCCTGGGGGCAGCACGACCATGAGGTAGGTGTTGGTAGTGAACTTGAGAATGAACAGGCTGAAACGCAAGCCGGCCTTGTGCTCCATGCGAATAAACTGCTCGGCGTTGCGAGGGGTGCCCGTGAAGCGCGAGATGCTCTGCTTGAAGTGCTTCATGATGTTGGACATGCGCTCGAGGCGGTCCTCGGTCGGATTTCGCTTTCCTTCGGTGGAAGTCCAGGATGAGACGGCGAGAAATGACGTGCGTTCGAAGAGAAGAAGCTCTTCGGCTTCAATTGCCAAGCCGAGGTTGGCGAGATTACGCTCGATTACGGAGAGGTTGGGAACGAGATCGTGGATAATCGATGCCCAGGCTTTATACAAGCTCTGATCCCAAATCGAAGTCGCAAACGGTGTAAGCTCCACACCATTGACATCCATGCCCACCGATTTTACGTACTCAAACGTTTTCTGCCTGACCAACCTCACGCGCTCATCATACACGGCTTCACGCGCGGTCGGCACAACAAGGTCCATCTTGTGGATGAGAATGTAGATCTTCGCGGAGGGGGAGAACTGCAGTAGTGCGGAGAGGATAGATACGTAGGTTGCTAAATCGCGGTCGACGTCACGGGACTCGATATCGAAGACGTAGATCAACACGCCGACGTTGGAGAAGACGTGGACGCGCTGTTGGGAAAGGTAGTTCTCCATGAAGGCTTCTTGGCCTCCACAGTCCCAGAGGTTGAGGGTGAGGTTGCCAAGGAATTTAACGTGGGAGAGATCGATATCGATGGTTGCGCCGCTATTCACCGCGGGTCAGTAGCCGATCCTCCATCATGTAGTCATAAGACTTACAGTCTCCGGGTGTCTCGTGCGATGTAGTTGCTGAAGATTATGCTGCGCATGCTGGACTTGCCGGAGCCAGACTTGCCCATGAGCAGGACTTTCTTCTTCTTGGGTTTCTTGACTTCATTTTTGATTTCGGCGGTGGGTTGCTCGGAGAGGGGGTTGTCGATGTAGGACGCCATGGCTAGGAGGATGGATTGGTGATTGAGAGAGCTTCACGATATGGGATTTGTAGAGGGGGAGCTGTTGGAGGTTAGCCTGTCATGTCATGTGGGGTACAGTAGCGTATCCGAGACAGTTTTCCGGCGTTTAGGCGAGACTCCAGGGTAGGGAAGGTGGGCATGAGAAGGGATTGGAAGAAGCTGAAGTCTATCTATGGGGGACTAGATAAAGTCAGAAAATGGCTGAATAGTATTGCAGCCGCAGTGAGGGTTGAATGACGAATGATTAGGGTTGATTCAATAACTATACTGCGTGGACTGTCATTGGAGGTTATGTCATCAACTGCAGTAGCTTCCAATGCCGATCAGTTTGCTTGTCAGACTCACAACTTACCACCTCCATCGTCGACTCAAACACAACGCTTCACGCTCACTCTGAGCGTAACAACCTCATCGCAAAGATCTCCCTGATTCATGTAGTCTCGTTCAATGCTGCAGCATCCTTTGCCACTCTCCGTCCCTTGACTCGATCTTCTACTTCCCCTGCCCCGTCGTCCTTCGCCCCATCGTGCCCTAGCCCTCCACACCCAAATATGCCTCATTTGCTCGCAACCCGCCAACAATCCCTTCTCGGGCGAATGGTTTAGTGGTATAATACTCCCTTAGCATGTTCCGTTCACGGCCAAGCATCTGGGAGTGGTCCAGGGTTCGATTCCCTGTTCGTCCAAATTCGGTGGTTAGATTCCACTGTTGTACCTTCTTTTTGCCCTTCCCTCATAGGAGATGTCTTCTTTTGCCTGGATCTATGCTTCCGGAGTCGTGAGAGTCTACAATGCTGTCCAGACTTATAACAAATGTCATTATGAGATGGCTCGTAATCTACGTTCTCCTGATAGGGGTTCGAAAAGCTCATTGGTATGCTCAGGTCGGGTGGCTTGACACACTCCTCAACGTGATGCTCCATCGTCGTGACACTTAGATGCAAGGCCACACAAGACCATGATGAAGAAGCGACTGCAACTTGATATGACTGAAATGGTCACGAGCTACTTGTTTGTTGCTATCCCTTGATCTATGATTCAGTTATACCTGGTGTGCCTCTGTCACCTATCAACGACTCACTTCTCTGTATTACAAAGTACTTATATGCCTATATTGGAAAAAAATCGTTGCCGTCAGTCTTTCAAATTCCGCATTTCATACTCCCTTTTCTTTTCATACCTTTCCCGAACCATATTACGCTACAGCTGTTCATCTAAGATGCTTTCTAACATCGCAACTCTGGGCCTCTGTTTCGCCCTCCTACTTACGAGAACACTAGCCCATATGCAGATGTCGTACCCTCCTCCACTCAAATCCAAGTTCAACGTTAACACTGGCATGGCGATCGACTACGACATGCCAGCACCCCTGAAGGCTGACGGATCAAATTTCCCTTGTAAGGGATACCACAACCTCATCGAAACTCCACTCGGAACTCCTATGGCGGTTCTCAAGGCAGGCGAAACGTCCTTCGTGACCATCACAGGACAAGCTCTACACGCTGGTGGCTCCTGTCAGATATCCCTGTCCGTAGATGGCGGCCAGACATTTCGAGTCCTCCACACCTACATCGGCAACTGCCCTACGGCTCCCGGCGACACTCAGTATAACTTCAGAGTCCCGGCCGATGTTCCACCCAAAGAGCGGGCTCTTCTGGCATGGACGTGGTTCAACAAGCTGGGCAACCGCGAGATGTACATGAACTGTGCATCCGTAACCACGCAAAACGGAGGGGCTGGTGATGACTTCAGTAAGCTACCGACCATCTTCAAGGCTAATATTGGGAACGGGTGTAAGACGGTGGACTCTATGGATCTTATGATACCAAACCCGGGGAACTTTACCACAGTCAACAATCAGAACGCAGTATCAGCGGTTGGGAATTGTGAATCTGGACCCGGTGCGCCAGGAACAGGAGCATCGAAGCCTACAACAGCATATCAGGGAGGTTGGAGTTTGCCGTCTTCGGCATCATCAGCACCCTCGCCACCTGTGGCGCCGTCTCCATCCTCACTATCTTTGACATGTCCACCATGTCCACCCTGCCCGCCATCTGGGAGCGGAATGTAACTCGCTGATTCATGAGGAGGACCTGGACATGCAAAGACGAAGAGGGAGCGACTGGTTCCTCTTATCAAAATGGAACATTCGGGCATTACACGCCGTAGACATCTAAGGCTAATTTCAGGAACCATATAACTTGAAAGCACATCTTGAGCACAATTTTCTATGGTTTCGTTCACTATTCCCATTTTGCTATGGTTGATTGAGTGTACGAAGTTGAGGTCTGCGGCCTACTAGCATCGTTTCGCTTCAAAGATCAACTATCTTTTCTCTGTTTAAATGTCTCTTTTTCAATATAGCTTTGCCCTGGATAGTTCTGAAGCATGCTGTGACGCATTCACTCATGATATGAACCGGGCTACTCATGCTGTTTCTACCCTATTCCCAGATCGACCTGTTAAGTGGCTCTAGTGAAGTACATAGTAATTCGTGGGATAGGGTTTTCCTAACCATGTCTATAGAGCTGCCCTTGAAGAGAAAGCGAGATCAAATCGCGCCCAAGGGCAGGCCCTCCCCTCCGGTTCTCCTCGGCAACAGTAGTAGATCAAACCCAGACACCCCCAGACAATATGGCGAAGTATGCTGCGCCACCTGCGTTCGATAAACAAAACCTCGGCGCAAGGTGCTTCCAAATTGTCTCAATAAACCAGATTTAGAACTCGCCTTAATTAACAATGAAGGCGTATGTGTCAAGTGCCACCATAGCCTTGGAATCGATATTGAGGCTACCGATCGAGGCGTTTATATATCATGTTGAAAGACTTTTCGTTGGGCAGATCACGATGTTAATTGAAGGGACTCGTTTACTGGGCTCACAAAAAACTGAAGCTGTCACCGAGATCTTCCTGTAGTGGCATTGTTACGCATGGCTCTGTAAAAGACATCCCTGAAACAGATCAGAAAGCCGTGGGCGAAGTTTTAATTCTTTCATTGGATCGAAAGAGTATCTGGCTGAAATCGATAAAGGGAACTGAGGTTTGAAACATCAAATTCGAAGACACAGCATGATCACCAAGCCACAGTCGCATGGATTGGAATGACAAAGCCATCAATGGTCTTCGGATGGGCTGTATCAGCTACGAGCCTCTACTCTCTAGCCGAATGGTACTTGGAGACCCCTAGCCTTATGAACGATCTCTATTGGCTACACCTAACACAATGCTGTTGGTTCAGAGCATCAGAGCCACCCGGAAAGTCTACGCGAGGCAATACCAGGCAACCTGAACGTGACTCGGTTTTGCATTGTGAGAGCTGCGGGGGGTAGAGACAGAACCAATTGACTTCATGCATGTCAATCACCGCGCATATCCTCCACACCATCTTCGCTACTGGGCTGAAGAAGGGCCAGACTTCGAGCCGTGTCTTGGCCGACATCGATGGAGGTACCAGGGCGCTAATAACCACGGGCAGATCCATTCTGTCATCTACCAGCCGGCTCCTTATCAGCCATCTCCTTCTCTTTCAGGGGGGCCACAATCTTACTGAAGGCGGCTGTACTGGCATGTACATGTAGAAGTCACATTTGAGGGTGATGGTGAGATGGTGAGATGGATGACCAGGAAATTATCTACTGTGATCGCCCGCTAAACCTTCATGTTATTTTCCACTTCATCCCGAAAATCTTCGCCCATAGCCTACCCTTGTTTCAGATCTAATGAGCACTGCCCAGGGCTTTATAGAAACCGACCGGTATGAGCAACACAGCTGACCTTCTGGAACTGTCAATCGAGGCGTACAAGCTGCGCCCAACTACGCTCCAGACCTACCTTCAGGACATCTTCGTAGGGTATCAGATTGAAGTCAATGTAAGTGCTACGACTTTTTGCAGCGTCTTTTGGGGCTGATGTAATATCGTAGGTCAAGGATGACCACCTCGTATTCTACGTCCCAAGGGAACTGACGAAGGTAAGTAGACTTCTTCTACTTCGACTATCGCCCCTCTTGCGGCTGGACACTGATTGCGCCTCCATCAACTGACGATTTGGCTAGGAAGAGAAAAAGGGTATCCGAAAACTGCGCTCAAAGAAAACAAGGCGCTGAATATTGGTTGGATCAAGAAGGATTGAATGCCGTTTGTCAAAGTAGCAACAATACCATACCGTTTCCCCGCGCCTCCTACATAGCCGACGTGTATCCCTTGATTCCATAATACGTTCATTTCCTGGTTCGCATCCGCCCTCTGAAGAGATGGCGAGAAAGGTCGCGCCGTAGCCGGGGCCACCTGAATACCCGAAAATTGAACTTCAGCCTCATACCTCCGCACCCAGCCTGCTTGTACTACCCACCATTTCTTCCCCGCTCATGTGATAGCATGGCTCATTGGATAGGCTGTGCATAATGAGGCGCTAGCTACGGTACGTGGTTGTCATATTCCTAGGGTAATGATTAAGGCGAGCTCTGAACATTCCTTCACATGTCCGCCTCGGCGAACCGCCAGCCTGACTGGATCACAGTTTGCTGTCGGCTGCCCGCTTTGTTCATCAAACTCAGAGCTGGGTTGAATCAAAGGCGTAAAGTTCAGAGAAGCAGAAAATTTGGAGGCTGATCCCTACGAAGTTCATGTTAGATAAGTTGGCGTTGCGGCCGAGAATTGTTCTCTTTACATTAGCGCCAGACGAGTAGCCTACTACTCCAACAACCAAATCCTTGCAACAAAATGTTCAAGTCTTCCGAGAATAAGACTTCATCTTCGAGCGAGGACGAATTTGTCCAAAGTTGCAGGGATTTTCCCACCTTCCCCAGAAATCTTCTTAAAAGCCGGCATAGCGCATCCGCTCGAAATGCAATAGCCGATACGCTGAACAGGGAAGCGGAACGTGTTTTCGAGGATGAAGAGTATGCCGTCAACTTCATTGACATCTATTCCGAGGACGACATCTCAGATGTGGGCTCAACACTAAGCATAGAGTCCGCCGAGGAAAATGAGAAGACGAAGCCCGGGGTACAGTTTGAAGATGTGAGCACTCGCGTTGACTTAGTGGAGCATCTTCACAAGTACGGAGAGGATCCAAAATGGAGACACATGTAAGTAATCCTCCAAGACCCAGTGTGATCGAACTAAGACAAAACCAGCTCCATCCAGTCCGAGTCGTCTAAGGACCCTCTGAAGATATCTCCGGATATGTTCAAATATCTATGCTCTTATCATCAAATTCCTCCAATATTCTTGGACAGTGTTTTCTCATTTGGCGGCACGCTATCCCATTTCGACTGCAGTCTAGCGATGTTCTTAGAAGAAAACACCCTTTTTTCAAGAAAAGAGCATTCGTTAGCTCTTCCTAAGTTAGGACGGTCAGGACGTGAGATTAGGCAATGTTTTCTCCTTCGTTCGGTAGAACCATCAAATTCACTTCCGAATTGGAAGTGGGGTGTTCGTCAACTGGCTGTCTACCACTCCTTCGACGTCGTCACTGGTCGGGCAACCTGGATCACCTTGAAAGGAAATGAGCTCATCGAAGACCGGATGTACGATGCTGTAACAGAGAATTCGGCATTTAGCCCGCTGGCTCTAAATAACGTCAGTGGATCATTTTCTGCCACACTAGAAGTTCATTCCATGCTCTTGGACTGGGTTGATGAGAACTGGAGATGGTACATCAATGCCATTGAGGCAGTCATCCGAGCTATAACAAAGAAAGCAAGAATAGTGGTAGTTGATGATCACCCACATTTGAAGGCCGTCAAGAAAAATCTGTCGCAAATGAACATGGAGGATCCTATTCAGAGCCTCAGTCTCGCAGAGACCTTTGCATCCGCTAGGCACCAATTCCAAGAGCTCCGCAGAAGAATCACCTTTCCGAAAGATGATGTTGCAAATCAACAAACCTCGCCTGATGATATCGTGGAGGAAGGCAAGAAGGCATCCGAGTCTGAAGTTGACAAACTACTGAATCTCGAGAGGTTCTCCATTCGAGAACTACAAAAGCTACAAGAAGTGACTGAGCGAGTCCAGGAGGCGCGCCTTGTGTTAGACCTCAACCTTAAAGTTATCCGACAAATTCGAGAGCACTACCAAAGCCTGATCAATGATTATCAGGTACCGGAAATGGAAACAATCAAGGAAATCTGCCGCAATGACTTTTTGCGATACATCTGTCGATCAAAGGCCGTTGAAAGTAACATCGAAACTCGGACATCACAGCTCAACTCGCTCCTTGCCCTTATAAACGAGGGGAAGACTCTGGTACGATAGAGCTCTTAGGATTGTTGTGAGAGATCATAGGGACTGACGAATTTAGTATGACGGTATCCTCCAATTCCGAAACTTGCAGATCAATAAGATGTATGCGGAGAGCGCGCACGAATCCTCGAAGAGGATGCATTCAATTGCATACCAAACAAAGCAAGAGACATCTTCAATGCACATTGTCACGATTGTTACACTCATTTTCCTCCCATGGACATTCATAGCTGTAAGGTCTCCTAAATGACCCATTTTGCGTTATTGAGACAGGTGTTGAATAATTCTAGTCCTTCTTTCAGAGTGGAATCCTTCATTGGGCGAACCCGGATATTCAAGGTCAAAAATGGCTCCTTAATAGGGAAGTTTTTTCCTTGTTTGCGGCGATTTCTTTGGCAATGATGGTTCTAATGCTTGGCTCGTGGTTTACTGTCTTGCACTTTCTCCGTAGGAAGTCAAAAGCCCGACAAAAGATGCCTCAGAAATCCACGTCCAAAGGCTCTGATGCGGCCTGAGCCAGGAAAGTCTTGTGACAAGCTTGTGCAATTTTACTTGTAAGAATGATAGAGAAAAAAAAGGCACTTTCATTGGCTGGAGAAGATTAAGTGATGTATCTAGACCTGTACGAGAACGATATCGAGTGTGCTTAACTTAGATGAACTTGACCGAATCAGCCTCAGGCTGCTGACCATCGACTCAGCCTCACAATGGTTCCCTGCAATAATGAGTTGGCCGCCCTGAGACCAGAATTAACGAAAATACACCACTGGCGTGAGCTCTCCTCGGGACCGCCGAGATCGACGACGAGGCTCCGGCCACGAGGCCTAAAATCTGCCTCGAATGTTTTGCAAGGAGGCTGTGCGCTAACATTAGACGAACCATGCTTAGAGAGTTCCTTGCATCAAAGGAACAGCTTTTGCACAATTGCTGCTTACAAAGAGGCAGTTTCATGCAGCTAAGTGTAAGGCACCAACGAGGCAACCGCGCCGTCCAAGCCAGATATGGCACCGTACGCGTCAATTCAAATGGCATGCACTTGAAAGAAACATGTTAGGTGGAGACTGAGACCCTGCAGAACAATCTATAGGCTGAATTGAGTTGGGGAGGGAGGCGGATGGGCTGCAGGCGTTGCGTGAGGAGACAAATTTGGAAGTCCGCCTGCTACAGCCTGACTGCCTTCCGCATATTTGAGCGCCTCAGGTCCGCATCTTAGCAATGTTGTAAGGCTGGTCGCTCCCAGGCACAAATATGACTCGAGTACTCGGCTTCTCGCCCATCAATATCTGCCACAAACTTGACAGATGTTCCTCTTCCCAGCATGGAGAGCTACACCCCCACCCCCTGTCACGACCGAGAGTTCCACGAATTCGTTCAGCGACGTGGCCGAAATGGCATTGACGGTGACGGAAACGCGGCGCCTTTCGTCTGTCCCTCCGACTTGGCGGAATATTGGAACGAAGAGAAAATCGAAAAGGTGCTCGACAACTGCCAGTGCAAACGGTTTGCCCCTATAGACCTCATCTCCGATGCGTACCTCGTTATCTTCTCGATACTCGCATTTATTGGACAGCCGGAGTTTATCGCTGAATTCATCGGACATTCTTGGCATGACGATAATCTGCCAATGCTCGAGAAATGCCCTTTCACTGAAAGTTCTCCTATGTTGGCCATGATTAGCGCCTTTCGCACACAGCAATGGCGGTTTTGCCCGGTTCTATTCAAGTATCAGCGACGCCGGCAGATACAAAGACTCGTGCCTCAGCAGATTCTACCCATCGAAAGCAAAGTGCCTTTGGCGAAGCGAGCGATCATTTCGAGTCCAAAGACAATCGTGAGCAAGGTCAAGCTCTTTGAGGATTGCACAGACGTCGCCCCTAAGGTATCTACTATCTTGTTGTATGTTTATAAATAGGCGCTGATGTTGTGTAGGGCATCATGATATTCAAAGAGTACCAGTGCCACGAGGACGATGACCTGAGGAATGCTTGGGATAGGGAAGTCATTGCTTTTTCCAGGCTCAAATCCGAAGACCATATAGTCAAGTATCTTGGAGCCTTTGAACAATGCAACAAGTGCGTTGTTGTTCTAGAATATGCCAACGGTGGCACCCTTCTCGACTTATTTCATCGAAACCAACAACCGCGGAACCTCGATGAGGTGACCAACTTGTGGAAAAGCTTGATGAAGCTGCTCATGGCTACTTATCAATTACACTACCTCGGAGTACGGGGTAGGGTGGGCTGGTAAGTTTGTATTTGAGGATTCATGATCATGTGGCCGTGGACTAACATCTTAATGTTGAATAGTGCCCATCGCGACATCAAACCGGCAAACATTCTCGTTTTTGAACACACTCCGGGCTCCTTCGAAGGGCTTGAACTTAAGCTCTCTGATTTTGATGCTTCAACAGACGTTCAGCCAGTTTCGTCCAATGCGACGACCATCCAAGATAATGGTGGGAGCCGGACTTATGGTGAGTGGACTGAACCTATCAAGTTAGCACTACACTGACGCCCTAAAAGCTGCCCCAGAAGCTTCTAGACTTGAAGAAGTGGAAGAATCCGATTTGAGACACGTGCCATTAGACTGCGATGTCTGGTCTCTTGGATGCGTTTTCAGTGAGGTTCTTGTCTGGCTCGGTGGTCAGTGGGCCGCGCTTGAAGATTACACAAACCAGAGAGCGGAAGACAACACTCACCATGCAGAAGGGAGCGGCTACGAGCTCTGCTTTCATAATGGTATCTCAGTTCTGCCCTGCGTTCTAGCCGCCCACGAAGAGGCTATGTCTGGTCTGAAAAGGTTTGATACCTTCTCTCCAATAGTGAAGGAACTCATTGAAGATCTTATGCTACATCCGGGCGGGCAAGACCATCCGCGCCTTGATTCGTTGTCGGTATGGAGACGCTTCAAAGTCAAACACGGAGATTTTTTGAAGCAACAAGCATCAAACTCTACAGCATCTATCAAACCAGGTAAGACTATATCACGAGAAGTTTCCGGAGCATCTACGAGTTCGAGACCTACCAGATACAATCTCGGGAGCGAATCCTCTTCGGGCTCCATTGACAAAATGAATCGCCAATCACACATCGTTGCAATTATTCCACAGTCCCCATCATCGAGAGCCAGGCGAGACGTGAACCGTCAGTCACTTCCCCATGTCTATCAAAATGGCAACAGAAGACGGGATAGTAATGATTCGAGGCGCATCGGGTCGATCAGCACCAACCGTCCAGGTCAACCACAACGTGCCAAGAGCAAGATGTTTCCCGACATGTCGATAGCGATGGTGTTGACTCAAATAAGTAATAAGCAGCCTACTTCCCGGCTCGCAGGCTTCACCGAATTCTCGGATGAGGTTAGCCCTCGACAATTCCTTGTTGTAATTGACGACTCCCAATCCATGAGGACTTATACCAACGAGATTATCCATGCCGCCAAGGCGTTTTTCTGGCTCATCAAGGATATTGGTTCTAAGGTGGAGCTTCGTTTTGCATCTGAACCAAAGAAACAATATCCCAATTTCCTTCGGCAAAACTTTCTCCGCCCATCATCCTCTACAATTAGGGGGCTTATCGAGGAGATCCAGCGGCGCCTGGTCGGCGGGCCCGGCACCCTTTGCAACATGGAAAGACAGCTGGAAATTATCTTTGAAGACAAGGTTATCAAGAAATCCCGACCCACGAGTGTGCTCATCTTTACGGATGGAGTCTGGCAGCCAGAAACACGATCAAAGGGAGGAAATGTTGAGAACAGCATCCGATCTGCGGTGCGCAGGATGGACGACGAGGACATCAAACGCACTGATTTCACCATTCAATTCGTGCGTTTTGGTCATGACAAGCTTGGTATTTCGCGCTTGACGTACTTGGATGATAAGCTAGAACTCACGAACAGCAATGGAGACAACAGGTGAGTGTTTAAAGTAGTGCTCTAGTCATGAGATCAGTCTGGTGTTAACACTTGTCTGGGAATAGGGACATAGTCGATCATAAGCATCATGAAGAGAACGTGTGGTCGATACTTGTCGGCGCCGTGAGCGACGCCAACGATAATCCTGGAGAATGGCCAGCCGGTGAAAACGAGGAAGAGGATGGCGATGGTAATGTTTATGAAGACATAAAGACATATCAATGATGTCACAATGGAACAACTGCTAGGTAGAATGATTGTGATGAGGACTATTTCTGATGAGATTATATCTGAATTTTGGTCTTACGAGAGTTTAGCGAACCTTGGCGATTGGAGTATAGGTGTCCTCATTTCCTACTAGATGGCAGGCAAGGCGGAATAGAGCTATTTGATACCCAAGTTGGCAACCTCACAACCAAAGTGATTTGAGAATTTCATCCGAAGACCCTTTCCGGAGTCTACCCTCCTTCCGTAAATCACGAATCACAGATGGAAACGGAAACAGCCTTAGCGAGCTCTCGGTGGCTTTTCACGCTACACCGAGGGCGACGATGTGCTAATCACAACACATTAGCTTTCTTGGAGAGCCTAGGATACCAGAAATAGCTATATACATCAACAGTACCACGAAATTACCTACACCCAGCTCGAGTTCCATTGCTGCCCCCAGAACACACTCCGGTCCATGGGCCTGAGTAATTAGACCAATATTTCTGATATTTGGCAACAGATAATAGGCAGACTTTGAAAGAATGAAAATAAGTTCTACATAACAGAGAGGAGTATCATAACATAGACCAACGCCAATCTCCCTTCCTCAGACACATCAACAGTCATCATCGCCCGTCCCTGGATCGACCCTCACCAAGACCTTCCCCCTTGCATGCAGTCCTCCCAACTTCTCATACGCCTTCTTCGCATCCGCAAACTTCCACACACTGTCCCTCACTACACTCACCTCCCCCCTCCCTAGCATCCCCACAACTCTCTCCCGGTCCTCCAGCGTAGGCGCCATCATCGCCACGCCCATCCACCGCCGTCCCACGCCAAACAGCCACGGCGATACCGGCCACCATTCGTTAAGCTTCATCTGGATCACGGCGCGTAGGAAGGAGGGGAAAGAGAAGTCGGGCGGCTTGATACCGGCGGAAGAGTAGATGCCGGTGGGGGTGAGATATCTAGGTGAAGCGAGGTAGAGAGATTGGTGGCCAAGGGTGTCGATTACGGCGTTGAATGGGTTATCTGAGAAGAGAGCTGTGAGGTGACCGGGTAGATACTTCTGTTGCGTATAGTCGATGACCTGTCTTTGTCAGTATCTCTTCATACTAGATCCTAGATATCTTCTACTCTACATCCAAACCTCTATCCAAGTCTTTTAGAACCGTGTAGAACGTGGACTCACCTCATCAGCTCCCAAACTCTTTACCATCTCAGCATTCTTCCCACTGCAGATACCCACCACAAACCCGTTCTCCCCAACCACATTTCTTACCATCTGAACAACCATAGTTCCAATCCCCCCACTCGCTGCATTCACCAGTACCCGATCCCCCTCCTTGACGGCCGCTTCAACTACCATCTGCCTTGCCGTCAACGCCGGCAGCATCAGCCCTGCCACATCCGCAAATTTCACTCCCTCCGGCTTAGGCACAACATACCGCGCTGGTACACGGACATGCTCCGCTAAAGCGCCGGTGCCAGTGGGCAGCATGTGTCCGGCTGGGAGCATGCAGACGACCTTGTCGCCCTTTTTGAACCGGGGCGTTGAAGCCTCGGGGTGCCAGACGTCAAGGACTGTGCCCGAGAAGTCCATATCCGGGATGCAGTTTTTGGCACGGATAAAGGGCGGAATGAGCGTCATCTGGAAGATGGCACCGGGGTTGAGGCCGGCGAATTGGACTTTGATGAGGAGCCATTCTTCAGGATCGGGCACATCCTTGGGGAGAGGTAGAGGAGGCGGTAGTGTTGGGATGGGACGGGTTGTGAGAGTGAGGATATCTTGCGGGAGGCCGCGCTCGGAGTAAGTCCAGGCTTGCGAAATCATCGTAATGGTGTTTTGGTATGGCGGTTCAATCTACCAATATGTTGCCACCCACTTAATTCGAACTCTTAGGCTCAAAGCAGACGACCCGAAATCCTATCTATACGAAACGAGAAATAAAAGATGAAAATCATTTAAATGCGGGGATTCGACTTTTAAGGCTTGAATTCGGCCGAGAAGAATTACGTCTGTCTTCTAATTCGAGCCAGATGGCTTGAAGCTGAAATGGCCTTGCTGACCCGACTTGTCCGACTACTGCGATGCCAAGCTTTGTGGCTTGCAACCTTATGAGTATAATTCCTCGGGATTCATAAATAATGGAGCTCCATCTTAGATGGCCTTGCTATTAGTAGACAGTAAAAGAGTCTAGACTCGCTAACCAAATTCTAGAGCTAGTGTGTTCAAGGGTATAATGCAAGCAAAGACGTGGTTTCTATCGCCTGACTCAACACAGTTGGGGAGTGTAGTCTATCAGTGAAAATGCACATACGCCGCCAACACCGTCCTTGCAGTTCTCCTGCCGAATCACCACAAATCGTCCACCAAGATTCCCATCAAAAACAGTATCCACAACAGCAGATCCGCGACCAACCGCATTGGTGACTTTGAAGAGCATCCAACTGCTTCTTTTTTTCCCGATAGAGCTCCAAGTCATATCCAGTAAGAACCATCTTTGGGTCAGAGTATCTGGCAGTGTTGAAGACAACGACAGCATTGTCTAGTTTCAACGAATCATAGTTAGCGTTGCCTTGGCGCGATATACGAGTAAATTATCGGGTGTTTTTATATGTTACTTACGTTGAGCGTATCCCAATGATGCAAGGGAAATGAAGACGTGCTTTATAGCCGAAACAGTTGGTAGAGGGGGCATATTGTTTCCTGAATCGCCCACTGGGGTAAAGAGGCACGAGGGTTTAGGGGAACACTGGACTGGGACTGCATTATTATGGTCTTCCATGCCTCGAATAGGAAGATGCCAAGTAACAAAGGAGGATATTGTAGAGCTCAGAAGAAGTATAGTGGTAAACTTTGAACGCTTTAGCAAGGTATAATGACATACAACCAAGGAGAGACACGGCCATTAGTGGGTAAAGACGATTCTATTGATAGAAGACTGCATTTTTTATGGCCATATTGGGAAATCAAGACAGTACTTATCTTGAAGTCGTCTAAGCTAGAACAAAGGGTATTGGCAGAACAAAGGGCTTACAGCATATCGGCGTAGACCGAATCGACCCTGACTCCAAGTTATAGGTCACAAAGAACGTGGAACAGTGGCTGATCCTGAAAAACACAGGGGATAACCCCCGTTCTGACTCTTTTACCAATAATAACCTGTATTACAAGCCCTTCTCTAACGGCCCGCCGCCGCAGGCCGCAAGATTTAGCCTGCGACATCTACCATTGCGCATTCATACTGTCAAACAATTTCCACTCAAAGAACACACTCGGGGTTTAGGAGCGCTCACGCGTTCGCCTTGCGGCGCTTCCTTTCCCGCTCAAGCTTCTTAAAGAAGCTGTTTTGTTCACCCTTCCTTTTCTTTACCGGGGTCTTGTTAACGGGCTTTTTCTGGTTGACGTCGGCCACATCCTGGCCGCCGGTCAGTTCGCGCAATGTCCCTGCCGTCCGCTTGGCGCCGCTCTTCTTCCTGTAGAACATGTCGTCGGTCTCAACATCCTCCTCTGGCCCCTTCTCGTTTTCATCCAGCGTACGCTGGAGGAGCTCCCGCTGCTCTGCTGGTGTGGCGAACGCCAGATCGGGCATATTCTCCAGGTTGGCGAGCCGCGTGATGACCTTGAAGGCGTAGCCTTGGTCCACGAGAAATGCCTGTCGCTTCGATGAGAAGTACATTTCCTGCGTGTCTTTAGAGACTAGGGAATAGAAAAATGCGTTGAATCCCTCATCATTCCTTCTCTTTGCTCGTAGGATTCGGCCTAACCTCTGGGCCTCTTGGCGACGCGAGCCAAAGTGGGAAGAGATCTGGATCAAACAGGTTGCTTCTGGGAGATCGAGCGATGTGTCGCCAATCTTGGAGAGGAACAGCGTGTTGACGAGAGGGTTATGCTGGAAGTTTTCCAATATGCTTATCCGCTCCTCTTGTCCGGTGCCACCATAGATAAACGCTTTACCGAGTTTGAGGGCGTATAACTTAAGTGAGTAGAGCTCATCCGAAAAGACGATGATCTTATCACCCCGCGCCTCATGGTAGTTGATGAGATATTGACAGGCCTGGAACTTGCTAGGGTTCACAGCACCTAAAGTCCGCCTCATCCGGAATGACACTTGTAGGTACTTGTTGTAGAACTCAATTGGCATGGGGCACCAAACTTCTGCGCATTGGACCTTCGCGATATGCCCTTGTTGAGATAGCTCCATCCAGTTTGCTTCGTATAATTTGGGACCGATGAGGAAATTGAGGTGAGAGATCTTATCATCTTCCCGGAGCAATGTCGCTGTAAGTCCCAACTTTGAATGCGATTTGATCGATGAAATGACCCTTCTGAAGATGTTCGCAGGTACGACATGGACCTCGTCTAAAAGCATGAGCCCCCATTCTCGACCACTCAAAAAGTCCATCATCTTCTTAGAGTCATAAGACCGTTCACGGCTATTGGTAACCATCGAATATGTTGTGACGATGATGCCAGTACTGCCTGCAAATCTTTGCTTGCTCTCGGCGGTGAATATAGTGATGCTATCAGGACTGATATTCGACCACTTCAAAAACTCGTTTCGCCACTGAACCGCAGAGACAGAGCTCGTACACAGGACGATGACGCTTTTCTTGATTGTGCAAGCGGCTGTAATACCGACTAGCGTTTTGCCAGCACCACATGGAAGAACGATGATTCCGCTCTTTGCTCGGCCGTTGCCAAACATCTTGCTCAGGCTCTTCTCTTGGTACGGCCGAATATGAGTATTAGGTCGCAGATCGATGTCCAAATCAGCGTTCAAGTTGTCCTGGCGAAAGTCATATTCTTCCAGTATGGGGTACGATAGGTGCAGACAACGCTGCTGCACTGTCTCGACGGCGCTGTCAGGGATTTCGAAAGAGTGGACGGCATAATTCTCGTCATTGTCGTCCTCATTCAGTGCAGCATAGACCTCTTCGCTGCTAGTCGCCTCGGCCGCTTCCCTAGGCTTCTGAAGGAGGTTGGCTTGCTGAACACCTGCCGCGTTCGAAGTACCAGGGATAACGAGTTCAGATATGGCAGGGTTGACCGTGGTGGTAATCTCATCAGGGCCACGCACTCGAAGCGGTCCAATGACCTCATCTCTCAGTAGCATCTGGAGAATCCCCACGTCTGGACTCTCTACGAAGTACGTATTGTTCTTTAGGACTAACTTCACCTTGCCGTAGCTCTTCGTGCAGGATTTGATGAAATTCTCGATGCTGGATGGGAGCTCAGTCTTGAGAAATCGATTGAGGGTATTGATAATATCCTCTGGGAGCAAGCCGACAGAAATGGCTGCGTAGAGACTGTGAGCCGTTAAGGTATACTCGTGGAGGAACGTTGGTCTGGAAGTAGGCTCCGCGATTGTGATTAGAAAGTCGGTCGCCTGCTCTGCTAGCGGACTGAATCTCTCCAGGATAATGATCCCCTTGTCAGGGTTGCACCATAAAGGCCGGCTCTTATGGTCTTTCTTGAGCTTGAGGTGCGAGAAGTCCCGGTTTCCAAAGAACAGTCTGGTGGATTCGCCTTGGCCGTCCTTCTGAAACCGTCTACTACTCACTGCCCATGAGCTCACAAACTTATTGGCCCCCTTCCCAAGCTCTTCTTCTCGTTCTCTCTGAGAGTCTTCTACATCTTCATCAAGATCTTCGTCGAGGGCAGAAAGCTTGCCGGGACTGTCGACAGTCGAACGGGCCGCTGAACCTGGAGTTGAGGTGTTAGAGAATCTGACTGCCTTGGCGGAACTAGACGTCGCACCTGGTGCCTTTCGCTTGAGAGGCATGGTAAGTCAGGGGCTGTTCTTTGAATCGGGGTATTGACGAGCAACAAGTTTTCCACAATGAGTGATAGTCAAACAGGAGTTTGAGGGAGCCAAGGCATCATTTATATGTGAGGAACGTCTAACAAAGAAAGCTGGTGGGTGGCGTTTCTTTATACTCTGTTCATCTGTAATGGCCCGGAGAATCTGAACGTCGACTGGATGGCATTAGTCACCTTAGCACATGCCCTCCTAATACGAACAACCAACTGCTAGTCAAGCATCTTCAATCTTCAACTGAAATACGAAAGAACATCTCTGTCATATTGTTCATACCCGAGCCAATTACTACTCCAAAAGCTACCTATAACAATACTTACTAAGCATGTCAGTTCTAACCATCCCGGGAAGCCCCAACTCCGAGGAGAGTATGCCATAGTCCTCAAACCACCAAACGCCACGCCATATAACGTAGAATCGTCAACGCCTAAGGAAGGCAAAACGCAAAAAAGAAAGACCAGGGCTCGGTCTCCTATTCCTAATACGCCCGTCCAACCCCGTCCATTGGATCTTCCATCTCTTCATTAGGAGATGTGAGCCGCCGGCGTCGATAATCTCGACTTTGTTTCCTCTGCTCCTGCATGCTCGCCCGGGGAGTATGTGGACTCCTCGATCTCTCTTGGGTGTCTGCCTGTCTTGGGACAACAGGTTCCTGTCGGCCTCTGTCTTCGACCACTTCGTTGTCCAGCTCGCCCTTCTCAGCAGTATTTGCTTTGTCCTTAAAGATGTCATTTACATCATGGTCCTGTTCGATTCGCTGCATGAGATCTTGGTCTGTGGGGAAGTACACTCTTCGAATAGATTGTACCACCAGCTCGATGACGATTAGAGCTATAAGTTCAAGCAGAATCGTCGTCCACCATTTTAGTTTCCGGCCAAAATTATCCAGGAATGCGTCTCGCACAATGAAAGGGCCTAGGGTTCTGCCCTTGATTCCTGATAGAGCACACAGCCATATGAACCAACCAGCAACTGAGAGCAGGAAACCTGCGAATGTGATGATGGTCTTGTTGTGCAGTTCGAGGATTCTATTTAGTATCAGTCACTGTATCAAAATTTCAGGGGGCAGGAAACTTACAGAAGCTTGACGTTAATGAACAACACACTAACGGTAAAGCCCACCATGCCCATGGCGAAAAGGCTCGTATCCTCGTCGAAGAGGGCCAACCGATAGACAGCCCAGGTGAAGTACCAGATCAGAAAGCTTCCAGCAACACCCATGATCATCCAACCGAAGTATTGCAGGAAACTGAACCCCTTCCCCTTCTGTCCAAAGCTGTAAAGCTCCGGCACAGCCAACAGAGTGTCAGCGCGCAGATCCATTTCGAAGATACCGAGGAGAATAACCGGCAACGATGTGAAGATGCTGTTGAACACGGTCAAGCTCCACGACTCGTACAAAGACGCACCCGTGTACCCGTTCGAGCGCTGGAAGTGCGCCTGGACGAGGAAGAAGAGCATCTCTTTCCAAAATGTCGCCAATACATACTTGCCCGTTCGGAGATAGTTCCAACGACCATGCACGAACAGCAGCTTTTGGAGGAACCGAAACTGCGCGATTGAGTAATCGGAGATTCTAGCTGCCTGCAATCCCTCGCGGCCAGAGATTCCAATGCCCACGTGCGAGGCCTGGATCATGCCAATGTCGTTGGCACCGTCGCCAATGGCAAGAGTCATACTCTTAGGCACATACCGACGGATTGACTCGACGAGGTTGGCTTTCTGGGAGGGCGAGGCACGACAACAGATAACCGAATCGACTCGACACGCAAGATCATAGAACAACACAGCCAGATCCTCATCACCATCAATAACCGCAAGCGTTTGACCATCGATGACAACTACTGTGTGCGGGACCATACCACGACACACATCGTTCAGTGTCACTGTCAAGGTGTCTTGAAGATTTCCAAGCGTTGCGTCCAGGACATAAACCTCCGAGTATGGCTTACACACACGAGCTGATTGCCCAATATTGACAGCGGTCTCACGTTTGTCGCCTGTGAGCATCCAGACTTTGATGTTGGCCCTGCGGAGTTTGTCGATGGTGTCAGGAACACCCTCCTGCAGTTTGTCTTCAATCGCGGTCGCTCCAGCGAGCTCAAACTTCTGCTCGATCAGCTCTCCGGCTTGCTCGATGCGCTCTTGGCGATTGTCCAAGCTGGTCTCAGCCTCCCTGTATATCTGTTTCCACTGTCTGTAGGAGTCCTCATCGATATAGCGGTACGCGTAGAGCAGCGTTCGGAGACCTTCAGTCGCAAAGTCGTTGATGTGCTGGAAGCACTTCTCGAACACCGCGCCCTCACTGGACGCTACTGATTCGTCGATTTTTTGATTGATCTCATCGAAAGATAACGAAAAGCTCTGGCGGGTGCTAGTCGGGCTCCAGAGATCCATCGATTGACGGGGAGAACGAGGGGAAGTTGCGAAATGCTGTGATAGTCTGTTCAGCTCCGTAGACCTCTTCCCAATACTCCATCTCAAGTTCTCAACTCTGTTGAACGAATCTCCTCTACTTAGAGTAAGACTGTTGCGCGGGCTATTCTGCGCACTTGAAGCCTCAGTACTCATCCGCCGAAGAACCTTGCCTTGCTCCTGCGTCCTCCGCACGCTGGAGCGACGGCCGACATCCTTGGCCTTTTGCTCAGCCAGGTTAGAAAGCTTCAGACGGGACATAATAACATTATCAGCGCCCTTGCAGAAGACACATATGCGGCCATCAGGCATCCGGATCACGATGGACATTCGCTTCCTCTTGCTGCTGAACTCAATCACATCCAATACCTGGTACGTTGCCGTCTGTAGGTTGCCGTCTGCGTCTCGAGTCTCCAGCTTGATAGACTGAGCCGGACGATCAATGAGCATATAACCCAGATCTCGGGCAGCCTCCACAAGCGCCAACTCGTCGGGGGAAGCAGCCTGGAACTCGATCTCGCCATCGTCCTTCTTCTCGGGTAGGCAAGTATGGCAGAGTGCGATGCAAAGTAAGAACTGTTTGGCCTTCTTGGAAAAGGCGGAGTTGGGCTTCCTACGAATGTACTCCAGCAAATCCTCCGTTTTCATGCAGGGCTCTTCATCCTGGTCCTGGTCCTCGTCCTGGTACACAGACGACCTCCATCTGGTAATGGACCTAGTCGAAGACGCCCTGGCAGGAACCGGCCTCTCGGCTTCGTCTCCATGAATGGTAACGTCGTCGAGATCGTCTCGCGCAAAGGGATTCGGTGTGGGAGGTTGATATGCCTGTTTTCCCTTTCCCTTCTTAGCCTTATTTGTTGCCTCAAGCTTCTTGCGTTTGGCCTCTTCATCCCTATTAATATCCATGTCGTGGAGGCAGGCCACACCCGCAACTGTCAGTTTGCGGAACCGCATCATGTTCTCCGTCAATGTGCCAGTCTTGTCCGAAAAGACGTAGCTGACCTGTCCCAAATTCTCCAGGATCGTCGTCGTGTTGGCTACCATTGGAGTATCGGTAACCGGGTCGTACATGTCCACGTCTTGGAGTAGGAGTAACTGTCCAAGCTTGATAATCTCAAGACTGATATATAGCGACAGTGGGATCAGTGTATTAAACATGATTGCATAGCCAAGAAAGATTTCCTTAAAAGAGACCGTGCCGTTGTATAGACCTCTGCGATAGATATACCAGGACTTCCCTGTAGGGCTCTCCCAAATGTAGTATCCAATTGTCAAGCCCATAGCGAGCATGCATACTGAACTGGGTTAGTTATCGTCTTTAGTAGTCTAGGATCAAGGACATACCAATGAAGATTTGAATCAGGACCATCATATTGATGATTGACTGCATAGCAGGCTTCTTGGCAGTGACATTCTTGTTGGCGTTCATGCGAATCTTGCACTCCTCACCCGAGTTAATAACAAGGCCGATAGCTTCTGTAGTGTTGCGGAGGGTAGATCCACGGTACACGACGTTGTTTAAGGATAATGGTAGCGCTTCGCCCTCGACAATCACCTTGCCGTCATAACTATACAGATCAAGGTTGGGATCTTCGGAAACTACGGTCGCCTTGGTAGTGCGCATCCCCTCGAGGGTGTTGCATCGCTCGGCAAGTAAGGGGCAGGCCTGTTTGCTCTTGAGGTTGGTCTCACCGTCGAGAGCCATCGTCTCGATATAAGCAATGCCGTTAGGGCCGGTAGCATGAAGCAACACAATATCCGCCGGAAGAGAATCATCTCGACGTAGTCGGATAACGTCCCCAACGCGAACATGCTGCCACTGCACCGAAGTCCAGTCATCATTGCCCGATTTCACGACGTTTCCACTCTCAAGATCGTCCATCATGACATCGTCGCCGTTCTCTGACCCCTTCTCTTTCTTCCTCCTCATCTTCTCAGCATGTCTCAACCTTTTTTCGTGGACTCGGTCGGAAAGTACCCAAGCTTCGCTGCGGTTTTCAACCTTATCAAGCCGATACCGCCGATAGTCATCCCAACCTTCCTTAGCCATACTAAATGCCACGAATACTCCAAGAGGTGCAATAGTAGTCCATCTCCCAACAGTACTGAGGCCTGGAATCATTTGCAGAATACCCATAACCAGGAAGTAGAAGTTTCCAAGCTTGCTGAATTGAAAGATCAGCTGCTTGAAGAAAAAGTCGTAGACTGTATAGCGACTGGAGCGAATGAAGTTGTTGATGTAGGGCTTCCCGCTACGCTCGTCGATGAGGCCCTCGGGGCCACGGCCGGAAGGGTCGAGGGGAATATGGCGGCCATCTTTCGATGGAGGGAGGGGTTTACGTCGCAGGATGCCTTCAATGAGTATCTTCTGGTAAAAGAAGCTCGCATTATCCCTCAGACGATGTCGCCAGGTCGGATTCAGCTTGCGTCCTTGTTTCCTAGCTCGTTTATTGCGTATATAAGTTCTAATGTCTTGTCGTATTGATGTTTTCGCATCGGTGTTAAAGCTGGCATTCGTGAAGCTAGTCTTCTCGGCAGGAGACTGTGACCTAGCACCCGCTTCCATAGTGTCGTCTGCGCCGGATTTCATGCCTGATGGACCCCGGGAGGAAGTTGGCTGCAGCAGCTCAGGATCGTTGCTAAACCTCGCCCTCCTTGAAGAATCGGGGTCAGGGCGCCGAGGCCCAGTCCTCATGTAGGAATCGGAGGAGTCGCGTATGGGGTGGTCATTTCCTGGTTCGGTCTGTGAGCGCCTCGGATTGATGGGCCGAGTAGACGAGGAGGATGAGGTAGGCGGGAAACGCTCGTTGAGGGCAGCCAAGTCGCGAGCGTCTTCATCGTCCCGAGTGCCATTGTTGGAGTGAGACGGTCGCCGAGGGGCGTTGCTGTGGCTGGGAGCCATGTCGTCGGCTCAGCATCTGGAATGGATGGATTTGATTTATTCGGTCAGTTGGAGCATCGAATGTCTAGGTCTGGGTTTGCGATGCGGCGAGCTAGGCCCAGAATGAGCACCTTGGAAAGTCGTCTGGAGACTATGATAGGAACAAAAGGGAAGTAAATGCGCAGAACGGTAATATGTAGCAGAGAAAGGAAGAGGCAAAGATCTGGCGCGAGCCGAGTCCCTGAAGGTCGTGTTCTCTCCGAGGCGATTTGGGGACGTTACAAAGCCATCTCGGGGTCGCGGACTCGCGAGGTACTAGAGAGGCCCGAGGGACATGATGCAAGCCCGCAGAATCTGGGGGGCCCAAGCGTCCTGGAGTGAGCGAAAGTGAGCAAAAGTGGAGGCGCAGCTCGTGCTGTGAATCGTTGGGCTCCTCCAACACGGGGTTGATGATCCCTGGATCCAATACTTCCGTATCCACTAATTGATTGTTCGCCCTGCCACATCAAGAAGGCGACTCGTAAAGACATGCTCTTGACGCTTTGGGCCTTCTTCCCTGTCTTCCATGATAGCCGAGATCTACGGATACTATGGATAACAATGGATCGATCCCATAAGCGACTCATCATCGTCAGTCGTGGACTTGCAACAGCGTGACCGTTTATTCCCTATTCCTCCACCCCTGCGCCTCGTTATCCACGCAATACCAACAGCGTCCAGCCACGCTCACCATCTCATCTCCTCCCATCCCCTATCCAGTTTGGTTCTAGCATGTTTCGCGAAAACCACCAGATTGCCTCCCCCCGCTGCCCCGGCGCCGAGTCTATTCTAACCCTAACTCATAAGTCTCGACCGTTTCAACCGCGTCACGTTGCGAAAAGGTAGACGCCCAGGGCGCTGGAAGTCGATGGCTTCAGGTCTCAAATAGGGGCGTTACACCTTTCGTAGGGCGAGAGGAGAAGAGCCACGTCAATGGGCAGGCTTAGCTGGTGTAGCAATGGTTAGGGGTCGGGTTCCTCGACGTAACCCGATCTCCCGGTGTCTCTTTGCTGTCATCCAGGTCCATGTCGAGGCAGGACAGCCAATCCAATCGTCGCAGAATCTCACTCACCTCCAAGCAGGATTCGCTCTGCAGTACCGGATCTGCGGACACAGCCCAGCGCTTCATGGTTACACATGCGGATGTCCTGCCACATGAATGTCCTCAAAATGAGGCGCCATGTGGTTGACAGGCGCGGCCTCCGCGGGCATTTTGTGCGTCCTATCTGCATGTCTCTTCTGCGCCTTGACGAATTGGGTATGCCCGCCAAAACTGCCATCCTAGCCCAGCAGCAACAAGGTTATCACCAAGGTTGTGTGAAGGATCTAGTGTAGTTTATCGTGAAATCGCATCTGCCCCGCTGCTTACAGATCGACAACAAGTGACCATGCCTACGTCATGTCCACCATCGCGACACTTCCATCGCATCCGAGAATTTAGTCTAAGCTTTATGGCATGTTCTTTCGATCATTCTATCACAAAGGTCATCTCAGCTGCAGCAATGAACGTAAACAACATTTTGATTTCCAAATAATTCCCCCCAAACCATGCCATCATATCAAGACTGTTCGCAGCCGACGCAGTCCCGTCGCCTCCTCCAGGAGGACGGCGACTATCCAAACCTTTACAAACAGCATTCCAGCTGCTCCTGAATTCCTTAGCTCAAAGCTACTATGTATCTTATCTTCCAAAAAAAAAAAATTGTTACCCCATTAGAACCCGAGGACCATGTCCAAGCCTCCCGGGCTTGCTCCCGTTCCTGACATGATGCGCGCAAATAAAAAGAGTACCAAAAGCAAATTAAAACACATATTCCCCGTTTTCGTTCTTCGCAAGTGTACGTATAGATTAGGTCCCCACGAGGAGTGCGGTGGTCAGGCATCTCCCCTGGCGGATGAAGGTAGCCAAGCGGCAAACCAAGAAATTCTCAATTCAACAAGAGACCACCCAGAAATAAACTTTGTTCGCGGCAATAGATTTGGACTCGAAGTAGGTAATTGACGCGGAAACTGGAAAAATGTACGATCGCTGTGCTGTGCCCGACATGCATGACCGATGTCGAAGAAAGATTTATCGTCATGCAGATTCATTATGGCCGTGGTTGGGGGGGGGGAGTGAATCGAACTCGTCTCGCTTCCCTTCGGTATCAGCTGATGGAGGGAGAAGTTGATGAGAGAGTGTGATGGAAAAAGGAGTCGATCAAGGAAACCCGTAAAAATGAAATCCCAATGGTATAAGTTGCCCGCCGAACGCCTGGATTTGATGTGTTTCAGACAAATCCAAAATCCCATGCACAATTCCGTTAACACTGCTTCACATGCTGAACTTGACAAGCTCATTGAGGAACGGGTGGCATCGCCTCAGGGGACAGGCTCGCAGGGTCAACATTGTCGAACTGAACCAGTTGGTCCATGTCAAGGTCGGCTTGCTGGTGCTGTCCGAACTGAGGCGAGTGGGTGTGCATGGGTAGATTGATAGTGTGCTTTGAGTACATCTCGTTGAGGCTGGCGCCATCCTCCGACACTGCACAGGATCCATCGTTGATGGGGTACAAGTCAGCGGATCCCGGTCGTCCCATCATAGTCATAGGAGGAGACTGCTCGACTATGGACGGCTCCCCAGGGCTGTTGAACGGAAGAGGAGAGACGGAGGAGGGAATGCCGTCGGGGTTGACCATGGGAGACAAAAATCCATTGCCGTAGGGAGTGTTGTAGTTCGACGGAGGCATGGGACCCGTCTCAGGACCTTGTGAGTAGAAACCAGGGCTGGGAGGGAACTCCGATGGTGAGGCAGTGGTGGCCGACATTGGGTACTGTCGCATATCTAAGCCGAAACCAGCCTGAGTATCGATTCGCAGGTTGGGACCCATGCCACCGGGCGGTTGAGGGATGGGAGCAAAGATGTTGGGGTTGTGCTGCGGAGGAGGCATCTCGCCCGGCGGCTGAATGTAGAACGACGGCATCGGCTGGTTCTGGAACATGGCGAAGTCGACGGGGCCCGGAACGGAACGGCTTCGCTGGCGCTTGTGGCCAGGGCCGGGGCGCATGCCCGAGTGCATCTGGCTAATCCCCCACTGCTGCTCCTGGAACATGCCCACATGTGGCTGGAAGCTAGGTTGAGAAGATGGTCGAGCTGTGGGGGAGACGGGCGCTGAGACCGACAGGGCGTGAGGGTCGCCAAAGGGGTGAGGGTTGTGAGGATTGTGAGGGTTGTGAGGGTTGTGGCGGTTCATGAAAGACTCGAGCGAAACCAGCTTGGCCAGTTGGCCGCTGAGTACCTTGGGGTTACCACCAAGATGGTGGACAAGGCATTGAGTAGCCTGGAGGTCTTCGGTGAAATCGCCACATTGGAAGAAACCATTGGTAGTGGGTGACGAGTCCATGAAGAAGTTGGGCGGTCGGTTCAGCTCTATGACGATTCCGCCGAGCTTACTGGGGTCCGCCTCATTGTTCTCCAGGAAGATGTTCTTGATGTGCGAGAATGGGTACTCAATCTTGTAGCCAGCCTGCTCGTTGTTGATGTAGTAAGTCATCGTGCACTTGTCAGGCGAGTAGAAAATGATGAGATCCATGGTGTTTTGTCCAACTCGTGTCCATTTTCCGATGCTGAGAGATCGACAAGTAAGATGGTGGATTACTGGCAAGCCGTTAGTCTTTCCCTTATCACAGTGCAACCATTGAAATGCACTCACAAACTTTGCCCTGGCCGCCTTGGTCACCGCCAAGGAGCATGTTGCCATGGCCGAAAGGCACGAGTCCGGTTCGGCCCAGATAGCTTCCGCCAAGGCCTTTGCCGGACTCCATCGCCTGCATTGCGAGGTAGGCTCGCATCGACTCGGGAATAGAGTCAATGTCTTCGCCAGTTTCCAGACTCTTCTTGGCCAACAACTTAATCTTGGCCCGTCTAAGACAGCTGTTAGCGTCTTGTTGCGTCACGCATCACCAGTCAATCACACGTACCTGTTCTGGAACCAGATCTGAACAGACCTTTCGGTCATGTTGATCTCCTCCGCAATTCTCTCTCGAACGGTGGCAGTAGGAGTAGGATTCTTGTTGAACTCCATCTCCAGCGTTGTTAATTGGTCCTGGGTCGCTCTTTGTCGCTTCTGATTCTTCTGCTGCTGGGTGAGGGTGCTCTTGCGAGGGGGGCGTCTCGAGTTGGAATTGGATTGTCCATTGTTACTAGCGGATGGAGACGGAGTCTGCTTGTTCGAAGTAGCAGAAACGGGAGTCGGGACAGAGGTGGGACCAGAAGTCGAGTTGGGCGTAGAGGCAGTCGGGGCCAAAGCCACGGGTTGCTCAACCTCAGTGGCCATTGATGAAATTACGATCGCCTTGATATGCGATCCTCCTTTAGTGACAAGTCGGTGTGGATATCGATATACGGGATTGCGTCGTGGGAGACACAGTCGGCTGTGAGTGGGTGTCGATGTTTGGGCCGCGAGGCGCGTAAAGATCGAGTACAATCGGATATCGTGTTCGAAAAGAGACCACAAAAGGGGTCAGGTGGTTAGAAGAGTGAAGTGTCTAGTTAATCTAGGGAAGGTAAAGAATGATTTAATGTTCCGTAAGGAGTGTCGTCCTAATCCTGTGTATAGGAGGAGGGATGGTGGAGTTGTCAGTTCGTGAGTAAACGTGATGGGTCGAGGACTCTTGGGACGAGCAGTGAGATATCGAGCCTGAATGAAAGTAATGGTCCCGGAAAGAGTGACGGGTACCGATATGGCTGAAGATTCAAGATTCAAGAGAGTGACTTAAAGGAAAGAAAAAGGGTGAGGGGGAAACGAAGGAAGAAGCGGTCACAAGGAGGAGTTGACGATGCAAAGATGGAGAAGAGAAAGATGGGGGGGGGGGGCATAGGGGAGGGAAAAGGGAACAAAAATGGGCGGTGGGCGTGAGAAAAAGGAACCTCCACTGAGGTACAGCGGATAAGGTACCTGCGAACAAGTACCTGCTGGACCTCCCACCTCCAGCGCTACAGCTCCACGCTCCGGCACCAACCAGCGCAACAGCCCGCTGGGAGCAGTCCGGGGCAGTCCAGGACAGTCCAGTGCCTTTCAACAAGAAGCCGGATTTCTACGCTTTATCCACACGTCGGAACCCGCGCACGCCAGTTAATCCATCCGGTGGCCATCCGCTCAAGAAACTCACGGTTTCGCTGGGCACTTGCAGTACCTCAGGAACTCGTCGGTGTGCGAGCTTACGGCCTGCGGCTTGCGGCTTGGCTGTCTATTGCTGAGAAACGGGATGCTGCGAGAAAAAGGCGCCTACCGCTGCACGAAGCCCCGAGGAGGAGGGGGGGTCCGCTAGCGAGTGGTATGCCCTGTAACCCCTGTAAGGCCTGGCGCGGCACCCACTGACGACTGGAGTCACAGCGTCGAGCGTCCCCACCATGTCTGAAGCTCCAGCTGTGAGAGGTGCTGTGAGAGGTCCTAGGCTTTAGGGACAACCTCCATGGTTTAGTCTGAGGAGACTTGGTTTAGGGGGTGGTTGATCGTGTGGCTCCAATGGAGGAGGGTTTCTAACGATATGGCCGATGAGAGTGAGCCGCCAGAGGTCAGATTCACACCAGCCCCCGGCATCCTGGCCGATCTCGACAGTGGTTGGCCAGTACGAAAAACATTGTCAGGATAGACGGGAAATCCTCTTGCGACAGGTCGTCATGGTGTTTTTACTTGGCTCTCTGGGGGATGCCATCGTCGTCTTGATTGGTACTTGCAGTTCAAGTACCTCCACCGGCGGCAGTCGACGGTGATGGGATCAGCAGCCAGGAGCCCATACTGTAGTCTGAAGCGTTCCACAGCATTGTGGAACCCGTGCGTCCAGGTACAGTACATGGCCAATACCCTCCTGCAACGGCAGACCAGGATGTTTTCCCACGCAGTCGCTGGCTGAAGTCCTGGTGAGTTTTGTGTTCTTTTGGCCGTCAGGGGTTCGAAGCCGTCCAGGCGCAAGGTAACGGCGAGGTACAGGACCCATGGATGGGATCCCCCATTGTTCCCGACCAATGGCGGCGGGGCTTAGAAACGGCTACTGCAAGGCACACCCGCGAGTGCTCGTGATCTGCACAGTGCCTCCGTTATCTTCCAGGTTCAGAAGCGCAGGCCCCCAAAAGCGGTCACATCATTCCCCTATTGGACCGCTATGCCGCAAGCACAACCCCCGACTCAGCACTGTCTTGGCCGCGAGCTCCCACTGTCCCAGGTAGCCGATGAGAAATCGGTGCTTTTTTTTTGGCCCTGAGCTGTTCCTGCTCGGTCCAAGACCGGGCATCCTAGGAAAGCGACGCTCTCTTGTCTTGAACACTACCGAGTCAATCTATCTTGCTGAATCCTCCAGGGTACTACATGCCACAACCGAGACAGATGTTTGCCATAATTGATCATATAACAAGACAGATCTTGTCCCTCAGAACCGTCGCGAGAGGCGATAGCTCAGCATATAGCTGTGCTGCCACGCATCACGTTGTGGCCATGTGAGAAAGACCACGGGGTCGATGTGGTGGATGGGATGCGGCGGCGAGCGATGGCCGATGGCTGATGTTCCATCGGACGAGGCTACCCTTCACTCCCACTTACACTGTAGGTACCGTGTCATGCGCCCGCTCGAGCCGCAGTCTGCAGTCCGAGTCTCGAAGGTGGGAAGAGAGTGTGGGAGAGGCAGACCAACAGGAAACCAGAGTCGGCAGCCTCTCCGACTTCCTAGCTCTCCACTCAGTTCCAGATCATCCTCCAACGAGAATCCCAAAGGGGGTGGATGGGCGGATGGCGGTAAACACAGGCCTTGCTGGGCGCGGGCATCAACACCTTTCATATCCTCACCATCAGTTCTCCCGGAACAGAGGCTCATGTCAATGCTTTCCGTGGACTCGTTGAAAAGAGACGGTACATCCGCCACATCTAGAAACAGCCTTCCTGGATTGGCCAGGTTTGGTGTCTTTCCTTTCTCGTACTTCGTATGGGGACCCCGTGAGGTGGCTGATACGGAGCGGTACAGTATCCTTGCCCTAAGCAGGATCACAAGTTTCGACATGGGCGAAACAAGCCGTGCCACCACTACATCCGCTCCCCTGGATTGGATCACAGTCGATGCGGCATAATACTCGACTCTTGGGCTTACAGCACAGTCTGTTCCTTATCCTCGCCGGGACAGTCCCCTGTCCGAGACGCGCAGGGTCTCCGACTTCCCGTCTTTCTCGTGCGAGAACTCTAGTAGGGACTCTGGCCCTTTGGTATGGCCGGAACTGCCTTAAGAAAATACCGGATGGGTGACGGGCACTGACTACCGGCAATGCAGATACGACCCAGAGAAAGGAAAAGGAGAAAGGGGCGGCCAGATGTCAAGACAGCGGTACATCTTCTAACCGTCCGGCCTATGTTGACGCCGCTTGCACACCCCATTCCTCGACCGCGTCCCTGGGCATCTCCGTGGATTCTCGTCCGAGTCTCGATGGATCGACTGCCGTTCCATCAGATCCCAACCGAAGCCTCCCTCAGGATCACACCATGGCTCCTTCAACTGCCCTCCACCCAACAACAGCCGCCGTGAGCTGTGCCTATCCCTTGGCACTTTTTGACGCCCTCTGGCACAAAGGCCCTGTTCCTGCATTAGCCTCCCGCCCCATCGTCATGCGGTGGGCCAGTCGGCCGAGGGTCTGGGCACACAGTGTGTCTCTGACCTTGCCCCGCGACCGCTGACTGTACCAGCCAACTTGGGAAGGGCCATGAAGATCCAGCTGCGATCGCCGTTCTCTCTAGATTGGCCGAAAGAGCCTGTCCGTGATCTCATGGGCCATTTGTTGTTGATAGTCCCAGGGTCCGGTTGTCAGTCAAGTCAGTCTAATGTCTACCGGATGCTCTTCGAGCCTGGGCACTTTAACCTTTAGAAGATCGACTTCAACCTTCGTTTCCTCTTTCATCCGTGTGTTGAATTCAGGCATAGCACTAGTCGTGACAGCAGCTCCGTACATGACGACAGTCGATGGGCGATCCTTGCAAGTTGACCTTTGAGAACCGTTGGAGGGAAGTGGTGGTCAAAAACCCTCGTATCGGATGCCCTCCTACGGTGTTTTATCCGTCCATCCGAGGCTATTCAACTGGAAGCTACTTCAACTCAGCGTCTTAAAACTGGCCAAGCTCTCTCACACTAGCCACATATACTAACGTATTTTAGGCCGTTTCTCTGCGCGCGTTGACGCCTCACGAGAGCCGTTGAAAGATATCTCGAATTAGGTAAATATCTCGAGCCTACGACCAACACCAGACATTTCATTGGACCTCAGCTGCTGTGGTACAGTGTGCAAACTATGGCATCTCCTCCACACCATGACGGGGCCCTGGACGCCATGGACGCTTTACCCCTGATCCGAACCCCGTACCTTGCAACGTGCAGCAGCTCAGGCAGCCAACCAACGCGGGCTTGTGTCTCCGCCTAAAAAACCACATGCCATGGGATCCATGGCGTTTTGAGGTTTTACCTCGCCCGAAGAAGTCTAGATAGCGATCGCCCCGTCAGATACCAGGTCGCAATTCTGTGCCCATCCGTCTGATCTTCGGGCATAAACTTAGGCGAGACCGCGCCGCAACGAAGGCGACAAGACTGCATCCACCGAGAAGACGGTGCGACCAAGGCCACAGCCCCATCTTGGATTCCCTGACTCAGCTCCCGTCTTGCATGGGCGCCGGCTGGTGACACGGAATGGATCGGGGAAGGCGTGCGGCTCACCCCTTTTTCTCACATCACCCAGGATAGAATCCATGATGCATTGCTAGTGTCAATGGCAATCGCGGGACTAAACGCTGCACAAATATGCTCTTTATGAAAGGAAGAATTGTTTGCGGGAAAGGGAGCCGGCTAATGGCAAATATTTCCAACTCTCCGTAATGTTTTATCCATCGGAAGACGGGAGGAATAGACCATGCTCTTGGGGGGGCATAACGAACCCTGGATCGAGGTTGCACAACTTACAAGGTGGTCAATGGTCATGCGGCGCTCCGTAAGTCTTGCCATGGCCTTTTCTTGACTGGTCAAGGGCTGGTGTTCAAGAGCTCAAGACTCTTCCAATGGCAGCCGCTGCGGGAGTAGTGCATGAAGCCCACCACCATTTGCACCATATCCACAACGCGTCGAGCGCGTCTCTTGACCTCTAACAGCTGCAGCAGAATACGAATGCACCAGTCAGGAGGTCCGGAGCCGTCAATCAGTAGTCGACACAATAATTAAGACGAGTCTGTCTTGGCTTAGACAATTCAGCTCAAGAACTTGCACGATGGCTACACCAACAGCTCACTCGGCCCCTTAGGACTGAGAAGTGGAAGGACGGTCTCGCTGGCACGCCCAGCCCGGCGGATCCTTTCCACATGGCATGGCTGTTCCTGACTTGTGGAGCTCACGACATCATTGCCCCAAGCGCTCCACGAAGTCACAGCAGATGTCCGTCAGATTTCATGGTCCAGAGTTCAGACACGCACGTTCCCATCCGAGCGCGCTGAAACGCGAGTCGCTCCCCTGTCTGGTATGGAGGCACGGACTGGAAGCAGAACGACGAAGGAAGATACTAACCTACGGTGAGAATAGCCTAGCCGAACTGATGGATCATGCGTTTTCATAGTAGAAGCAACCTGACTGTCACTTTCTTCCTGAAAAGGTCAACGGCGGGCCCTTGCTTGCTTCTGGGGTTGCTCCATTACCATTCCCAACCGGAGACAGGTCTCAACCCACATCAACCAACACCCGCAAGCCTCCGACAGAGAAGAGCCGACCAGGAGAGACTGTGTCAAGTTTGTCTGCGCCGTAGCTCTGTCTACCCCTTGCTTCGAGCGTGAGCCAAAACCGTAACGCCGCCTCTATCGACGCTAGCTCGGTCGGGGTGTTGATGGGCAATGGCAGCAGCCATCGGGTGCACAGGTCCGGACCTCCGCCTCCCCTGTTGAGACTCTGTGACTTTCCCGTTAAGGACGACACTGACTACGTGGACGTTTACCCAGGTTGTTAAGAGAGCTCGACAAGGGATGGGTCTATATTTTTAGGCCACATCATGGGGAAGAAGCTCGCGTAAAGTTTCGAGAAGGTCCGAAGCACCCACCAGGGGAAAAGAAAACCCTCACTTGTCCGCGAGGTACCCTCGCGTTCATGAATGATAAACCAGAGTTCGAAGCCGAACCAAATCTAAATACTAACCTCGACCAACATCATCCCTAAAGTCATGCCAGCTTTTCCATGAATCTAACAACTAGAGCTTAACAAGAGTTCCCGGGGGGTCGTTGGGCCGGCGTCTATAAGGCCTTTCTCCCCAGTAGTTTCTTGACGGGGTGGTTCCGCTCTTCTGGGTCCTCTGATGGAGCAATAATGGTTTCTTCTGACGGAGTATTTGATCGCTGCGATACCCACCCCGGATTCATGCCGAGGGAACGATCAGTCTGCGCTGTGGATAACACGTAAGTTCCCTTGTGAACCATTGTGCTTATCATTACTTAACAGATCATCTGGCTCCATGGCATTGTGTCCATTAGCATTGACGTTAGAGCGGACGATGCGTTTCAGTGCATGCCATCCAGGACTTAGTTCTCCTCGGTCTAACGCGATCATGTCTGACAATACGAAGCACAGTGCAGTGCTTTGGCATTCACATGGGAGCTTGTTAGATGCCAGACACGTCGGGGCATGCCACTCTAGAGTTGGCAGCACCTGCCGATTGCGTTGGATTATGCTAATCTTTAAACGTGCCGGCTCACTCTACTTTCTCACAATGGTTAGATCTCCGACGCTGGTATAATATCACAAGTGTCCATACCACTTGTGCTTTACAAGCAATGTTTCGGTTTTACAGCCTAACTAACGAGAACTATTAACTCTCTGGAATGGCCTCGCCGTCTCGCATTCAATTCGTCTTTGTATCTCTAGTCGGTCTTGGTCTCAGCCGCTCTACTCTCAAGGCGATATCTTCTCCGCGATGGCGAACTACTAGATACTTTACTGGTCCAAATTCATTTCAAATAAGCGTAACTGGCACCTGAGCAGTCCTTACATGACTTGGACGGAGTGATCGAAAGCCATCTTCTGTTAACTTTCGACTCATATGAGCCGAAAGGCTGACATCAGGGTGTTCAAGGACCTGGACTTTCTTTTCACTATAAATCATGTGTCGAACCTGAGTTAAGCATAGAAAATAAGGTGATACATGACATGACTTTGGGAAACCCGTGTTTTGATGTCTTTATAATAGGTCTGTACCTCTGAAGATTTCGGGAAGGGGGGCATAATTCAGATATCTAGTGAGTCAGGCAAAGTGTAATATGTTGTCTCTGCTCGGAGCCTTGTAGTTCAAGAACCCATCAAGGCCAGCTAGTTAAGGTCAAAGTCATCCTCTCTACCCCAATCCGCTTTTCGCATTCTGTACAACACTCGAATGCAAATGGCCTTTACTCAATCAAGCATGTTCAAGGATCACCCCCTGTGTGTTCTAATTGGTCTACAACAAAATTCCGCCCCACTTCAGATACACAAACATTTCGAGTGTCCACACCACCAAAAAATATAAAAAGTATATGAGTCCTCAACAAGAGATTCAACCACCAAAAAACATACAACAGCGGGGATTCGCTGGTCGTCACCGACCCAACTACTAATCCGCCCCTCACCGGCTTGTCTATGGGAGAGCGGACGGGATCCCGAATTCTCCAGTGGGTATGGTCGTATGTGGTAAATTGGGGATGCAATTCCAGTTATATTGACCACGGGCGCATTCTGAGCCTCTAGCTATCGTTGACCTGTTGCGCAGGATGACGACAGTGAACCAAGCTGTCTGTATCTATATCCCGAGGTATATGTTGCTTACGGTTAAAGGAACCAATATCTTTACCCAGATCAGAAGGTGTTTCCAGAGCCATCATATGGAGCTTCTATTCTTCTGTTCCTCACGTCCAGCCTGCACACGGACACTCCGGGACTAGACTCATATCACGTATAAAATCTCAAGTCGTCAAGCCATCCTCTTGACACCATGCCGTCCTCACCTCACAGTTCCTTCATGACCTCCTGTACCGCCATCGCCGCCATCCTCCTCCTCTGCTCCTCCGGCATCCCCTCACCCGCCTCTCTCACCGCCTGCAACCTCCTCATCATCCGCTCCACCTTAGCAACGTCGCCATCATCCAATGCCTCGTCGACATCATCTTCCTCTCGCTTCTCGTCGTCCTTCTTCTCGCTTCCCGTTGCAACATCGTCATCTACTCTCCCTGTCTCCCAGATAGCTCGCCTCATCCCCTCGAAGTCCGCCCTGTCAAAGCCAAAGCCTAGGTTCTCTGGGTCTAGCTCTGCGTCGTCGTCTTCTTTGTCGGTGGCTGTCTTGAAGTCGCCGAAGTCAGAGCCTGATTCGGAGAAGGGGTCGCCGGGGATGAGAGTCCAGCTGTTTGATTCGAGGGCTTCTTTGACACGGGCTATGCCGGTTTTCTCTGCTGCCTGTCAGTAAACTTCTTCCTTCTCCTATGCCACCACAGGTAATGAGGATGCCCAAGTGGGTGGTAGGAAAGACAAACCTCCAAACTCATTCTTCTCAACCACCTTCCCGCCAACCCTCACAAACTCCAACTCCTCGTCCCCACAAACTTCATCCCAAAACTCGTCCCTGTCCCTCGTCCCCTCTCCCACCCCAACCGCAACCCCCACGCCATCCCAATCCCACCCCCCAAGACCTTCCTTCACCACCCTTCCAACGTCTTTGATCAACCCCTTTGTCTCATCAGCCTTCTCACCCGTCGTCGACTGCGGAATAGCAAACACAACGAGTACACCGCCTATCACCGAGAGCACTTCCTTGGCTTCTGGAGAGAGGAAGGAGCTGGACCATTCACTGGACGAGGTGACAGTGTCTAGCCAGACGGGGACTGTGGTGGTGTAGTAGGCGGTCTGGAGATGGAGAGAGTGGGTTGTTCCTGCGAGGGAGTCTGTGGGTGATTCGGGGGCTTTTCCAGTGAGTTCTAGAATATGCATTAGCAACACTCCTTGAAAATAGGACAACTCGTGAAAATTATCGAAAGTGAACGAGATCCAGGGTAGCACAACCTTTCACAACGCGACTCAACTCCCCCGTCTGCGCCTCAAAACTGACGGCTAGAATTCGCCTCGAATTAGAATCCTCCATCTTGCGAGACTACTTCTTGATATGCGTAAAGCTAATGAACAGGATGAGAAGAGAACGTGAGACGAAGTTTGATGAAGGAGTTGAGTGGGTTGGCAGTTCAGGCAGTTCAGTGATAGACTATGGTGGGGCAGTGCGGCTCTTGTGGCGTTGGAGATGGCTGACAAAACCACAGGTGAGGATTATGAATACAGCAAACTTCGAATTGGAGATGAGAATCCGAGTAGAAGATTTTCGGTCGGTATGCCCTTGCCTCAGCCATTGATAGATACAAAGGGGAAATGTAGTTGTGACGATTCTGAAAATTAAATTTACCTTGGCCATCCATTATTAGGGAGTACTACCCTAGACTAGATTTCTACTAATCTGGACTCTTCGTATCCTGAAGCTCACGTTCGTCTCAAGTCGATCCAGTCATCTGAAAGAATATATCAAACTATACGGGTTTCTCAAGTTGGTATCAATTCAATTTCAGGTTATAATTAACTGAGATGTGAGGGTTTCACTAAGTGGTTAAACATGGGATATCTAAATTCCCAAGAAACATCGTTAAGAGCCTCCACATCTGAATATCGAACAAAAACACCTTCGTATAGTTCAATCACAAGCAACAAGCTTCATCAGGCTCTGGTATCAAATGAGCGAAATTCACAACTAGCCCCATCCCTCAACATGACACATGAACTCCGCCAACCCCGAACCCGGGGCCAGTATCCCCTCCCCACCCAAACGTCCTCTGCACGACCTCTACACCGGCCCTCAAACCCCTCGCAAAGTCTTCTGCCCCTGGCGCATGATAGGCTTCCTCAAGATCAGCCTGTGCAAGTGTCCCTTGTCGTCGGGCAAGAACGGCTCGCTGGATCGGCCGACTCCAGAGATTATACCAGCGGTCTTCACTCATGGCCGCGTACCGGATGTGGCCGTTCTCAATGCGGCTCATGGGCCACTCGACAAAGACCGTTTCGTATCTCTTGGTCATGAAGAAGAGACATGGCCAGGTAAATAGCCAGAGGAAGGTGAAGTAGAAGGTCAACTCGATCCATCGCGTCAGTCGCCAGCGATTTACCCAAGAGTCGTTCCAGATCTCGACTTTTGATTCCTGACACGGGAACTCGATGTTCAGATGGCCGCGATAGTTGGTCGACCGCACGAGGCTCTCCAACTTGTTCCCCACCACAGCGAAGTCCCATCCAGTGACCTTTCGCTCAAGACTGAACGCCTTGAGGCTAGCAGGACTCTCACAGAATCGTCGACACCAATCATAGATATTCGGGGTACCATCCTCCGGTGGTCCACTCCCACCAAAGCCTGGCGCTCTGGTACTGAAGACAGTACCTCGTCGGACCTTTTCGAAGTTGTTGACGGCCTCGAGGTGTTGCCAAGCGGTTTGCGTAGCAATATTCTCGTATAGTAGTGGGGTCAAGTCGACTTGCACATCGAAATCCACAACCTCTTTGGTCACATTCTTATCCTTCTCCTTGGTCGTCTCACGATGTACGCCCCTGACACGGACATACGGACGAGGGGGTTCGACGGAAAGCTCGTTGATATGCTGTTCCAAGAACGTCGGATCGGTGTTCAGCCGTGGATCAAGATAGTAGACCGTCTTGCCTTTTGCATCCTGGGAGAAGGGCTCAAGGCCATTGATCGGGCCAATACCGAGCCCCGGGAGGAGAGGGTCGGCGGCGTGAGGTAAGTTGGCCCCTGTCAGGTTATCGTAGTCGCTGTACTCTGGGGGAGGATCATCGTTGACGTGGATTTCGGGGGCATCATCATCAAAGTACGGCTCGATGGGCGCAGCAGGCGATCCGGTGGTACGGAGAGAGATGGCGCTGGAGGTATCGCCTGGAGGGGGAGAAGACGGATTGCCCATGTCGGAGCCTGCTCTGTGCGAGTAGTACCACGACTCGTTAAGGGATCAGAGGGTCCTCTAGAGGTTCCTCGTGCTGAATGAGCGACGACAAATGGAACGTTGAAAGTGCCCAGCCTGGAGATGTAATAAAGGAAGAAAAAGACACCTCAAGCCACGGAGAGTTGCCTGAAATCTGTCCCTCTTTCCTTCCGAGGCCAGGTTACGTTGCCCTCCAGGTTGCGTGACCCTTGGCGCCTTCCTTCGTCGCAGGCTGTGGTGAGCTGAGTGCTGCGCCTTCCACTATTCGTAGCGACATTCCACCCCCGCATCGTCCGGCCCCGCATCGGGCGTAAGCTCCGGGTTTCCCATTCCGAGGCCGATGATATGACTACTATAGTAGGTAGGATGGCTCACTTATCCCTAACCTCACTTCTGATCCCAGCCCTATCGTCTAACCCACATCTTCTTAGTCCTAATCTCACTTGTGATGCCATGGAGCGAACTTCATAGATGGAACCATTAATAACGATTATTATTACTAATGACTGCCGTCTATGCAACTGAATAAAAAAAAAAACACCATTGTGATGTCCCAATACTTTTTACACATCCCGTTTCTCCTAAACATCTACTAACCGTCCCGAATCCCATTTCTTCTTAGCCGCTTTGAGAAGCACATCCAACTCTCCGCTCATCTCGCACATACTTCGGAATGTGCCCTCCTCATCATTGATCAGTTCCCACGGGTGCGCGAACTCGACGACTTGACCCTTGTCTAGGACGAGGACTTTGTCGTAATCGACAATTGTTTGGAGACGGTGCGCTATGGTGATGACCGTCCCAGTCAACTCCCTGATGGTTTCTTGAATCTTGGAATCAGTCGCGTAGTCAATTGACGCCGTGGCTTCATCCATGACCAGCACTGTTGGTGACTTGAGCATTGCTCGTGCGAGACATAGTAGTTGCCGTTGGCCTTGCGAAAGATTCGATCCGGATTCCGTGACCGCAGATTGGAGATCGAGGAAGATGTTCTTGTTCGTAGGAATAGGCGAGCCGGGAGTGGCTGAGTTGAGAGTGTGGTTTGGTGTAGGCGGGACTGTGTAAGGCTCGTCTGGTCCGATGAGCTGCACGCGACGGAGCGCTGCATATATATCTTCGTCTGAGTAATTGTCGAAGGGATCGAGATTGCTCCTGATGGTACCATGGAAAAGGGTAGGATCCTGCGGCACGATCGTAATGTTCTCCCGCAAATCTTGGAGTCCAATCTTGCCAATTTCCAAGCCGTCGATCAAAATCTTGCCCTCATCCGCTTCCAGTGCACGGAAGATGGCTAGAGCTAGGGAACTCTTCCCAGCTCCGGTTCTTCCAACGATACCAACCTTCTCCTTGGAGTTGATCTTCAACGTGATGTTTTTAAGAACAGGGTCGAGTTCCTTGCGGTACCGAGTTGTGTAATTCACAAATTCCACGGAGCCATTTCCAGGCCAGTTGCTCGGAGGTCGATGATCGTCGATTACAGCATCCGCCTCTTGTTCAACATCCAAATACTCCTTGATTCGTTCCATGGAATTCATGTTCTGTTCATTAATAGCGTATAATCGGACAAGCCACAGAACGCTCTCTGTGAAGCCCAGAGCATAGCTTAGCGAAATACCAGCAGCACCCGCATCAATGTTAGAGACGTTGAGGATGATGAAGACGCCTGCGAAGAACGACACCAAATCCCCCAGCACATCAGCTCGAAGTGCAAGCCATCTGTTACAGGCCCACAGGTAGATGAAGGGTCGGGATTGTGCGTTGATCTTGTGAAGGTTGTCGCGAATGAACCGTCGCTCGTCGCCATAAGCGCGAATAGTCGTCATGCCACTGAGCGTCTCGCCGAATTGTTGAAAGAGGGGGCTCCGCTGGACAGACTCTAATCGTTTGAGATCGCGAGATGCTCGTAGGTAGAATGCGGCAACGAGGTAAAACAGAATAGCGATGAAAACAGAGGCAATGAGGAACTTCGGAGTGATAATCGCAATCAGAACCACAGTAACCACAATGCTTAGGGCGCAGCTAATAACCCCGATAGCAACGGGTGCAATTTCTTGGTCTACAGCCTCTAGATCCTTGCTGAAGCGATTCATCAGCTGGCCCAAGGGAGTGACGTCGAAAAACTTGAATCTCGCTCGGGTGACGGAGGAGATTAGGTGATCATGAATGCGTTTCGACGCTGTCAGCGAACCCAAGAAAATCCAGAGGTCCCTGATGAGCGCGGCTATAGCACCCGCTAATCCAATGGCAGCGAGGACAGTAAGGTAGTACATAACGTTGACATTTGGTGCGGGTTCGTTGGCCTCCTGAGAAAATATACTTCCAATAGGAGCGATATTTGCGAAGCCTGCTTTCGAGAAGGGTTCTTTCCCCCAATGACCCCCATCAGTATAGTTGAGAATGCTCATGCTAGCGTCGACGGTTGTGTTGCTTTGATCTTGCTCAACATATTGATTAGCCCACTCTCGCACCCAGAAGTTGGTGGCGACGGTGGAGAGCTGCTGCGTGATGAAGACGATGAATGCGATGACCCAAAACCACCATGATCCCATGGACTTGAGATAGTGCTGCATAACAGGCCATTTGACGGATCCAGTCGCTTTGCCTTCATCCATAGCGTCCTTCTTTTGCTTCTTCTTAGCGTTGTCATTCTTGGAGCTATCAACCCCATCAAGGGCATCACCCTGTCCATTGACCATGGTGTCATCATCGCCCACACTAGACGGCACACGGGACGGAACGCGCGAGGGATTGGCTGAAGCAGGACGGGACCTCTGGATTTCTTCACCAAGCTTGCCAGACGCAATGACCTCTTCAGACGATCCCTGGATATCGATCCGACCATTGTCGAGAACAACCACGTAGTCCGAGGAGGGAACACAAAGCTGTACATTGTGAGTAACGAGGATACAAGTTCGATTCTTCATCAGAGGCCCCTTGATACAGTTGCTGAAGATCCACTGTGCTGTATGTGAGTCGACGGCACTGAGGCAGTCGTCAAGGAGCAGGTGAGCTGAGTTGGAGTAGAGCGCACGGGCTAGCGAGATTCGTTGCTTCTGTCCGCCAGAAAGAGTGATTCCCTTCTCGCCGACCAGAGTTTCATCGCCGTTGTCGAGGATTTGCAGGTCGCGGGATAAGGCACAGGCGATAATGACATCTCGATACCGTTCCTCGTCGAAAGGAGCGGCAAAGAGGATGTTCTCACGAATATTGGCATTCACCAACCAAGCCGCCTGCGCTACGTACGCAATGGTATTGGCAAGCCCAGTCTCGGGATCTGGACGGACATCCTCTCGACTTCGACCACCTGGGCAGTAAACCTGACCTTCCATCAGTGTCATCTCCCCCAGCAGGCCCATAAGCATCGACGTCTTTCCAGACCCAGTTGGGCCAGCAATGATGTTGAGCTTCCCGAGTTCGAAGTTGACATCCATGTCCAAGAGTCGGAAAGCCCTTGACCCGTCCTCAGCAACTGCATCCTTGCCACCCCAGATAAGTGTTGCATTTTTAAACCCAATACGCCTGACACCCTCCTCGTCCACGTTGTCCAGGCCAAGCTGATCGTACTTGTCGGTCTCCTCCTCCTTAAGAAACTCTTCCACACGGTCGATCGAAACCTTTGTCTCTTGAACATGGGCGAACATATCACCAAACTGATCCAATGGTACACGTAGAAGCATGAACAATGAGATAGCAGTGAAAGCGACCGATGGATACAAGGGCTTCTTCTCAATCAGAGTGTAGACCAAAAAGGAGAAAAAGGTAATGAGCACCGGGACTGAGTTCCAAATAGCAACCGCAACAGCCCAAACAAGGAATCTAGAGCGCAGAGCCCTAAGCTCAGTGTGGCGTTTCTCGTTAATGATGCGACCGAAGCGTTGCTCCCAAGCAAAATACTTGATGATGCGGATATTCTGTAGGACTTCATTTGTGACGTTGATTCGCTTATCAGTGGCGGCCAGAATTCGCTTCGAGGTGATACTAAAACCGCGAGCGAGTGCATAGTTAATAGGCAGAAGAAAGACCATGACAACAATGCCAGGGATAGCGCTGTAACCCATGACCTTCCATAGCAGAGCGATAGCGACAACCAGCTGCGTGGGTGCAGCAGCGAGGAGGAAGTGCAGATAGGCAGTAACTTCTGCTATCTTAAAGCTGTCGACAGACATGAGGTTGATGATGGTGCCAATGTTGGCCTGCTCGTCGTCACTCGCTTCCGTATCCTTTCCATTCTTGACATTGCCATTAGCAGCTTCCGCGTCGTTGGCCGAGGTCTTCTTATCGTCCTTCTTGGCGCTGCTGAAAATGCGCTTTATCTTGCTGGCAGCGCTCTCCTTCGCATCTCCATCCTTGATTACTTTAATTTTCTTATCAAGCAGAATCTTGTCTTTGCCAGAGGCAGCCTTGCGTCGCAACGCCTTGGCGTATATGTCACCAATGATGATGGCACGGACACGGATGCAGATCTTTCGGCCAATCCAGAGCGCAGCATTGTCGCTATACGAACGAATGAGGTCGAGAACTGGCAGGCCAATAACGAAGAGCCAGAGCACATTGACAGGGGCCGCAGTCGGATCCTCAACATACTCAAGAATAGCCCTGAGCAGCAGTGTAGGCGCGAAGGTGAAGAAGCCCGATAGGAAAGCTAGGAAACACTGAGCTCCCAGCATGCCTTTGAAGTACTTTAATAAGTGCCATGCCAATGAACTGGTCCTCTTAAACTGCCGGTAGTCGGCAATAACCGTAGCAGCCTTATCCTTGGGAAGTAGATTCCAGACATCCTCCATCTCCATTGGCTTTTGCCATCCTCGCCAAACGATCGCGTCAACCCATCCGAAAACTGCGATGGAGAACAAGCTTGCAAGAGGTTCGCGTGAAGGCTCCATCCCGTCCTCCCACTCCATGAGGACGGTCTTGTTGCCCTTTCTAGTGGTGATCGCCATAAAGAAGAGCACGGTGACGAGGGCGAATTGGGTGATGCTGAGAATCTGGTGGAGTCTGTCTTCCGGATGGAGGAGGATGTGCCGGAAGGGAAAGACGCTCAAGAGCCAATTGACGCCATAGATAAAGGCAGTGTGGTTCCAGAGATGGGGAACCCGCCATTTTGACGTTCCGAGTATAAGACGCAGAGACAAAAGGGCAAGGACATAGATCCAGCTAACGAGGCCCGCAATGGCAACTATGCGGCTATTGTAGACAGCAGTCGCTTTGAACAACCGGAGGACATTTATGATTATAAGGCCAGCGATGGCCATTCCCTCGAAGTACTGGGACAATTTCTGTGCCGGAGGTGTATCGGCCTGGATTATGGAGCCCCGGGTGGTGGTCTTGACGAGGGCGAGGCGGCCACCATTGATCTCGAGAGCGTCGTCGTCGTCGGCATCTTCTTCGGTTTCCTCTGGAGGGATATCTGTATGGTTAGGAGTACTATCGTCGTTCGAGAGCTGGCTGTATCGAGCCTTCGACCGGGACAGTCTTGCGCTAAGGGCACGTCTGGCGCTCCATAAGATGATAACGGCAATGGAACAGAATAACGCGATTGTCGGGAAAATAACCTGTAGCCAGCTACACAAACAAGAAGTCAGCTAGAATGCCTCGGTTGTTGGGTGACACTGGGCTTCTCTTCCCGAAGCCCGGTCGTCGGCGTAGGAACGGGAGGACGTACTCTTGCAGGAAACACGGACTGAAGTCGTCCACAGCCCAGATCGGCCTGTCCCAACAATGCCCCAAGCCCGTAAGTGAAGCCATAATATATGTCCCGGGAGGGGAGAGGGAGCGAGCGAGCGCGCAGAGCGCCGGAGGTCGGCGGGAGAGCAATTGGACGCAGTCGCTGGAGGAAGGTGCGATTTCGATTGCTAATGGAAGGTGCGCCAAGTCCTCAAGCTCCGTCAACGGATACCGAGGCCTGCGGTGAGGGGACTTGTTCCGGGTTGGGATGTTTGGCGCCTTCGACACCTACGACACCTACGTAGTCGGGGAAGCAAAGCAACGAGAGGGAAGGAAGCTGGAAAATAATCAAGAAACAGCAACCTGGTGAACTAACGACTTGGAAGAGAAAAGCCCAGTCCAGGGCATGGAGACAAGCCAAGAAGGTCTTGCGCCTGCTAACGAAGCCTGTGTGGGTCCTTGTCGCTGGTGGGGGATGTCGTTATGTAGAGTACATGCTCCAGCGCGTTCGTTTAGGTAGAGGGAGGTATGGAAGGCTCTTCCGTTTGAAACGAACTAGGGCCAGTTGGAGGGATGATGTCAAGGAGAGCTGGGGCTTTGTCTTAGTTCTGTCGATATGTTGTCTCGCGTGATGGTTCGCGGGATAGTATACATATTGCACTGCAGCTCCCTCCTCGCGTTCACTTTGTTGACTCATGCTGTGCGTTGATGTAGGGACGGACACACAGACAGACAGGATAGGCACAGCTACGGACTTTTTCAGTCCAAGCAACAAGGATTCGAGGTGTTGTGGATTCCGAAAGAATTCCTCTGTTGGAAGAGTGACGGAAAATCACACCAGACCCTTGGGTCCATGCTCCAGATCCATCCAAGGATCGCTGCGGTACTCGCACCCTCAAATCATCACGCGCGCAAGTATGTTAGGGAAAACGGGCCTCTGGGTATTTGATTTGAAAGTCTCCCCTTGAGTCTCAGGCCCATCAAATACCGAGCCTCGCTTACTGTAAAGTAGAGATTGCCCTTGCTTGGCCCGTCACTCTATGATAGTATGGTATCGAAGTATTTGGTGAGGCTGGGGAGGTATTCTCTGACTACCGCCTAGACTACCGCGCCTGATGTTGGACTCTAGCAAGGATGTCAATTCCCTCGCGCGAGATACGAGGGCAGCTAACGGCCGACACCAACAGCACCAAGAGCCTAGGGAACACGCCAGGGAAGAGAGACAGGAACGTGGTCAGCAACGCCCTGAATCAACCCAAATGCCAGTCGACCAGGTCAATTTCCAGCCGTGGTTAGCAAACTCGGCAACACGCCGAAATGCCATGGTTGATCAATGATCGATCTCAATCACTGTTTCTTCTCCTCATCCCTGGAGTGACTGATTTAGCTCGGTCCCAAGAGGCTGGTCGCTGGATAGATAGCATCATCATATTGCACTTCCCCACGATACCGTATCTCTAGAATTCATCGAAGATAAAACGAAACGGAAGGACGGAACTAGAGTCGCAGATGGTGAAGCTCATGCTCAAGCTACTACACCTTAGCTTCATACTTCGTACTTCGTACCGGTACCGCTAGAAAAGAGAGCTCCATTGTTGACAGTGATGGGCAATTCCACTCCAAAAGGTCATTTCTTTAGCGCCGTAACCAAGCGACGCCGAGTCCCCACCAGATCCATCCGTCATCCATGCCCCACGATGGAACTTGTGCATGAAGCTCCCCTGCGTTCTATAGCAAATTGTACTCTGTGCAAGAGAGCAATGATAGCAGATCAACCAGGTCGAGAATGAATTAGAGCCTTTTGCACCTATTTTTCAAAGACCATACACTATCTCAATCAAGGAGCTTCCAGCTTTCGTCTCTGATCAATTCCATATCACATGTCTTTGGTTTTGCGGCCAGCATGATGTCAGTCAACTACCAACTCAACCACCCCTCCCTCCCCTCCATCGCCGGCTCATCTCGCCTCTTCTCTCCACCACACCTTCGATGTTTTTCTCCGACCAAGAGAGGAGTCATCGGCGAGCCATACTCGGCGACTTGGCTGACCCGATGCAATAAATCCACATGTGTGAATCTGCAATTGCCCACTGGGGGGACCTATTGCTATCTTTTGTGCTCTCCCTCAACAGCTTCTCAACTGGTCCAGCCTCCTCTCTTCACCCCTTCAACTCTCCCTTGAACTCAACAGGTATCTTACCGACAAGTGAATTTCAACAGCATTCCCCTTCTCGTCCCTGATTTCGAACCCTTCAATTATTAGCTATTCCTCCCCCGGTCTGTTGATCAATCGCCGACCTTCCACCTTGGGACTCTACCGCACTACGTTAGTTCTTACTTCGCACAGTAACGTGAAAGAAACTCTCCGCTTTGCATTTACATACATGTATATGGAACCATTCTAACGCCTCATGACTCACCGCCGTCTCTTATCTTTCACTCCTCTTCTCAGCGCACTACAACTCAATTGATAGAAGTTCGTAGAAACCGGTCCCCGTACCCGCCCCACGCGCCTCAACCCCTCCCCAGGAAAGGTGATCTCTTGCATCTCTTCCATGTCTTTGCATACAAAACCCACACCAGACAATTCGTCTATTGGCCTCACGTTTCACTGAGTGGAAATCTCAGGGACCCATGAGACCATGGCTACTTCCGTAGGTTCCCCGGGCGCAGCAGCCGCCTTGGTGTACTTCACCCCCCGCTGATTCCTCGTCTTCACTAAGGCACAGAGCAGTTAGTGTAGTTAGTATGCGGAGTGGCATCTTGCTTCCCGTTGCCGCTGGCGCTGTTCCCGGCCGAGACAAGAGCCAATTACTATTCAGTCAACTTCAATGGGCTTTATCCCGTTGGTGTTGTGTTCCGCTTCCGCTTCCGGAACTTGTGTCGGCCGTTGACCAACGGCAGCCAGAACCCTGCAGATGAAGCTGCAAGGTAGGGATGTTGCTTCTTCGTGTGAGGAGCTGCTGAAGGAGTCATCATATTATCCCTGCGAAATCGAGCAGTGCTGTTGCATGAGGCATCGTGAATAGGTACTTCTGTAGAAGTCTATGCTTTAATGACATCTGTAAAACGGGAGACCTGGCATAAGAAAGTACTATTTTGGTGCATCGGAAATCAATCAACTCGAATCTAGAGTGTAACTACTATTCCGTTGCGCGCAGCTATTTAGTTCTGTACTACTTCGTCAAGCCCACGTCTTCTTCACAGCCACATCTCCCACCACATCCACCTTCGCCATCCATAGTTACAATGGCGTCTATCGCGTCACATCACACTGTCACAAGGTTACACAGCTACATACTGCATGTTCAAAAAATCCTTGCTCTTTCAAACTAGCCTCAACCCCCCATGCCACACGTAGATGCAACCCTCTGTGCCTCACTACCCTAGACAACTAACTCAATCAACAGAACTTCCCCGCTTACCACATACTAGCATCAATGTATTCTAGATGCATCATAGGTCAATCGTCCGATCAGAAGGTATGCAAACACATTCCCGAACGACCCCAAGTGAAGGAGAGCCTCGAATGGCATTAAAACCAGTCATTCATACATAATGCTTTAGATACAATGAACCCTTCCCGAGGCCGCCACAGGCAGACAATCGACATGCGACCTTTGTTTTCCCCATTCCCACTAGGCAGTATGATGACAATTGATATGATGGTTTCGATATTGCAACAGCTGCTGATTCGCCGCCCAAATGCCGTCCCAATCGAGTCGACCCCATCCCAGACTCCCCCTTGCGCATTATTTTTGGTGTGAAAGAAACCCAGTTGTTACTATTTTCTTTTCTTTTCGTGCTCTCTGTTAATACACAATGGCCATCCATGGCCCGCACCGTAATGCAAAAGATGAACTAATCGTGGCTCTGACTGCCATAGTCGACGATTAACCCATAATCATGCCCTTCATCCCGGCCATATCTCCCTCTTTAGCGGCGATTTCGAAGTAACCATAGATGATGCTGTGGGAAATCAGTAAATGCATTTCTAACAGGAGCTAGGCTGAAGACTTACGTGACAGCAAGGAGAGTACCGGTTCCGGAGCCCAGGGCGCCCATAAGGTCGCTGGAGACAGAGAGCGCACCGATGCAGGCACCGCCAAAGGCAGCCGCAGTGGGGATAATGCGCTTCAGCTCCTTGTACATACTCTGGTCACGGTGACCAGCCATGACAAGACCCTGATCCTTGAGCTGCTTAGCAACGTCGCGGGGGCTAGAGCCGGAAACCTCTATCCAGGTCTTGGAGAAGAGGGCGCAGGCACCGAGCATGTATACGATGTAGGCAGCCATATGAATGGGGTCGAGAAGGGCCTCCTTGAAGTTCAGGGGAGGAGACATATAGTAGACGAGACCGGAGACGGCGTGGAGCTGAGAAGTACCATCCTTAGCTTCCCAGACACCGAAGAGACGGACGAGCAGGTTCTCGGAGAAGCGCGAGTACAGCATCTGGCTGATGAGGAAGATGTTGGATGAGAGAGCGGACTGCAGCATGATGGGCATGTTGGAGGTGTAGAACAGGCGGACGGGGTATGAGCCGCGGGCGCCACGCTGGCGAGAAGACTTGACGGGGATCTCGACGCGGAAGCCCTGGAGGTAGATGACGGCGGCGAAGACGGCAATGGTGGCCAGGAGGTTCATGATATTAGGGAGGTTCTGTCTGTAGAAAGCCTCCTGGAGAGCTCGCTGCTTGTTGGGCCAGGTCATGAGGAGGTGGAAGAGAGCAATAACGGCACCCTCAAACTCGGGACCACGGCCAGTGTTGATGGTGGTAGGAGAGAAGGCCTTCCACATGATGGACTCGCAGATGTTGGTGGCAATGAACAGGGAGATACCGCTGCCAAGACCGTAGCCCTTCTGGAGGAGCTCGTCCAGCAGAATGACAATCATGCCAGCAACAACCAGCTGGAGGATCAGGAGGAAGACGATACCAGCGCCGAGGTCAGAAGGCGGGCCATAGAGACCGCTGAAGACGTAGACGGTGGCAGTGCCGGCAGAGAGGATAAAAGCCAAGAGCTTCTGAGCAGTCTGGTACAGTTCGCGGTCGGACTTGAGGTCGAGGTTGACATCGATCATGTGGGTACCGGCGAGAAGCTGGAAGACCATGCCCGAAGAGATGATGGGGGTAATACCCAACTCCATCAGCGTTCCTCGATTACTCGCGATCACCATTCGCAGCCAGTATAGGGGATCCGAGTTGTCGGAGGACACAATGCCGTAAAGGGGCATCTGGCTCATGATCAAGAAGATGAGAAGCGTCAGGGCGGTCCACATCATCTTCTGGTTGAAGGGGATCTTGGTTTCCGGCTGCTGAACCTCAGGGAGGAACGGCACGAACGGCTTGACCAGGTCGAGAAAACGTACTGCAATCGCATCGCACGCGTTAGTCAGGAGCTCGCTGATGGATGATGAAAACCAATTGCGCGCGGAAGCTTGATCAAGAAGTCGCGCGCACGCGATGGGCTGGAGCTGGCAATAGCTCCATCGCAAAGGGGGTAAAAGCACTTACGGGAACTCATGATGGCGATTGTGGGAGAGGGGATAAAAGGATTGGACTATTTCATCCAAGGAGGGAAGAGAAAGAGAAAAGGGAAGCCTAGCTTGCTGAAGAAGCTCAGGCTGTGCACGATGGGGTTATTAAGGAGAGCTGGAGAGCGGAGGTTGGCGATCTGGCTTCAATGCACGAAATGTAGATGTGTCCAAATTTCGAGTGGAGAGAAACACGTGACCCGACGACAGGGGTTGCTCCTTCCTTCTCCGTCCTTCTCGGGGGAGGCGTCAAACTATTTCCCATATCTCTGTGCGCCGGAATTTTTCCGGCTCCATTACGGCCCGCTTTTATTTCTCGAAGCTGTAAGACCCTTGCAGTTCCGTCCTAAAACATCATCTAATTATCTTTGACACCAATGCAGTATGATTGCTTGACGAGTCGAGCAACTTAGATGTTCAGTCGCCTGGGATCGATCCTCAGGCGCAATGTTGCAACAATGGCCTCCAGAAAACCTTTACCGGAACCCCTTATAGTCGTGCTAGGTTCGACGGGGACGGGTAAATCAGATGTATGGAACTCTGGCCCCTGTTCAATTTTGCATGAAACATATCTGCTGGTATATCGTTGTGCTAAGGTTATTGCAGCTAGCTGTCGAGCTCGCGACCCGGCTTCAGGGCGAAATCATCAACGCCGATGCGATGCAGTTATATGATGGCCTCCCGGTCATCACCAACAAGCTCGCTCCTGCCGAGCGAAAGGGTATCCCGCACCACCTCCTCGGCCATATATCCCTGGATGAAACACCATGGGATGTCGATGAATTCAAACGTCAGGCGACCCGAATATTAAAGGAAATCCGAAGCCGGGGAAACCTACCTATTCTTGTCGGAGGTTCTAATTATTATGTTGACCCGATGCTGTTCAAAGAAGTCATCCTCGACGACATCGAACTAGACACCTCCAAGACCTTCCCGATCCTTCGCGAGTCCGGCGAAGTCATGCTTCGCGAGCTAAGAAAAGTCGACCCGGTGATGGCTGATCGATGGCACCCCAACGATCGACGAAAGATCCAGCGCTCGCTGGAGATTTACCTGCGAAGTGGGAAGCGTGCATCTGATTATTACGCCGAGCAGGAGGCGCGCAAAGCCGCGGCCGCTAAAGAAGGTTCGGAAGGAGAATCATGGCAAAATCTGCTGTTTTGGGTATACTCCGAGCGCGAGGTTTTGAGGGAGCGCCTGGATACACGAGTTGATAAGATGCTCGATGCCGGACTGCTTGAGGAAGTCCGAGAACTCTACGATTTCAAGCAGAAGAAGGAGGCCGAAGGGCACATTTTGGATATGACGAAGGGCATCTGGCAGTCAATTGGCTATAAACAATTCGAGCCATACATGACGGCCCTTGATGAAGGTAGAGAGGCATCAGAAGTGGAACGCCTGAAATCTGCAGCGCTCGAGGAGATAAAGAGCGCCACAAGGCGTTATGCGGTCTACCAAACCCGCTGGATCCGACTTAAACAGATCCCCCGTCTCCGAGATGTTGGGTCTGAGGCTATGAACAACCTCTACCTCCTAGACAGTACCGACGTCTCCCAGTATAAAGACAACGTCGTTGAGCCTGCCGTTAAGCTGGCGAGCCAGTTTCTCAAAGGCGAGACACTACCGGCCCCGACTGAGATGTCGGATTTGGCCCGCGAGGTGCTTACGAAAGTGAGTGACCCAGCACCTAAGGCGCCACCGAGCAAGCGCATGTGTGAGGTGTGCCATACTGTGTTGATGACGGAGGACGCCTGGAAAAAGCATTTAAAGAGTTCTACGCATAGAAGAGTGGTGCGGAAGAAGCAAAGGACTTCCCTGATCCCTGTTCAAACCCTAGCAGAAGACGAGGGATCTAGAAGTGATGGATCTGGCCCAGAGATAGGATCCATGTTTTCAGAATAACGACAAACTAGACCAAAGATACCCAAATCCGTTGCATCGTCTGAAGATGTAGTCTCACACACCTGCAAACCTTGCGATCCGACTTTCTGGAAGATTTACACCTCCCTGGCACGTCTTAATCACCTAAGCTCATTGCCCAATTTCCGCGTTCTTCCACTTCTCGCAGCAGTTACAGCCGAAGTTGAAGCTAGAGATGAGGATATTGTGGGCACTGGCGAGTGCGGAAAGCGGTGATGTAGATCTCCATGCAAACCTCGGCCGTCTTTCCTAGGGAGCGTCGTCCTGATGGATGTACTTGCTGGAGTATATGCCACCCATGTTGACGCTGCTGGCATCGCAGAAGCGGCAATCATGGCGTCTACCGTGCAAGGGTCTTGTCGAAAGGGTCTTTGATGTACAAAGCGTTATCGGCGACGTGGTCTCTGCTGCGCTCATTAACAGTGACCTTCTAGATACCCTCAGGACAGGTGCTAGCCAAGGCCGGCAACCGCGCTATTAAGAGCACTGGTAGCAATAATCTCGGGCTTGTGAGGTTGGTCTTCGCGTCGGTTGAGCCCATGCAACCCCTTGAAGGTTCGGTTGCAGGCGCTGACACCAACCTCATGTCGAGGAGACTAGTTTTGGGGCCAATGCAAGGACTATGTCCTGAGGGAAGGGATTTCGCACCTGCGTCGAGAAGGGCCTTCTAGTCACTAGCGTCCTTTGCGATCTGTTGTTCGTGAATGGAGGTGGCGGTGACTTTATGTAGGACGCCTTCTTTGGAAGCTGCGCGGGAGTTGCGAGCGGCCGCATTATTGCCAGAAGTGCGGCAGTTGATTCATGAGACGAGTGTTTCTTGTTAACGGGACGTTGAGTTTCAAGATCCTTCAGGGGCCGTTGTGATCTTAACGGAGTTTGGACGACGAAGGGAGGAAAGATCGAGAGGTCGAAGGTAGATGTGCATGGCGTAGGGGGCAATAAGGTCGGAGGAACAGCTAGTACCCAAGCCAGTCCTTCAACTGCTCGCGGTCGAATCGACCCTGGACATTGGGATTGGGCATAGCCGGGGTTGTGGCCTTTACGCGGAGCTAACTGATGAGGACGGAGTCGATGGGAAAGAGACGGCTGAAATCACCCCATTCGGTGGCCATGTTGGCGATGGTCAAGCGGTTGTGGGCGATTTGCTCGGAGCCGGCAAGCTCAATGCGTAATTGGACAGACTGTCCTGGTTGAAGAGACCACAGAGGGCCATGACAGCGTGCCGCTGTGACAACTGTGGACAGGATTCTCGTTTGGCGACCTTTGCGCAAGGTGGCCTATTCGGCTATGCATATTCCTATGACTATCAGTCGACATGGTACAGTTCGGGCCCTGCGTATCCCTCCTCTACTATGATCTGACGGCTAATACGCACTGCTGGGTAGGAAAAGAGATGCCGTGCTTCTAGGCCGAGAGTAGTTCTCGTGGCGAACTTTCAACATCGGGGTCAAGGATCATGCCGATGTCGGTTATCATGCATCTCGGAAGCGCCAGGACATGAACTTGAGAGCCTGAGAGCGATGCTATTGAGCTACAAATGGAAGGGCTATTGCCATAATGGCTTGGATGTCGAGTAGGCATGGTATTGAGAGAACGCCGAACAGATTCGGAGAGCCGGCATTGAGGCCTCTGTGGTATATCCTCGGGGCCGAGAGTGCCGTCGCCTCCGCCGCGCTTGCGCAACTGAATCACCGAAATATGCACGATTGAGGGACAGGAAGACACAAGCAGGGGTCGATATGAGGACATACGAGTGATAACATGATGGCCATCTTTGGAGAAAAGGAGACGCAATGTCGAAGACCATTACCTTGTGACAATGGTGTTACGAAAGCAAGAAACGGTCTTGTGTGTATGGCTTCACCCGAAATCCGGGCCCGGCGCTGCTGGCCCCGAGCCGTGCACAAAAAGGATGCGTGGGGTAGATCATCCGAACTCCGAATGGTGCTATTGGCTGAAGCCACGGGGGGAGGCATTGGTGGAAGGCAACTCCCATTAACCATCAGGTACGGTATAGCTAACGTTAATGCCTAAAGCGATCCATGAAATGAACCTAATAGGATCCCTGAAGTAATATCCCTACCGCCCTACCTCAACGACAACGTTAATAAAACTGCAGCCTAAGATGCAGTTCGGAACTCAAAGATTGCCAAGGCCATATCTGTCTCTGCTTACTCCTGTATGTATATGCGGCGTATTCTTTCACGCGCGCGGGAGGCAAGCCACTGAAGTTACAGGGGTCTTGAGGTGGGGGCACCACCCCTCGGAGGCTTTTGTGTCTCCCATCATGAAGACTCATTCTTACTCATCCGGATTGATCAGATAGATCCTTTATTATTCGCCCCTCAACGATGATTTAAAAAAAAAAAAAAATTCGCCGAAGAGACATTCGGGGAATAACCGCGCGCTTGTTTGAGCACCCCTCCGTCTAGAGCCATGCACGCCGTTATGCCGTAGAGAACAAATCGGGGAATTCACACTAATTTCCTTAGGCAGCTCATCGCTACCATACCTAGTAGATAAACGATAAACGCATAAACATACCTGAGCAAATACCATACCTGCCGTCGTCAACCTGTAGTCGTCATCACGTACCATCCCTAATCTCCCCAGAGGCCTCTCGCTAGAGCTGATGCTTTGCTGTCCTTCCAGTCACATTAGGTGGCTGAAAACAGAACGAAACAGAAACGAGTCAGAATTAGAGAAGCCCCTTCCCCCGAGAGCATCAAAGCGCACGTGTGAGTCCTTTGACGGGATTCTCCTGCTCTTCCCGACGCCGCTCCTGTTATCGTTCTGGTGGCTCCTCTCCAGAGGTTAGGTTGCAAAAGGTTCCAGCGGTGGATTTAGCTAGACTACCCTGGGGAAACGTCCACAGACGTCACTGGGCGAGCATTTGGTGGCGGTCGATCGAATAAATTACGGGATTTCCTGTCACATTTTTAGGCGCTGTTCCGCCTGCTGCTGCTACTGCTGCCGGCAGACCTGTCAGGTGCCTGTGGCCTCGGCCGAAATCGAAAATAAAAACCAAAGTCTAATCAATCTTATCCCGCCGGATCAGCAAGCCGTTCCTGTTCGCTGATTCGAAGAATTTTCGGGTTAACGACTAATAAGTATCGACCGGAAATTCGTTGCTACTAAGGAACACCCCTCGCAACCTTCTCGGCGAGTTTTCACGCTCCGTCCTCCGCATCCCGCGCACGCCGCGTTCAGCAACCGTCGTCATCGTTCAATCCCTCCCAGGATCTCAGCCAACAGCCCCGAACAAGGGTCCTAATCAGGGCGCGCACGCACGCATCGCGGGGCCTAGAACCTTCGACTTATCGAGTGAGTCAAAGTGAGAGTCAGCAGGCCATTCTAAGTCACAATTTTGAAAGTCGGCGTCTCGGAAAGCCACACGTTCAATGCTGGCGCAGACTTTCTAGTGGCATCATCGTGCGCACATCTCAGCCGCCATCTCGGCTTGTCCAGTCCATCAGCGCACGCGACGGAGTTGAATACGCGGATCCAGCGGACATCCCGGTCCCTTTACGAATACTCGCTCTTTCTGTTACGCTCAACCATCGCAGGCTGACAGGTCCCGGCACTCGCTTGCAGCAGGCGGCCATCGCCAAACACAAAGGTTACGAAACAAACAGGGATAACCGGCCTGGCCTGGAAGTCTCTAGGCCTTGGGAACCTTTGGGGGACCTTGCATAAGGGAAGACATCACGGCTTTCCTCCGTTCCGGCGACCGGTGCATACAGTACCCTCGGAGCCAGTCTCCACTGCGGTAACGTTATACCCAGAACATACTGCTTAAACTCCGCCGCCATCTCGCTCTGCCAACTTGGGACTTGCGAAGTCCTCCTCCGCCAGGCACCCGGGCTTTCGTGCGACTGCTCCCGATCTGATCTTCGGCCACTTTGGCCTTTCCATCCCTGGAGCGTGGCGGACGCGACTATTTTCTTACGCCTTTGCCCACTTCTGATATCTCAGGCCCCAAGCCCTCGAACTCGCCTCTTACATACAAACTCCCCATTCAACCTTTCCAGGTTCAGAGTTACCCCTCGGTGGAGTCTTTTACCATTTTACGCTGGGCAATAGGGCACGGCAACTCAGGACACAACTACCGTTTTTACAATCCCGCGCTGGCATGTGAGGTTCGTTTCCGACCAAGCCGGACTTTACGGACATGTCGACCAACACAACTCCTGGGTCTCATAAGGCCTCTAGAGTGTTGGCATGCGTCCTTTGTCAGCATCGCAAGATCAAGTGCGACCGCAACACGCCCTGTTCAAATTGTATCAAGGTGCGTAATATGGGAAATCCTCCTTATCCCCTCAGGCCTCATCCCCCCACCATCTCACTCCCCTTTTGCCCCTCGATTTTGATCCCATGCAGGTTCCTCTTATCTCAGTTGCTCTTATCTCATGTTGGATCTCACGACTCACATATCAAAACTGTAGGCAAATGTAACCTGTACTCCCAGCACGCCTGCGCCGGCTCGCAAGCGCCGGCGCCCAAACCAAGACCTTCAGGAGCGACTTGCTCGATGTGAGCAATTGCTCAAGCAGTATGCTGATGGCTCTGTACCCTCCCCCACGGCTTCAGCAGCACAGCAGTCCCTTACGTCCCCAATCAACGGAGCTTCCACGGACCCAACCCCCTCCACTCCGGCTGTCCCGGACCCGGCATCTCGATGGAAGCCGACCGGAAAGATGGTCAAGGAAGAAGGCGGAGTCCGATTCATGGACAGCTACCTTTGGGCTAGCATTCACGATGAGGTAAGTGATGAGTCTTATATTCGCGCTCGACCCCTTCTAACATCGTCTGCAGCTCCAAGCCATGAGGGAAATTGTTGATACCGATGATCCCGACGAGTCTAGTGTTCTCGGTTCTGAGGACCTGAGCCCAGACTACAATGTTGACCTTCTTCTCCCTGGTGATGCCTCTACTAGGACTACCGAGGACTTACAACCCGACCCCGTGCATGTGTTCAGGCTCTGGCAGCTGTTTTTAGACCGTGTAAATCCTCTTACCAAGGTGATTCATGTCCCGACATTGCAGCCGTATGTTATGGAAGCGGCTTCAAATATGGACAACATCCCCTTGAACTACCAAGCACTCCTCTTCTCCGTCTTCACCATGGCGACCGTTTCACTTTCCGAGGTTGAAGCTGTCCAGATGCTCGGCATGTCCCGAGACGATGGTTTACGGAAATTCACCATGGGCACCAAGGTTGCCCTCACAAAGTTCAACTTCCTCAAGAACTATGACATGGCCGCCCTCCAAGCTCTATTGTTGTACTTGGTAAGAAGCAACCCCACTACGGCCACCGAAAGACTCGCTAACTCTCTACAGTTTTCGCTTCAGAACCGATACGACAGACACGCAGCTTGGATCTTGAGCGGTATGATTGTTCGAATTGCCCAGAAAATGGGTTACCATCGTGATGGCGATACTCTTAACTTGACACCCTTTGAAACCGAGATGCGTAGGAGAATTTGGTGGCAGATCATCATGCAGGACGCAAAGAATGCTCTGATTTCAGGTTTAAGCCATTCCATGCTTCCTCATAACTGGGACACAAAGCCGCCTCAGAACGTTAACGATGCCGATCTCTTCCCCGGGTCGAACGAACCGATACACCCCCGCGAAGGCCCCACCGAAATGGCCTTCTGTCTCTTAGTTTACCAGATTGCAAAGTTCATGATCAGCGCCGAGGCAGTTCATGGAACCCCTGGTTTCGAGGCTGCCATCATGGGTCACGATTTGGGAGACGCTTCTACTGCTCCATCAATCGAAAAGTACCGAGTACTGGTGGACAATCTTGAAAGAAATCTGCTCGAAGTCGAAAACCGATACATCGACGGTACTGCTGGAAACGTTCACGCTGCTGCCCTCACAGTGCGGCCCATGCTCACGAGCAAGTTGAGGGAGATGCTGGTGCCGATGCGAGAACAACCTGAATGGGGAACCGAGATCTTCAACAAGAAGGACAACCTATTTAAGATCGTAATTATGAACAACGAACACAGCACCAACGCTTACGAAGTAATGGAGCAGAAGGGATTCCTTTGGTTTGTCAAGCTCCATTTCCAGCTTGACGTCTTTGCAGTTATGACGGGGCAGCTTTGCCACAGACCTACCGGTACCCTCGCCGACCGCGCTTGGAATATCATCGACAAGATCTACACATACCATCCCGAGCTGTTGGATATGAGTAACAAGCCATATGCTGCACAGGCCCAATTTGTGCTCAGGGCATGGAAGGCTCGTGAGCAAGCCTTTGCGTCCATCGGCCGACAGATAGATCTCCCCCACTTCATCTACCGTCTCCAAGAATGCTCATGCAGTGACCGTTCTTCCGAGCCACTACATACTCCGACGACCCGGCAGCCTGCCGCGCAGCCACAGATCACTGAGCTGGATCAATTCTTGGGAGGCTACTTGGATGTCTCAGCTTTGAACTGGGACATGTGGGGAGACATGAATCCTCAAAGTCAGATACCCGCAGCGGCGTTTGGTGGTTTCAGTATGGGGGGCATGAATTAGAGACACGAGCGGAATGGAATAGCTTGTTTATGACTTGGAAGCGGAAAACATGGCGACACGATAGGGACTGATCTCCCACTGGGTACTCTCAACGGAGTTTATTGTATTATAATAGAGCGTGAAAGGGGCGTCTAGGATGATAGACGGATGGGCACGAGGTCTCCTCTCTGCATGATGCCTTGCACTGATTGATAATGCTAGGGCGGGACGAGAATTTGCTCCGATGGAGCTTTGTACTATTTGGACGACTTGATTGATGATATCAACCTCTCAGATAATTTCGGAATGGCATCTCTACCTTCAACTCATCGAAAGTTCTTTGCGAAGACGTTCAAGGTTAGCACAAGCACAGGGGACATGAATCAATCCTCGAAGAAAACAACTCACATTCGTGGCATAAAGTCAGCTCTACTTATCTCGTCGTATCGCACCAATCCTTTACCTTGGCAAAGCGAAACAGAACACCTCCAACAGCTCAGAGGTTGCCCACATCTGGACATCCCTACACCAGGGAAGAAGATCCTATCATCGTTATTCTACCTACGAACCGGGCGAATTTCCATATCATCTTCCTGAGGCCGCATTAGTCCAATATCCGCCGAACTCGACCCAGCTCTTTGCCGACCTGCAACACGAACTTTCGAACTACCAGTCACCGCCTGGTCCTTGAAGCTGACGGTCTTCTTCTGCGTTTTGTTTAGTCTGTTTGCCGTTGCTGGTTCCGGCTCGGCTGGACGCTGGACATGCTGGCCAACGCGAAACGTGCCGTCTCTCTGCCGCGCTGGTATGGGCTGCAATTCAACATCAGCTTCAGAGCGATCTGTGGAGGCGCGGCGGGCTACGTGCCGGCTGTGGAAGAGGATAAAAAGCACGATTGCGGTCACGAAACCCACGAGGAGCAGGATGCTTACGACGATGTAGGCGGTGTTGGTGGCAGTGTTCCCCATCTCCGGGGTGGCGGAGGCGTCAGGAGAAGTGCTGACGGTAGGAGAAGTCATTGTGGTAGTAGAAGACATGGTGGTGTTGGGGATGGTTGGGTATCTGTTGAAAGATGCTGCTAGTGTAATGAGGTGTGATGAATTGTGAGATGAAAGGATAAATTGAAGTGACAACAACAATGGATTCATATAGAAAGATGAGAATGAGGAGCTCTAATAGGAGTTCTGCGTATTGAAGCGGGGAAGACTGTACATACAAATCAGCAATGAACATTGATGCTCTTTGTGACACCACAACAATAAGAGGATGTCTTGAAAACAAGGGTCCAGCACAAAGAGCAAACAAGCTTTGCGGTTTGTTACAAAGAAAGGTCATTGTGAACCTATACCGCGAACAGCAGTTCATTGTTCGCGTGCGAGGACGTTGTTTGATCTCTATGTTCAAATATAGATTCCATTGTTCTATTATTTACTCGCTAGTGACGCATGTATGGACTGTTTTTATTTTTAACCGCCCCCCCCCCCCCCCCCCCCGGTTCTTCTCCAAACACAATTATCTACTCATATCATTTGCGCGAATCGGAATAAGTCTACATCCAACTGCATTCTCTAAAAACAAACCCAAGATGTCTTCTACACTGGTGTCGACAACAACAGCAATAGCAACAGCAATAGCAACAGCAACAGCTACCCTTTCTCTCTCCCCCACCCCTCCAAAGATTAAGCATACGTATAACAAAAAGGCCATTATTGGCTCAGGAATAGGCATCATCTGTCTATTACTCTTCATCCTTCCTTGCACCTGCATGAAATATTGGGCTCATCACAAGGAGCGCAGGCGGGCGAGAAACGAGGCCAAGGCGACAAATAGGGGCGACGGGCAGGCTTAGGAGGTATGAGAAAGGAGCATAAACAGAGTTGGATAGTGGAATGGAGTCAAGATAGAGTAACGGAGTTGGATAGAGTAATGGATTTGGTGTTTTGATCTTTTGATGAGAAATTCCTTGACGTCGGCAGCTGTACTCGGTGTGAGAATCCGCCCAAGTGATGCGAGGCCTTTAGCTGATGTATGTGTTGACCTCAATTGTACTTACTAGTTTCATTCAACTCCGATGAATAACCTGATAAATATGATAGCAACATCACGCTATATTAAACCTCAACACGGGCGTTCATATTATAGGATGGAAGTGTATCTTGCATTGCTACGTTGCAAAAAGCTACTTCATCTGTCATAGCACTTGCTGCCCCTGACTGGGATTTACTAGCCTACTGGGTAACTGGCTTGGTTGTTGACAGTGAATGAGTTATGGGTTAGTCCTACTCTAAAGTCGGGGTGATAGATTTACCGTCCTAAATGGACTCACAAGGTACCTTAGGAACGAGGAGTGTAGTCGAGGATCAACTACGTTCTATCGTGCGACCAACTAACCAGTGCCGGATTAGGAGCCTTACTTCCGAGGAACAGCTGCATATTTGTACAAAGAGTCAATTCAGGCCACCTCAATAAGTTTGTCTCTTTATAATAGCGGATCATGTATGTACCACCAGGTTCGTTGATTGAAGTCGCCGCGTAGCATCTTTCATCACCTCCGACCTCGATACAGGTAGACCGTCCTCTCTTCTTCCGTCCAACCTTTCGTCCTCTCTTCAAACTCTCTCAGCTCTTTTTCCACCCATATTGCTTCCCAGCGCTCACATATGTATCTCACGGTCGCTCTCCATACTCTTCGTTTAATCCACTGGGTAATGTCAAGGGCATCGTCTCCATGCTGAGTGGAAGTCATGATTTCAAAGTAAATAACTCTATGTTTGAATGGAGGGGTTTGTTCGGTTGAATGATTTGAGAAGAAACCCGTCTGGGATATTTCGAGTGATACTTCGCTGGTGTGGTTGCAAAGAAAATGGAAGAACGAAGGGTAATATGGGCTTGGGATGTGCGATATGTATGAGAGAGCAACAAAGAATGATTGTCCATCGGAGATGTAAATTAAGTTATAGTGGATGAAATCATGCATATCGGAGATGGAAAGAGAGTTGATGTATGGAGAGGGATGAAATGATGGCGTATCGGAGATGGAAAGAGGGTTAATGCCAGGAAAGGAAGGATCAGTGCTGCGAAAATGAGTAGATGAGAAAATAAGGCAGGAAGAAATGGATCAGGTAAGAGCTTTTCAGAGGTTGTATGCGCAGGCGGTAGAGGAGAAGTTGTTCGATAGGTACAATTTGAGTTCATGGAGAGGCAGTCCTCAAGATAAAGATCGTCAAAATTTCAGGCTGGTCGTTTGCGGGCAATCAGCTTCAACTGCAGGGCTGAATGGAATCCTTCTTGCAGGAAAAGAGCTTCTTGGGGGCCAATTGATAGAATTATTAGAGCGAAATACAGCCATCATGTTTAAGCGGAACTTAGAATTGCTGCATTGTTGATTCATAAAGTATTCGGTCGACGGTGTCATGATTGGGACGACTTCCACAAACTCAAAGGATGACATCCATTGTATTATTGAAAGTTAGAATCGAGTTCTCATTAGGCACGGGCGAAAACACGATCGCGTTGGTCAACCTGCACGTAATCAAGGGAGTGATAATGCAAGGATAGGCAATGTGGTGATATAGACATTTGTAGATGTATATATTCTAGCATTTGGAGCAGTATCCATCTCCAGCGGCTTCCAAAACCTAACGATGACAGCAACTCGAACCGCCAAGGCATCTCCGTACCGGTGAGCTGAAATTAAAGTCTTGCGTGCATATCCGACGGTGCCACAAAGTATCACAGATAAAAAAGCATGGCCAAAGAATGTAGATCTCAAAATGAAACGACACCTGGACGGAGAACAACCAAGTGTCGAGATTAACGACGGATCCAATTTCCCAATATTCTTCTCAGATCAGTCCTCGAGTCCAAAGACCCTGTCGGTTACGCTGCCCACACTGGACAGCGTGCGACGGACGTTCTTGCTATCTGAAGAAGAAAGGAAGAAAGGAAACGCAGACGCACGATCACCAAATTGAAATTTGGTAAGCTTGTCCGGATGACTAAGCGTGCTTTGCATTTTCACGTGATGGAATTGGAACGCTGCGAGCGAAAGACGGAGCAAATGTCCAGTCACGTGTGCCCTCGGGATGATGAATTCGGCGCCGCTGATTGGCTGGCCTGGACCGAGCAGCCGAGGAGCCCGATCCGATGAATTGGCGAAACAGCATCATCGACCGGAGCCTCGATCTTGAATTGTCCCCGAATTGACGATTGAAGAGCGACGACGGGCGCGACGTTGACTAGAAGCTGCGACTCATTCATCAATTCCCTTCGAACCCATTCCGCCACGATGATCGCTCAGCGTGTTGGCGTCGCCGCCTTGCGACGAGGTACGCAATGTTCGAATAATGCTCGTGAAGGGCCTCACTGACTGGATGCGATAGGCGCGGTCAAGCCCAATGTCTTCTTCACCCAGACTCTGCCCAAGGTGGCTCTCACCGCGGGTATCTCAACGACACCTGCACGGTAAGCCCCCCCCGAATTAATCTCCATCGCCGGCAGCACCAGCTCACACGACACCCAGACCCTCCAACATGGCCAAGGTCTCCATCGAAGACGGGCAGAAGATCCTCGTCAACCAGCGCCTAAACCGTCCCGTATCCCCCCATCTCGGCATCTACAAGCTCGAGCAGACCTGGTTCGGCACCTCCGCCTGGAATCGAATCACCGGCTGCACTCTCTCCTTCGCGCTGTACGGCTACATGGCCTCCTACCTCGTCGCGCCCGTGCTGGGCCTCCACCTCGAGAGCGCCAGCGTTGCCGCCACCTTTAGCAGCTTGCCCTTTATCGTCAAGGGTGGCCTGAAGTTCGGGCTGGGATTCCCGTTCGCGTATCATGTTCTGGCTGGGTTCAAGCACTTGGCCTATGATCTGGGCAAGGGCTTCAAGAAGACGACGATCTTGAAGGCGGACTTCTACTTGTGGTCGGCGAGCATCGTCGGTGGTTTGATTCTGGCTTTTGCGGTGTAAAACAGTTACAAGAACTTTAAGAAAGGGAGGATGCTAGAATTGGTGACAACTTCGCGCAGAATGGGCAGACTCGGAGCACTGGGCTTGAGGAAATTGTGTAGCAGTATACGCCGTTAAAGGCATCCCTACGTTTTAACCAGATATCTACCATGTTACATTACAAGTATGCTTGAATTCCGTAATCCATTACCTGCCCAACCTTTTGATGCCACTCCCAAAACGCCGTTCGCCTGCTCCTACACAGCTTCATTCGCCTATTCCAGGAACCGAGCTTCGAGAATCGTCTTGATCAGCCTTCGGTTGCCTGAGGAAGCAATCTTCTGTCCCACGATTGGCCCGATGAATTCGTTGAGCTCTGCATCCTCGGCCTCCGCAGTGCTGCCATTGACACCGTTTGCCTCTGCGTCTCTATTTGCCAACGACGCTATAGCTTCAACAAGGCCCTGAACAAGCATCTCGTAGTCCAAAGTTCCCTCGGCCTTCTCCTTCAGTGGCTGCAGAATATGCAAATCAAAAGGCTTCATGTTCCGGAGCACCAGAACCCGAATGGCCTCGGGTCCTCCAGCCTCCAACAGACCGTGTACGGCACCGTATAAGACGGCTGGAGGCTTCGTGGGATCGAGGAAGTACTTGAGACATGTCCGCGTAAGCTTCGGCCGTAGAAGACTATTCGATGCCGAGTACTTGCGAGCAATACGTCCCACCAAGGATGCAGCAAGTTGTCGAAGATCATATTGCTCCTTGACTGCATCTGTCCCTTCATCAGTGCCTAGTTTCCTAGCCATCAAGCACGTGAGAGCTGGGGCAGAAAGAGGGCTGGCATATGGATCGAGGAATAAGCTCTTATTCTCGATCAGAGCATTCGTCAACTCCATCATCTGCTTCAGCGTAAAGGTGTCATCTAAATGATGCGTAACCCGATCCATAATGAAGTTGATAAAATAAGGTATCAGCTGATGCAAGCCTGGATCGTCCCTCACTGAGCCTAGAGCTGCCTGGCGTAGTCGCACGACCTCTTCGTCAGGGTTGTCGTCGAGAATGGCCGCCTGGATCTTCTCAAAGTATAGAATGAGTTCCTTGCTCACAATATGCTTGACCGAGGGTTTGATGGAGACGTTGTCATTGCCAGCTAGGGCTGAGAGGGCTGGGTTCGCGCCGGGGCCCTTGGGGAGGAGATCTTGCGATCGAGATTCTGAGGTCGTCGGGTTCTGGGGGATCGAGGGCTGGACGCCTTCAATAGCAAGCCAATGTGCTTGGACATGTTAGCACCAAGTTCATTCGTTTTGGAACGAAACATACCAGTGAAGGTCATATCACGCGGAACTTTGGGCAAAGGCGCATTTATCAACTTCTCAAAGTCCACCTCTTCATCTTCAATATAGAACAATGGCTGTCCAGGGCCTAAGCTCGCTTCACCATACCGCAGGGGGCGCGTCGAATCGTAGCCATACAAAGGCTCAACATCAAGCACTCGGAGCGCGAGAGAGATGTCGTTGACAGTCAGGGTAGTGCGACGGGCGGCGCGCATGAAGCGCAGCGCCTCGATGATGACTTGACCGATGCGATACTCGACATCTTGCGTTAAGGCCTTCAGGGCTTCTTCGTTGAGCGAGCCAATGCCGACGGATTCAGCGACGTCCTTGACGTTATCTGGGTTCCAGAGTAACTTTGGCATCTCGGCCGCCATGTCGCTGGTGATTTGGGAGGGTTGAGAGGTCGGGCTTTGTTCGTGATTGTGGTGAAGGCAAGGCTAGGTTGGCGACTGGGGTAAGAGGTTGAGACGAGGCTGAGAGGTGGGGCTGCACACGCTGAGGGTGACCACCTTGAGCTGCGCGAGATCCCTGCAGTCCAGTGGATGTCCACTGTGGCGGTAGCGCTTTCAGTGGAGGGGTGGTGCAGCTGCAGGCGCGCTACAGGCGGGAGCGCGCTGTGTCACACGTCCCTGCGGCGCTTACAAGACGAACGGGGTACACTCCTCAGCCCTCAATTTGAAGCCACCACCACCACCAGGCCGAAGCATACCGATTGACCCAGGTTACGGCCTTATCAGTAGAGGTGAAATTAGCTCGACCCCGTCACAAATGCATTATGATGAAACAATGAAGTCAGGTTCCCCTCCTCAGCCCTATTGGGAGTCGAGGCTTAAGTGCCGTAGACTTTCGCTAGGAAGAAACCGTTGTGGCCTCCGATACCCCGGACGCCATCTCCCACACCAAGGGCATTCAGCTTCCCCAGGACCTGGGCTAAGACGCCGCAGCGACGAATAATCGCCGGCTATTGACCTGTTATCACCGGCCTCAATCGCTCTGTATGCTGAAATCAGGTGATCCGCATCAGTGCGCCGCGCTCAACGCAGTCTGTGTTGGTTCTAGATGGATCTACGGTCTGCCGTTTAAGACCCAACCAAGACACCATGAATCAGGTTTTGTCAGGGCGTGCTAGTGATTTGAACAAATAGCCCGAACCGGTAGTGCGAAGGTCAAAAGGCTTGGCTATGTCGCTTGCTACTCTAGCTTCACTTTCGGCAGATCCTTTTCTCGCTTCTATCACATTTAAATCGGCATCCTGGACCAGTTGGAAATAAAGGGATTCCAACCCCCGCGCAAAGGCCCAAGGGGCTCGACAAAGGCTTAAAGGCTCTCGGATGCTCGAAAGAAAACAACTTTCGTCTCGGCACATATCGCGACGACAGAGCCAGCGAGCGGTGTAAACCTTCCGAACCTCTCCACTCCACCCACGGAAGACTACGTGCGCACTCGCGACCAGGGTCCGAATCCTAGCCCGGAGCGTCCACGTCCGGCCCCCACCGGTAAACGAAAGTCGACTCCGGCCCCGAGATTGAGGACTCAGGGGAATCACCGGTGACGAGCCTCAAAGACTGGCGGGATGGCGCATGCTGAAGCGGCTCCCGAGGAGGAAGAGTCTCTGACGACGAGCTCGGAGGATGTGCAAGCAGAGGAGGATGAGATGACTAGCGCGGAAGACGAGGAGCACCAAGATGGGGCCATCCCCGATGATGCGAGCAGCATCTCCGTCGCTCTGAGTGTACGTTGGTGTTGATGATTACTGCTGATGGCCATGACGTTGACCTATCATATAGGTTGAAACAGACGATGATGCAGACTCAGCGTTAGGCGATGACATAGTGCGATCGTACGTGGCCGTCTAAAATCCGCCCTGCACTCTGAAAGAGCCCTGTATCTCACAACTGAACCCAGACCATCTGCGGCATCTCTTACTCCAAGTTTCTTCGACTTCCCCGAAGAATTTGGTCGCACGTGGCACAAATACAAGCAAGGCAGTGAGTTCGTTCAACCCTCAGCCCGAGGATGCCGCTGACTCCATCTAGCCTATTTCCTGCCCAATGATGAAGTGAGTCCCTACCCACCGGGTCAGCGTGCTCTGCTTGGTTTATGCTGATGGGCGATGCCATCTTAGAGAGAGCAAGAACGTTTGGGTAAGAGTGATGAAACCATTTGAAGCATTTCATGAGAGCCGAAGTTTGGGGTAACTAATGAGCTAGATCTTGAACATGCCATTTCCCTCAGGGTTTTCGAGGATAAGCTCAACCTCGCACCTATCGAGAAACCGAACAGGGTCCTCGATGTTGGGACAGGTACGGGGATATGGGCAATCGATTTCGCCTCACAACACCCTGAATCTGACGTTCTGGGCACCGACTTGAGTCCCATTCAGCCTCCTCTTGTTCCTTCGAACTGCCACTTTGAACTGTGAGCCCCCTTCACACGCCCTTATCCTTCTCTCGAACTCAGGCAGTATTTAGGGACGATTGCGAAGCGCTATGGGTATTCCGGTTTCCTTTCGATTATGTCCATGTTCGCTATCTCTGCCCCTTCCTTAGGGATAACCCGAAGTTGATGAACTCCATCTATGACAACCTCAACCCTGGTGGTTGGGTTGAGTTTCAAGAGGCAATTATTCAATTTCGATGTATTGACTCAACCCTCGACGGCACCGTGTTGGAAGGATGGAACGAGCACCTGCGAGAAGGCATCCGGAGCCTCGGTCGGGATGTCTTTGCGCCACTTCGATGCAGGGAGTATCTCCTCGACGCCGGCTTCGAAAACGTCGAACAGAGGAAATTTGTTATCCCAACGAGTCCATGGGCTAAGGGCCATGATGAGAAGACTCTTGGGTTCATGCAGATGAAGAGTAACCTGGCCGGTATCCCGGCTCTAACGCAGTGGGTGTTCGCCAAGGGACTCCAATGGCAACGGGAACAGGTCGAAGTGTTCTTAGTGGATGTGAGGAAGGAGTTGATGGATCGGGGTATCCATGCCTATTTTACACTGTAGGTTTTCTCGCTCCACTGTTGAACAGGGCTTTGCTGACGGCTTCTAGGATTGCGGTTTGGGCTCAGAAGCCCTTGAATCCTGCGCCCTGATGGTGGCTTCACCTCGCAGATGAATGTTGAGTAGATGCTTGATCGCAAGATCGTCTATATGAGGTAGGCAAGTGGGTACACCGATAGATGTGATTTGTTGACCCGGCTGGTATTCCACCTTTTTGATATGTGAGGACATCTAGTAGCGGAGGAAATAATGAAACAGGGTATAGAACATATTTCCTCGACATGCGGCTTGGTGCAGTAACACTAGAGAACCGATTCCTATCCATACCCCGGGTTTAACCTGCGCTCTCCATTCAGCTTACTTTACGTCCGAATCGTTGTCAGGCCGCTATCGCTGCGAAGCATTTCGCCGAACGGGAACTCGACCCATTCTCCCAAGGTCCGTCGCTCGAACCTCACCTCAAAATGTTGAAAGAAGTCCGAGTGTCCGCGTTTTTGGCCGATCGAAGGAACCGTATAACACCGAAGGAGTTGAGTTCTGCCTTGTTCGCATGGGATTTCTATCACGTCTATCCTCTCTCGTAATATCTCAATAGGCCGAGATTGAGATACACGACTATCCTGCAACATTCCGCGTAATGCTTCCTCGATTGTGTTCTGAGTTGTAGAACTGTTGACTGTACTCTTCCGACCTTGTATAACTTTATTGATAAAAACGGATGTGGCATTGTTGCTTTGTTCGCAGAAAGTAGTCCCCCACCACTGGTTGGGATGCCCAGTGCTGCCAAAACAGAAAACAAGATTGAGAATGTGACGTTTGTAACCAGGCTGCTCCTGAGAATGCACTGGTATGATAACTTGGCGGACTACGATGCCCAATAAGCGCAAGAACGAGGTGGACAAAGCCGAGTCAGGGGTATGATATGTGACAGAAGCGTGATATGTGAACGAGGATCTGACATCGTCATAGCAACGCGCTGGCCATGCGTAAGTAGCTCTCGAGGGGAGGGTTTGTTCCTCATCAAGGTTTGAACTGAAGGAAATGTGTATAAGGGGATGCTCGTGTCTGAAAAATGTTGCATCTTGATGGCTTATGATGCAGAGTTTGGAGAACTCTGCCCGTTGCACAGTGGTCGGTCGTGCAGAGTCAACAGTCTTGTCTGCAAATGCAAACCCACGAGGTGTCATGACAATCCGCCGACCTAGCTGTCTCATCGAGCCAGGTGTCTTCAGCCATAGATCGCCAGTACTGACATCGATATACAGGGGGATACCGTCATCAATAATAATTTCAACGGAACCGTGAACGAGGTTCATCTTGACGGGCGACGAAAATGAGGATGTTGCCTCGTAATTGAAGGCTGTGGCAGTGTGTGCAAATTCTGACGGTGCCCAAGCGAAAGGGCCTCGGAATCTTGGACTCTCGTTCGTCTGTCTATAACGAGGTGGCCGAAACTTCGGGTTGACGATGCCTGTCGAGGACCAAGATAGGATGGTCATGTCATTACTACTGCGAAGAATCTCCTCTTGCAGCCTTTGAAAGGCCCTGTATCCCTCGCCGTAGATTAATGGGAGATTTATCCCGAAAATTCCCAGCAAACAATAGGCCATGTCTTCAACCCTAGTCACATCTCGGTTGGCCGCCCACGACATGCGCCTACAGACTGGAACGACGTCGACGTCTGTGAGGCCACAGAGGATTTGGGGACTAATGCCAGTTATATCAGAAAGAATGCTACTCAATTCTGTCTTGGCACCAATTCTGCGCCAGGACGTGTCATAAAAAATGATCTGCGATGGGGCGAGGAGCTCCTGGAGGGTCCAACCACGTGTAAACCATCGACATCTTGGGAGGTGCGTTTCGAGGATGATATCGTTTGGATGGGGAATTGCCGATGGTCGGTCAGGGAAGTCAGAAAGATAGGCAAAGCAAATATATGACTGCTTATACCAGTTGAACATAGAGTTGATGGCTTCGGATAACTCAGCGCTGCTAGACTTGTCAATGCAGCAAGTGTCGACCCAGGCGTAATCCAGTCCGCGGGAGAGGGCTAGCTGACATGTCTTTGCAATTTTGGCGAAGCCAGGCAGGCTTCGAGCGACATCGAGATCGCTGAATTGCTGAAAAGATACCTCTCCCTGTTCCCAGGTGTGCGACAGGATGGCATACCGGATAGAAGCCTCTTCTAGGTCGAGGATGTATTCGAGTTTGAGGGTAGTGGTGTTGATAAGCCACATGCCGACGGAGAGGATGGCACGACTTTTTATGGTGAAGGAGACAAGATTTGGATTGACAGCAAGGGCGTCAAGTTAATAAAAGCTTCGGGGAGAACTCATTGAAGCGTGATATTGTTAGAGTGAAGACACGTCGACTCTCAAGAATCAGGCTCTGGCTCCGACCTGCGCAGTCAGGCTGCCTCCCAACCATTCAAAGTGCAAACATCAGCTGCGGCTGTCCTTGTAACCAGCCAATAGTCTTGGAGCCCTGTGGCGTCCAGCAACTCGAGAACGCCATTTGATTGTGCTTTGACTGCGGGGGAATATGGTGAGAGAGAAATCGTAGCTGCTGCGCTGGCCTTGATAGTCAGAAGATATTATTTTGCATAAGGCCAGGGAAGGAGATTTAAAAGATAAGCAACAAGGAAGACATGAATCGTGAATGAGTACGGTTGAGGAAGGTCGAATGCGAGACGAAGGGGACGGCGGATGAGAGTGCAAGGTCGAAGGCTGGGACAACCGCCTACTGAGGTAAACCAGGATCTTGCCTCGAATTCTAGTTTGATAACTTACGGGAAACCCTGAAATTAAGGAGCAAGAGATACTTACATCTCTCAGTGCTGTTTCTTCATGTGGTTACTCTTGTTGTGTCTAAAAGCCCTGCTTAAGGTCCAGTGAAGGAACCTACTAACCAACCTACGGTCCGCTCACTGAGCCCTACAACTACGCTGTATTCATGGTTTCAAACCTGCACTTCTTCATTGCAGCATCGTGTATGGAAGAGTCATTTACATGAGACCGGGTCTACAATCATGCCTACAGCCGGAATACCAAGCCTCCAGATGAAGAGAATTTCTAGGCATTGCAGCGATGGTTTCGGCGCTAAAGAGTTGGTAGCCTTTGGTGGACTGGGGGGGCTAAGGGATGCTCTGCGGTAAGTGCAAATACGGGGACCATTACGGATACGCGTATACTACAGACGTAGTGAATATCTGGACAAAAGTCTTTACGGCGTTTCGCCAAGTCAAGGCAAAGTGACATGTTTCTTTTCCTTTAGATGGTGTTTTATTGGCGTAATAATTGTTAAATCCACTTTGGTATACGCGTCTCAAGCAGTGGCCCTTCGGTGCAAGTGAGCAACATTGAAGGCTGTTGCAAAGAGGTCAATATGTAGGTGATGCTAACTGTCTTTGCATTTATCTCGGACAGTCTTTGTTTACGCTTCACCTTTCCTCTCATTTAGTTGAGCCCTCGTCTGATCATTTACCGCCAAACCTTCAAGTTCACTCAATTTTTATTCAGTCTAAAACTCCGCCAACGACGCCAGTCCTACCCACCGTCAGGACAGAAGTGAAGCATAGCTAAGGATGTTTGATCAATGCGCGAGTCTTCTTCAATGGCCGATGGTTTGAGCCTCGGCATAAAATGAAAGTCCACATCGTTCAACTTTTTCTCGTTGTCCTTGCAATTTCGCTCTCGGGTGCTCGAATCGCAACTAAGCCAAAGAAAATGCCTACAACAAGATCAGACACGATAGCAATAACCATGGTGGGTGGCCAATAACCTAAAATAATTGACTCTTGTCATTAAAACACCAATGCAGGGAAAACAGAGTATCAAAACTGTCATAGTTCTCCTTTACCAAGCCCTGACCGAGGTCGTTTCCCGTTTCAAGAGATGGGCAAGCCTAAAGGCGTACGCGATTCTCAACACCCTGGAGATTCTCTTCTGGTTTGTTGTCGTCATAGTTACACTTATGAGGGCCTCAAAGTTCTGCGAAGGGGCGAACTGTGCATTGACTTGGTTGGTTGCTTTAGTGGCCTTTGTATTAACGTATTTATGTCCCCTTATCTACCCATTAGTTTTTACCAAGAACAAACCCTAGGGATCGGTAGTATCTTGGCATTCTGGACCTCAGTGGTATCGGTTCTCGGCTTCCGCTACTTCAGATCATACGGACAGCATAGGGGTGCATCTCTGCCAACGCAGCCGGCATATGATCCATATCAGGTTGACTCCGACTTCTCAATTCGATCGACGGCAAAATGAACCGGAATAATAGAACAATGGTGGGAGTTACGGGGGTGTGAGTGTCGGAGAAGGTCCTCACCTACGTTGGCTTCCGTACTCGGAGCGCAAAGCGACGCATTAAAGCTGAGCTTCTTTCCAAATCCCGAAGGGAACGAGATACTAGGCAGATTGGGATCAAATCAAGCTGGAGATGGGACTGTGGAGAAGTCAATAACAATTAAATGAAAGGATACGTTGGTGAAACACTTTATAGATGTCATACAACCGGTTCAACTGGTAGTCGAAGGAACTAAAAGGGGCCTTCCGAACTCAAGGCAAAGATCAGGAGGCTGCATCAATCATCGTCGACCTCTCCAACATGATTCCTTATCTCGAACGGCAGTGTCAAAAAAACATATGCTCAGATAAACTCCAGTCGTTATCCTCTACAACTGCCGGAGTCCGTTTTCTCCATCCACTTGAACCTAGCACTGGAGGTCTGAAATGGTAGCGAAAGAACGTGAACCCCCGCACACGCCCGGCCAAGGTCCTTCCAGATCTCTCATTATTATCCGCTGTCAAAAGTACCCAGAGGTTCCTCCTCGCGACAATAGAACGCAGACGCCATCTGGCGAGTTCATAAGGTAAGTTTGCACCGCGAAATTCTCAGCCTCCTGCCGTCGAATTTATTAATACCAGGCCGACGACTTCCTATCCATGCCTGGGAACTCTTCGGGCGTATTGGTCACTTGTAGCCCGCAGACCCATGTTTTGACTTTTTTCATCAGGAGCTACAATGTACGAAGCTGATTTCGGTATATTACGCCTTTGTTCGCTTGGAACTTCTGGCCAACTCCAAGTACCGCTTCCTGACTCAGATGATGCGTTGGTTGACGTTAGTTCAGTTAGAACTCTTACTTTTCTCGTAGCTGTATAAGTCCAAATAGCCCATACTCCGAAAACGGCGACAGTAATCGGTACGCTAACTGTCCAATATAGCCCTTGAGATGGCTGTGTTGAGCTCACTCCTGGTGTAGAAAACAGGGTCTTGGCTTGGTGAGCTATGTAATCTATTACTTAACATAGAACTGGGGACGTACTGCAATAAAGGTCGCTGGTAAGAAGGTCATTGTAAGTACCGCGATAGATTTCATGGCTGAGGTGTCAATCTTCGCATTCATTGCTATTCTTTGGGAGGATTGAGCAAGCTTAAGATTGATTTTGTTGCTTGTGTGTGCCAAATAATTGTTGATCTTGTTTAAGTTAGCAGAGTTATATAAGCTGGATTGTTCAACAAGGGTTCATACCGCTTCTACCTGAATCTTTGATCGCTGTAGAAGATGCTTTGCCGAATGGTCAGAAGATGCAGTTCTCTGTGACTGCAAGTGAAGATACTCCTGGAGAACCCGGTTTTGCATTGCCAGCACTTCATTATCCTGGTGAGCGTAGTCGTTGACGTAGGATTCCAAAAAAGATCTAACTGCTGTAAGTAGTAAATTCCCGCGCGATACGTATGACTCCCAAGCAGTCGCGAGTTGTGTCACACGAATAGCTTTCCTACTGAGCTCCGGATCGTCACAACTCCCTGTAGGTTCTAGCAGGCCGGAGGCACCGACGAGAGCGATGCCACTTTGACCACTGGCACGCTCTACTTCAAACAAGCTTTCCCAAGTAGAATCGATCCGGCGGCGCAAGGTGTTCTGGTGCAGACTACAAAGCATCGCAGGTATAGCGGCCGGGTGGGGTGCTACAGTAGCAAGGTACACAACCATGTCTGATATATATGAGGCTTGACTCCAATAACGACACAGCAGTAGCGCATCAGTATTTCTCTCTGTAATCGAGTGCGACATGGAGATAGATGCATCCATGCCGACAAGGTCGGATCCAGGGAACTTCATGGTGATACCTGGGCCAGTGTCAACGAGATTTTAATGGACATAATGAGGAGTAGAATAGTACCGATCCTATCAGACACATTCTCTTCAACGTCCCTATTCTCGGTGAACCTAGGCGTTGGAGGGAACACTTGGAAATATGAACTAGAATAAGACCACGAATGCTTGGAGAGTATAACGCTGGTTGCCCGGGGTAAACGGAACTTTAGACGAAGGAGCTCATAGTCTTCGCGAGAAAATGGGGATTTCCAATCCCGCAATACTCCTGGAAGTGGGAATTCGGACAGTTTTTGAACTCTGCCTGATTGCCTCTCCTGATCGCAACCTGCCACGCTAGGTGTGTATTTCTTAGCCAGTGATGCGCTGTTATTCTTGAGAGGAATCAAACTCACACTAGTCTTAGATGACTACATATCGGGCTAGCATTTTCCTGACTTGTGAGCATCTTTGGAGACTTATCCTACGTAACAGGGAGTCAGTCTTAAGCTCGGGTTGGCGCTCATTCGAGGAGAACCAGGTCGAGGAAGCAAGAAAAAAACGAACCCTCTTAGCCCACTCCCGGAATTTGTCCGCCTCAAGAACTTTTCTAGAGACTGAAGGAGGGCTATTCTGATAGTAGTTAACAAGCCTATCCCTTTAATGGCATCGTAAACATATCTTTAGTGTAGAACTTACCGGAGAGACTGTGATGTCGATACATTCAACTGCTGTACTTCTAAAGTCGATACCTGAGACAAGGCTGACCTTCTCCTCCCATTTATAGAGGATATCGTGGTCTAAACCTGCCATCATGGGGAATGCGCCTAACGTTAGCCTGTACCAGATGGCGGTCCCTCACGCAAGAGACGGAGGTAGGGCAACAAGGCGATGAACTCGTCAATCAACTGATCGTAGAAAATGTGGCCCTGGAATAAGTTTATAAGCTCGCGAAATGAGGCTCTGGATATGCTAACAATAAAAGAGACAAAAGGCAACCTGAGATTGATGGCTGAGCCAAAGGTGCAGGTAGACGAGAGGGGAGGTTGAGATTCTGATTCGTAGGGGAGAGGCTGTGTTATTTATATATTTAAGCGCCCAGCTATGAGGCAGCCAACCAAATGCCGGTTATGAAACACCCTGCAGCGGTCAGGATAGCCACCATCATGCAGATTATCCTCTATAGTCTTTCGCCAGGAAAATAATACCCATTTGGCATTCTGCATCATTCTACTTTCGGATTAGAATATTGAAGAGACTGCCTCAACTTATTAGCGTTCTGCTATTTGGGTTGATTCATCGTCTTAGAACTCTTTCCCCCCCGGCGAAATCTATAACTGTGTGTAGTTGAAGTATACTGTAGCATCTTGTCAGGTACACAATGTCATCTCTGATTGAAGTCCTTTCCGCAGCCACATGCACCCAACGTCGCCATTCAATAATCTTCTCGGTTGTGTGTGGGTAAGTGCACGCGGGTTTACCTTGATGACACTTTTGGCCTCCTGACTGCTAAAATCGATGCATGCCACATTGCGTCACAGATTAGCTCTCTCCCTTAAGAGGATATAGAGTAAAGAAAGTGGTTTACCATGGCACGTCCGGAAAATCCTTTTCCTCATCCCCCTCAAAAAAAGCCAAAGGTATACCAGAGCAGTAGTTATGTAATCCTTTCGAGATTTGAATCTGTAAGAGAGGAGAAGAGGGTCCTACTCATACCTGAATGAATTGCTGTAGGGACCAGACCCATCCAGCAGATGTAAGAATTAGAGTGGCCTCAGGTACCTATGTCTCCCAAAGATGGCTGTAATACTATTGTAGGGACCCTGCCTTCTGTCATGCTGTACTGAACCAACCAACCCAATTTCTAACATTACCTACAACCTCAACATAAGTCGTAGAAACCTCTCGACATGGACCAGATTTTGGGTCCCAAATTCAAGTCAGTTTGACGCCTTGCTTCTATTGAAACCCCTCATGGCAGTGGAGCCTGTGATTCGTTCATGCCATTACGGTCGCATCACAGAGTCTCCAGGAGAATATCTGCTTGTCATAACCTGGTCGACGATCGAGGTCTTTGAGTCATTCAGAAGCTCTCCGGTCCATGACGAAATACTAGGCGTCATGAGAGGTTACTCAAACAAAGCACCAGAAGCAAAAACCGTTGACTTTAGGAACGTGACCTGGTATCCTGGCCTCGGACCCAATACTGAAATACCAACTGTCTACTTTCCGAGCTCTCTTTCCCAAGAAACACGTAAAGAAGTAGAGCAATTACAGCTACTTATCAGTTAGCTTGCTTACAGTTCTGACGATCCGGATGCTCCCTATAGATTTATCCCAGTCCACGGTTGAGTTGATAGCCTGCAGACGTGGAAAGGAGAAAATGTAGCAGCGCACCTCTGGTGCCATTTTTGGACAGATAATGAGCTTGAAAAGGAGTTCAAGTCTACGGAAAGAAGGAGCAGGATCAGTGATGATAGCTTACAGCTCAGAACTGAGGGCTTCGACGAAGATATGAAAAACCTGGGAGCACTGGGTTGGGAAGAGTACCATGTAAATCTCAAGAGCTAGGTCGATGTGAAGTGGCCTCTCGACGGGGATGAACTGTAACTAGTATTTTAAAAACTAGTAATAGGATTTAAACTCGAAAAATATACCTAGATAAATTCGAAAATATTGATCCCCACGCGAATGCGATGACTACCTCCTAACCCTAGTGAATCAACACTTGATAATTTGACGATAAGCGAAACAATTGAGGACATTCTACGCGCCCAGCCTTTAATCACCCAATCTTTCCTTGGACAATGCTTGAGAATTCGCAAAGGTGAAGTCTGAACTTTCCCCAAGGTATTGTGCCAAAGCATAGAAAGCAAACGACTCAGGGTTATGTCTCTTGTCCAGCGCGCGAGGCAATATGCAATGGTCTAGTCGATCTATGCATTTGTGGTCAGCTCCCAATAACTTGAATTCCTATCTCTACAAATACTCACAGACAGCATCATCGGTTTTTGCATTACCGTTCATTAGGTGAAATACTTCATGAGAGAGTCATAGAGTGAGCACAACGGTCTGAAATGGAGATTCCCTCCTTGTCAATAGGATCTAAAGACTTTAAACCTCAGTTTTCCTTATTGTCATAGTTGTCAATACAGAGGGTAACAACTCTTGGTGTGAAGCCATCACTAGTTCCAGCCAAGTTTTTGGGTTGTCCTTGTTTGGAGTCTTGCAATAGTCTCCGGGTGGGCCTAGTTCGTATTCAATTACTGCGTCCCAGAAGAAGGGAACTGCATGTGAAAATTAGAATATCGGCCTGCTAAGAGTGTTTGCTGTAAGCGTACCTCTTCCATTTGTTTTTCTTTTCTTGATCTGAGATACAATCGTCTCGCCTGTACTTTTATCGTTCTCGTTGATAAAATCATTTTCCCAGACCTTTTCTGTCATGACTGTCAACGCCAATGTCAATGGGCACCATCTAGAGTAATCACGTTATAGCCAGTTAGTGTTGCAGAAGAGCCTTGGCTTGCCTTCAACTAGGTACTAACTTACACACTAGACAGAGACTGATAGTAAAGATCTATCCTGGTCTTGAGCACATTCTTTGACTGATTCTCAATAATCGTATCCACAGCCTTAACAAGGGTATTCTCCAACGACGTAAACCCTTCCCCCTTACCCATCTTCTTCAGCACCTCGACGCTCCGCTCATTATCCACTTTGCCAGCATCCACAGCCGGCTCCTCAACTGACTTCAGCATGATCTTCTGCGGATACCGTCTACGTAAGATTTCAAGAATTTGTGTCCATGAGTATTTTCCTGCAGAAACAAGCAGACGTTCGTCATTGATGTCATCGAGTGTCAAGGCGCCCAAGTGCAGCAGTGCGGTGTCCTCAACATCGACGTACCACTGTGGCGGCAAGACTGATGGTGCAGCCGGATAGCCCTTAACAACGGCATCGATCACTGCAGAGGAGCTACGATAGCTCATATTCTCTGGCGATACAGCTGTACCGAAGTTTACGTTGGGCACAACTGTATTGAATGAGAAGGCTGGTTTATGTTCTCGCACCCAAGCAAAGGCCTCCTGCTCGCCACGCGCTTTAGAGGCCCCGTAAAGGAGAATTCCGTGCCAACGGGGGTTGCCCTCGCCGTTCCACGGCTTAGCCGCCTGTTCGATGGCTGCGGTATTCCAGGTAGTGGAGTTAATTTTGTATGGCGTGCTAGTTGTTGGAAGGGCGCACGCAGCCACGGACGACGTTATTACGACACTCTTGACACTAGGTTTCTTGGGTGCAGCTTCTAGAAGCTGTAGGTTGGATTTGATGGTTTCGTCGATGATGGCTTGGTTTTGTGGGTTCATATCCATATTCATAGCGATGTGGGCAACGCCGTCCACGCCTTGAAGAGCCTTGTCGAAGGCGCCGGGAGAAGAAATATCGGGTACCTCAATAAGTTCAAGGTACGCCACTGTGATCTACCTTTAATAAGTGCCAAATCTAGCCCTAACAGTCCAGTGTGATGAGCGCATCCCATGCTCCAACTGCGTCAAGCGTAACATTCAGTGTCTACAGCCATTCCATCAACATGTTCTGACCCCAACTCTTTCCACATCTATAGACCCGATCCCCTGGATCAGGAATTATTCTACCACTGGGATAAGGAAACCCGATCAACGCTCACTTTTCCCCAAGTCTGGCCTATCGTTATGCAACGGGCTTTTAATGTACAACTGCCATATCCATGGTAATAAAGCCATATGCTAATACATTATAGGAAGATTTTGTTATGTCTGCCATTTTATTTTATGCGTTGCCGCTATGAATCTCGCAGCTCTCTGTCCACAGAGCACTAAATACTCGCACGCTTCAATGCAGTTAATGGCCAAGACGGTTCAACTCTTTCGCAAAAACCTATCACGCCCCTTCACTAAGGATAACTGCGAGGCTTTGATGGGAACAGCGCTTCTCATCAACAATGTATCGTGGTTCGACCTCGGCTTCCTGGATGGCGTGAGAACTGCCGACTCCTTAACCAGGCTAGACCTCGCCAAGGATCAGCTATTTTTCCTTAGCCTGGGTATCGTCCAACTGTGGTTCCAAGCCATTCCCATCTTCATCGACAAAGGAAGCGTTTTTACTCAGCTTACTCACCAACATCCCAGGCTCAACATTGAAGAGGCTCTGACCACAAGAGGTGAAGACCCAGCACGCTTCGTAAAGCCGTTTATCAAAATCTGGGATGACCCATGCTATCAGACTCGGAGCTGCACGGCTACAGAGACGGCTATTCGCGGGCATACAACCTGTGCTTGGCGCCTTCTTCAGGGAATGGAGACGGAACTGTCGTGTTGTAGTACCCTGCCATTACCAGCAGCTTCAATGTCGGAGGGAGACGATGAAAAGAAAGGTTGGTGCATCTTAGGGATGTAGTCGCGAATGTTACTACCAAGTATACCTCGGCCGACCACCCGGATACGTCCGTCACACTGTCATCACAGTGGGACCGCTCATCGTTCGAAACCATCATACGCCGCATATCGCCTTTGTTGCGCTGTGCATCTCTCAAATCGGCATCAAACACGGCAATACCCTCCAGTATCATGCTGCGCGAATCGGATATTGAGCAGCTATTCTATGGGTTTCCAATTCTCTGCTGCGGACCCTTTGCTAATTTGATAAGTATGGGAGACTCGCGGGCTCTCGTATTCCTCTATCACTCTTATCGCGCTGCACGTATATTGTTGATGCCAGAAAAATGTTGGTGGGCATGTGTGAGAAGCTGCGTTATGGAGGACTATATTGGATGAACTAAAGTTCCGGGAACTTGATATATGCCTGCCTGCCTAGGTAGATAGCGGGAGCCTCCAATAGCAGTCATACTATTTTAACTCCTTCATTAACGGTCCCTACTTAGCTTGAGTCCTTTCTTAGCTATTTATTAGTACTAAATTGTCCCTACTACAACTTCTACCTTGAGCACCGGTGCTCCCACAATAATTACCAGCTCAGGGGGGTCAGTTGTCAACCACCCCTGGTACCGACTCAGGCTCTTCAGGTTTCAGCTCATCTGGCAGTACTGTGATTGCATCTACGTCCCGTGTTGCATCAACTGAGACTATATATACAAGTCAGGACAGCCCTACTGAGCTAACCGGAACTACTTCTCTCAGTCTTAGAGAAACTACGGGTTCTGAAACAGTGATACTGGCTACTACAGGCACCACAGACATTTCTGGCTCATTTTTGACCACTGGAGGCGCCACCAGCGAGCAGTCTACTGGTGTTTCTGGAACGACTTCCTCGGGCGAAAATGCATCCACCCACCCTTCGGATTCAGGTTCAGAATCAGAGTCTGTGACTACTGGGCAGCCAACTGAGACACAAGCAACCATTTACTCCTCTACCGTGTCCTCGGGTGAGAATACGTCGACGAATGCAGTCACCGGGTCTGCTACTGAGCCGTCGTCTACTGTTACAGGCGACTCAGGCACCTCCACTCAAACAGAAGGACAAGGTTCCACAAACGGTGAGCACTGGCACTGATGAGTCTACAACTTCTCCAGTGTCTCAAACAGGGTCATCAACTATAACCGGTTGAACCCTATCAACTAATACCGAGTCACTCATTGCATCTGACACTGTCACTTCCAATGAGCCCACATCGAATAGTCCAACGGATGACACCGTCAGCATGGAGTACTCCGCTGTTACCCTTCTCTCCATCCTCGCCGCCCTTGCGCAGGTAAGACTCGACCGCACTCTTCGTTTTGACTTAATCGGGTGTTGTGGCTAACCTCTTTCTTTCTTGTATAGGCTCAGGACACCACCTCTGATGATGGCGTCCTCCCTACTCTCGGTGGTGATGTTTCCAGCGCCCTCGAGTCTGCCAGTGCCGCCGTCTACATCTGCAGTAATAACTAGTGACACTGTTACCTCGAATAACCCGACCACCTCAACAGGGCCAAGTGAAATATTTAAGTCGGCGACATCAGCTACTGCTTCCGAAGCAGACAAGTCTAGTACAGCCCCGTCAAGCCCGTCCGTAGACACTACTACTTCAGGAACACCTAAGGAGGTAACCACAGGAGCCATCACCAGCACAGTATCCCACACAGCTCCAACTATTCCTTCAATATAATCATCAGGGCAAAGAATCGATAACAGTAATGGTATACTAAGCCGTCAATATAATGAATCAGCAGTTTAAACTTTGTTTCTTCTTCAATATTTAACTTTACTCGCTAACTCACAAATAGACAAACCATGCCCTCCAACCAGCCATAACCCAGCGCGGGTGACAGACTGTGCTAATCTCACGGCTGAACAAGCGGTTGGCATCATCCCCATAAGAAAAAAGGTAGCTAATATTATTATGATAACCTATAGTAGTCCACTTCCACCCGTGACGTATCCATAACATCAAGAGGAGCGCGTTCAGCGCTCTTTGATCGTCGTAAACACCGTCTTCAGCTTATCGAAGACAAAAATCTTTCACATCTTGTTCTTCTATCCATGCCAGTAATTTTTTATCTTTAGTCTTGCCAAAAATTCCATCAACAAAGGCCCAGTCAACCAGAGAACTAAAACCATCGTCATTCCCACGTTTTCGAATCGCCATAGGGGTTGAAAAATAAGGCGATAATATTATCGTGTCACCAGTTTCCAACTTTCCGGAGCAAATTCCGAATAGACCCGCCTTAGTTCTGAACAAAGCTTTGCCAGCAAGACGACTCGTGCTACTTCTAATCGATCGAAGTCGATTTGGAAGTTCCCACTGAACATCGCTGGGGCTCCTAGCCCTGATCCACTCCGCCATTTGCTGATAATCATGGAGAAGATCTTCCAGTTCCGCCGGATTAATCTCCGACTGGTCATGAGAGAAGCAGGCATATGCTAATCGCTGGGGTAGGTTTTCCTTCTCCCTCACCCATTGGAAGAGATAATTGGGTACGTTTCTCATGCCTGCAGCTGTAACAATTTCGTCGATCTCTTTTATGATTTCACTCGTCTCTGTTCCGAATCGGCTGATGACTGTACATTGCCCGATGATGCGAGCTCCCACAGTCAAGGTTCGGAGGTCCTTCGATAAGTTTAGTTGTACCTCATCCACGTTCCAACGCCGCGAATAAATCCTATAATTTACAGTAGCACGTGGTAAGTGACCAGTGAGATCCGGGAGCCATGATGGGTATAGAGCATCCTCCAGTCTGGAAGAGCGCAGAGGCCAAATACACAAGACATTATCTATCCTTGGGGGATATTTCGTAATGAAATAGGAGATGGTTTCTAGAAGAACCTGCTCTGTAGGTTTTCCGTAGTCTGGTGCAGGAAAATCTTTATGGTTGTCGTCAAGCAATGAGTAGAGGGCGAAGATCCTGTCTCGGGGATCGGAGCACTGTCGATCGTGACTGAGGCGAAGGAGGTCAAACAAAGGATAGCCCGCGATATCGCGCTTTTGCCTTCTTAAAGCCTGAACGAGAAGAATCGCAGCCGTTGGAGTGTCAGATACTTCCTCATTCATTTTCTCGTCCCATACGGCGATGAGCGGCGCTAGGGTAGGGTCATTAGATTTGCGTAGGGTGATGTAAGCCGGCAGCGCCCTAGAGGTCATCCTCTCCTCCGGGTTCATGAGTCTCTGGAGCCGCAGAGACTTCTGGCCGATAAGAAGAATTGGGTTTTGTTTCGCCAAGATAAATTCCTGAAATGTCCATACTCTGTTGAAATAGGGGCGATAGCAAATACTCGATTCACTTTGCAGAAACTGAAGAGCCGATAAGCTCTTTTCTAACTTGCCTCTCCGCGATGTCCATGATCGCAAGTATGTTTTTATCCAATACCTAGAGTAGAACCTGGACCATTTCCTATAATATAGGTTGGACCATGTTGCATAATAGTCCAGGTCTGGATTCGAATTGCCAAGCCAGACAATAACCTCAGAAGCTTCTCGATATATGCAGCCCATCAAAGGAAGTTGATGATTCTTCTCAATGATATCAGTCTGGTTGATGCAAAGCGCATCTATCCACATTGTTCGTGGCTCCAAGAGGTGTCGCAGACAACGGAGTGCAGACTCAAGGTTGGTAGTAACAGGATGAGAGGTTTCGTTGACTTTGATATTGATTGTGATGGTTGGATCACCCCACGTGTACGATAAAGCCTCGTACTTTAGTCGATTTTGGAGGGACGCGACATTGAGCGAGCAGCGCAGCTCATCTTTGTACTCTCCTGGGGCTATTGTAAGAAGCCTGATCTCCGATAGTGAAGGATCGAGGGGATTATATTTCGACGCCATATTGATTTTCTAGGATTCGGAGTTGAATGAGGAAGCAAATTGATTCTTGCAAGCCTCAGCAGGGCCTCGGCTGCGAGCTTGCTTGTGCCCGCCGAACTTGTATCTTTCGCCAAGCGTTGGGTCGGCGATTGCCCTAATTCACAGGGAGAGACTTATTTCGTCACTAAGAATACTAAAGTTGTTTGATAGCAACACTGTGTATCGGCAATTTGTCTGATGTCGTGGGTGTGATGACATTTACGTTCAGACAAGAACAGAAGCCTCGGCTGACAGGCAGATTTTGAGACGGCCCTGACGGCTTTTATAGTAGTCTTCCCCTCCACTGCTCAAGCGAAGCTGGGGTGGAACAACGTGTGAAGTGTGGCGCACTTGAGCGTGGCATGACTTCGCCCCCTACAGTTTATGAGCTCATGGGATGTATAAGAGGACATCCATCATGAGTTATGAACCCAAAGCGAGCCCACCCTGGCATTTTACTGCAAGCTCAGCAAGTCGAGTAGATTTGTGTGTTGGAAATGGGAAACTCTGTAGAAAGAAATTCAGCTATAGGTTAGAATAGGTGACATGAGCTAGGTTATTGTCCCTTACAAGGCTTTGCTATCACAAAGATGGCATGGGCGTTGGCAAACAGCCCCAGTCGGACTGTTGACGCTCAGTTCTTATTTTATAGAGATAGTACAAATTGAATGGCGGGTTTTATAAGGAGTCATTTATATGTCGTATTGAGTATTATTTTGTAGGATTCTATCTACTGAATAAAACGCGATGACCACCGATAGAAAGCAGTGGAATAGATGCTGTTTGATATATCTCTGGTCCCTTCACTTTCATAGGGATGCATTGAAGATATCCCTATTGTTTGATCGCTTCCTTCATGTATAGATCTCAAAGCTCTAAGGGACTAGTTTACTAAACCTAGTGAAGCTAAGCGAGTAGCTGGAGGGTGAAGCGCGTCTTGTCGTCCTCAAGCTCAGATTTAATCGAAATGAGCTCATCGACATCCCACGTAGCCCAAACGAACCTCCCATTCAAGAATTTCGCCTCATCACTCACTGCCCAGACAGTGAAATCTCCAGACAGAATTGGATCGTCGTATTCTAGGCCGTATTCCTTGACGCTCTCGGCGAACTTTGCCGTCATAGCTGTGCCTCCAATCAAACCTGGATGGATCTGCACGACGGTGAAATCCGGGTTCTCATTAGAGTAGTACTCGAATAGTTTGTAAGCGGCAATCTTGGAAGAGCGGTAGGAAGAGTAATGCTCCATGTACGGGAGGTGGATTGCAGCCGTAGAAACGTGGAGGATCGTTGCGTGAGGAGCCGCGTGCGGTTGAAAGACACGTAGGAGGTTGAAGTTCCCTCGAACGGAGATCTCGAAGCCTTTCCACCAGTCGTCGGCATCGGCATTGGTGATGTGGGCAAGGTCGGCGAGATAACCGGCATTGGCAATCAAGATGTCAATCTTTCCGTTGATGGACGAGGCAAATGTTTGAACAACCGCATCGAGTGCTTTGGCGTCAATGATATCAACACTGTAAGTCCAGACTTTGGTCTCAGGATTGAGAGCCTCGATCTTAGCCTTGTTTTCCAAGAGAGTCTTCTCAGTTCGTCCCAGAAGAGCGAGGTTCGCGATACCAGACTTTGCTAGGGACTGGGCAATCGTTGCACCAATTCCTGAGCCACCACCACTGATTAAAGCATTCTTGCCCTTGGTCGAGAGTTCAGGGCGAGTGGGCGAGATGGTTGGGTAAGTGGTTTGGTGGACTTTCTTGATTGGAGTCATGGTGGAGTAGTATCTGTCGCAGAAATTGGTGTAGTCAAGAAGGCTCATAGTGCTAATCTGGCTGATGGGTAGTAGAGCGGCTCATAGCCGGGGAATATATATACTCATCTAGGCTCATCATTGATTCTCTGCGTCCACCTTCTATTAGCAAGTTTACTGAATCTAGAGATTGCCTTCCGGATTAACCAACTTGTGAGGTTGTGAAAGGGGCATAGCGTTATCTCCGAGAGGTGTCCGAAGAGTCGTCTTAGTCAGGTAACGTTATATAACGTTATGTGGTGGGGTAGTTGGAAGACTAAGCATCGTCCCGAGCGCCCGAAGCTTTCGACTTCAACGTTATCCCTACGCTCGACTTCAACATTCTCCGCGTTGATAACGTTAAGTCCGCAACCTTGATTACTTATTTTCAGAGTCGAGAGAATGCCGTCGACTGATGACCAAAGCATCAAAAAGGCCGGCGCAGATGTGAGTCTCCCCGCTGTCACCGCAACTCGTTGAGACTCCCAGGGTGTCTTAGCTCATAAACGTCGTCATCATAAGATCTCTAATGGTGCTAATAACACATCAGCCCAGGCGCGAACGCGGGAAGCTGGCTCAGCGTGAATATCGTAAAAGACATGCAAACAAGTTCAAGAGTCTCAATGACGAGAATCAAAGACTGAGAGACGCAATCAGGCATATCAGCAGGCTTGCATCTCGCTGTCACAATCTGCAACAGGACTTGAAGAATGCAATTGCCGACGCTCGAACCATAGCATGCTTAGAAGAGGGGGACTATCTGATACAAGAGACTCCAGTGAGTGCCGCTGAGGTATCTTTGCCGATTGAAGCATCACAAGTATGCTCAACAACGCCATCATCGACTTCACTCAGTTTATCTACCAATGGTAGCAACTATGGCAATGGCAGAAACAGCCTTCTACAGTTTGGCTCTTTATTAGACAAGAGCATTTGGCTTGAAACCGACCGCGTGGTTCGAATATTTGATGCCCCTTCCGATGTTGCTCCTTATCTCGGCAATGGAATGTTTACACTGGCTGGCTGCCTCTACTGGGCAAGCATCAACCAAACTGTGTCTCTATGGCGACAGATGAAAAATCCGAAATTGATGAAGAACTCCGAACGGAATCACCTGGATCGCCTATTTAACCATTCTAAACACCTCACTGATCGGGAATTTATGGTTTCTCTTGCAGAAATACGGTTGGAATATCTACGAAAAGGTTATATTGATCGTCGCACCTCGTCAACCCAACCCTTGAAAGAAGACAATATCCCAGAACTTCACATGCGAGTACAAGATGAGTATGCTCAGCGTGGCGAAGCCCTGGAATGGTGGAGAACGCCCCAAGATGTAGAGAATTATGTCAAGAGGCATTTAGAACCGAGCGAGTTCGCAGACCTACAGGTTGCCATAGAGGGACGGGGCACCGAGGCTACGACTGCAAGGATGGCACCTTTGGTTGAAACCTTGGCTAAGAATTTCGTCTGTTTTGGGGATGGCCCTCGATGGAACGCCCTCTATGTTAGCATGACAGTTGGTGCTTGGATTGGGTGCCACAGTCTTCGAAGTTCTCAATCGTCTTGCATAGTGTGCGAATAGACGTTGCTGATGTTCATTGTCTCTGGTTCTTTTGGCCTCGATTCATGCCGAGACCGTGTAGTCAAACAAAGGGGGGATGTGAGCATATGGTTGCGATCATGGTCATGGCTTGATGGCGATCTAGGTCGAATTTTGCTTAGGGACAGACCAGGTAAAGAGTTGAAGTCACAGCAAGAACGGAGTATTCGAAGGTGATTGTCAAGCCCTATGCCGATAGCAGGATCAAGACAACACCAATTGTTTAGACACCGGAACTATATGCAATATGAGGCTGTCCCAATTGTGCACAAGCTCTGCTTGAGTCATGGGCCACACCTGGATCGTTGTTTACATGATAGATTTTGGGTGCAATCTTCAGGACTTCTTCCCCCTCCGCCAAAATTAAGTGAAGCAAAATTTGGGGGTACACTGTTTTCTTAGATTAAATTAGAAATCGGGTTGAAGATAGGGCCGATGGTAAAATCAAAAGGAAGAGTGTTAGAAACAAGAAGGCTGCCCAATCACATATCTACATAGCCATTAGAAGTCCGAAGAAAGCCTCCTATTATTCTTTCACACTGTCACACTGCATAGGTCTTCGTAAGCGTGCCTAGTAGGCTCCCCTTGAGGCTTTCCTCTGGCTGAGATATCTATGAGGAGCCTCAAGCTCTCCCGATTTAGCCAGCTATGACGCCATAGTTTTCATCGATCGTGCAAATCACCTGCAAATGATGCAGTTGTTCCCAATGGAGCTCAACGATGCCCCTGTGCGATCGGGAGACCCCGACTTGCGGCACCGGTCCGGTTGAAGACGACCCCGATAGCGTGCACTCTGAGGAGACAGCAATAGAGCATCTCTTAATACCTACTGTATCAGATCCATACCCCAATCCTGGCTGGGCCGGCTCAGGGCGGGTATTGGAGGCTGTCAGGTGTGTGGATGGCGACATTCATGCGTGGATCACGTCGTCGAATGACATCCATCTTCCGGCATTGATGAGTAACACAGCTTCCATTGTCACATCGAACATGCATGGCAACATTGTGGAGAAGATTCTTGGAGATGTAGGCGTTTCCAGGTATATCAAATACCATTCCTCGCTGATTGTATATCCCCAGATTTTGATCGACCACGAAATCAATCATCAGCAGAACTCTTCACCGACCCAGCTTGAAAGCCTCAGCGTTACATTCATCCAAGATGTCAGCAGCGGCCGTCCACCCACCCATCCCTGTCGGGCCCGTTGGTCAGCCTGATATTGCGTATACACCGAACCTTGAAAGCTACAAGGCTCGTGTTCAGCGGCGTCAGGAGACGGAGAAGTTGGAGAAGACGCTCCCGTCGGAATTTCCACAGAAATTGGTCTCGGATCTTGTCTGGGATGGCAAGGACTTGGCCCAGACTTATGATTGGAATTATGTCTTGACCGAGTCTGATCTCAAGGAGATCGACAATGCTCTCCAGCATTTCAAGTGTAAGTCAATCTACGATAAAAGCCCAAATCTGTCGGCATTGACATGTCATAGCCTTGAACGTCCCACATGGACAGATCAGCCAAGAGACATTTCCTTTGCCAAAGCTCCATGACACTCTGCGTACCATTTCGAGGGAGATTCACCTAGGTCACGGCTTCAAGGTTGTCCGTGGCGTCCCTGTAGACAAGTATACCCGAGAGGAGAACATCATTATCTATGCGGGCATTTCCTCCCACGTAGCCCCAGTTCGAGGCCGCCAGGACCATCAGTGGCAAGGAAAGCCTGCTGATGTTGTTCTCGCTCACATCAAAGATTTGAGCAAGAAAGTGGATGCGAGCAAAATCGGAGCTCCCGCTTACACAACCGAGAAGCAGGTGTTCCACACTGATGCGGGTGATGTGATTGCTCTATTCGCTCTCGGTGAAGCCGCCGAGGGAGGCCAAAGCTACCTCTCTAGCAGCTGGCAGGTGTATAACGTGCTGGCGGAGACTCGTCCAGACCTGATCAGGACCCTTGCTGAGCCATGGGCCTCGGATGAGTGAGTTGGCCGAGGAAGTGGCTGAATATGAACTGAGGCTGACTGTTGTATCTAGGTTTGGCCGGGGTGGCAAGCGATTCACTCTGCGACCTTTGTTACACCACCAGCCCGCAACTTCAGAGACACCTGAACGACTGATCATTCAGTACGCCCGCCGACAGTTCACAGGCTACTGGGGTTTGCCTAGATCTCATGACATCCCACCAATCACTGAGGCTCAGGCAGAGGCATTGGATACACTACACTTCCTGGCCGAGAAGTATGCAGTCTCACTGGACTTCCACAAGGGCGACATCCAGTACGCAAATAATCTGAGCATCTTCCACGCGCGTGCAGGCTTCAAAGACTCCGAGGAAAAGCAGTAAGTGATATAACAACTCCACAATTGACCTGAGCACTAGCTGACTGCATTCTCTCAGGCGACATCTAACTCGGCTGTGGCTCCGCGACCCCGAGTTGGCCTGGAAAACACCAGAGGCGTTGAAGTCGCGGTGGGACAACGTATACGATGGCGTCACCGCAGAGAACTCGGTGTTCCCGCTCGAGCCAAGCATCAGAAGCTCCAGTGATGCGGAGCAGATCAAGACGATTAATAAGGAGGCCAAGGCGGGTGGCGGGCAGTAATCGTCGATTGGCGCCGCGTCCGGATTCCCGGGGCCGCTGCCGGACTCTTTAGCAAGGTGATTTTCAATGAAACGGCCGTTCTTAACCTTCGCAGAAGGTACTAGTTCGAGTTTATTTCGGCGACTAGTTGTCGGAGCTGAGAATTGGCATCGGATCTCCCCCGTGAAGTATTGCCGAGTTAGGATAACCCCCCACGCTCGTCCAACATATCAAAGAACTGTGCAAAGGCATCATTGGCAATACCCCGTAAATCATTCGTCTCCAGGGGCGAGAGTGACATTCAGTCTGCAATCTGCTGCGCCTTTTAGCGAGTCGGAATCGTGCTCTACCTACCCCCCTGGTCTTGCATCAAACCTGAGAATATGGCGACATATCCACTCCTGAGACCACAACCACGGCAGTGAAATCCCATGTTGCCACGATCTCAAGCCACTTAGTCAAGTCCCGCTTCGGGGAAGACGATTGAAGCCGGAATAGATTTGAAGCTAGAACTAACTAACCCCACAAAGCTTCTCTTCGAGATTGAACGGCCGAGCTACAGCTAGCTCAGCAGCTTATTCACTTTCTTATAACGTCACATCGATCAGCAAAATCGGGGATTTCAAGGACCGGGCGCCCAGGCCAATTCGTTTGGGGTCCATTGCGTTATCTTGACCCGGCATCGAGACATGAACTCCCGCTCGGGTTTCCCCTACCCGCTCAGACACTTTCTTGGCTTGCTGGGCACTATCGATAAAGACGTGGATGATCGTATTATCATGAACCAACAGTGGCCCCATGCAGGTGTTTACCGCTAGAAGGGGAGCCATTCGAATGAGGCAGGTGTTTCAAGGTTGATTGTGTGCCATCTAGCTGCTCTGTTTCGTCATCGACGGCACTGATTGTGGTGTCCGCATTGAGGTTTCTGTGGTCCATGCGAGTCTGCAGTTAATATATATTGTTGGTTCGATCATCATCAAGATCGCCGTGTTCCCAGCCAGAAGCTCATCCTAGCTCCGAACGCTTCTGGAAGGAAACTTTCTTTGTGAACGTCTTCTTATTGCAGGAGTAACTGCGACGTGACGCAGTCTCGCGACCATGTCGTTCTGGCGTCGACCGTTCAGCGAGCGGAAGACGGCCCCCGAGGCCCAGGAGAGGGGAGTCGAAGACGTCGATGGCGAGATTTCAGACGGGAGCGTTCACTATGTCGTGAAGAAGGCAGGAAACGACTCCGAGGTCTCGTACCAGGATGCAATTGGTGCTCCGGTTGAAGTGTCCTCTCCGTTGGGATACTCGGCTGGGCCATTGACAATCATCTTTCTCAACATCAGTAAGATGATTGGCACTGGTATCTTCTCAACACGTGAGTGGGAAATGCTGATGTGTGTACTGATGACTTGATCTAAAATCAAACAGCATCGAACATCCTCAAGGGAACGGGCAGTGTTGGACTGAGCTTGATTTACTGGAGCTTGGGGTTCTTGACTTCCATCACCGCTTTCTCCGTCTACTTGGAGTTTGCGTCCTATTTCCCCAACCGATCAGGCTCTGTAAGAAAAAGTCCTCCTGTCTAGAACAGACATGTCCTTTTATCTATATCAACGGTTGCTAATTACTTATTCAACTAATAGGAAGTAGTCTACCTCGAACAAGCCTTCCCAAAGCCTAGATGGCTTTTCCCAACCGCTTTTGCGTTCCAGTCAGTGGTTTTGTCCTTCAGTAGTGGCAATGCTATTGGTACGTGAGAGAATACCCCTAACCTAAGCTCGACTAATTAGTCATAGTTCTCGCTCAATATCTCTTTGGAATCAGTGGACACGACCCTTCCGACTGGGAGCTGAAGGGTGTGGCTATTGCTGGCTACACTCTCTCTGTGCTTCGTAAGTGTTCACAAATTGCCGACCTGCTGTACGTACTATACTAATTTGACCTAGTCGTGGCTTTCAACACTAGGTTTTCTTATTGGTTCTCCAATGGCGTTGGACTCATCAAAGTCCTCACCCTTCTACTCATTACCCTTGCTGGTTTTGTGGTTCTTGGGGGTAACGTGAAGTCGATCCCAGAACCAAAGGCCAACTTCCATAACGCGTTTGAGGGCCAGGCAACTGCATATGGATTGACAAACGCTTTGTACAAGATCATTTTCTCCTATGCTGGATACGAAAATGCTTTCAATGTGGTCAATGAAGTCAAGGTAAGCAACCTGCGCCATGTTAGGCAAATCTTACTAATATCTATGGCGCAGAATCCAGTCAGGCAGATCAAAGTCAACGGCCTGATTGCCCTGTTAACTGTGACGCTTCTCTACGTTCTCACCAATATTGCATACCTGGCTGCCAGTAAGTTTCAACCCATCCGCTAGTATTTCTTGAAGATGTAGAAGGTCTAACATAATTTCGGCACACAGTCCCTAAAAATGAGATCATGTCGGCCAAGCAAGTAACCGCGACTATCTTCTTCGAGAAGGTCTTTGGTTCAAGTGGTGCGGCACGAGGCCTCAATTTTCTCATTGCATTGAGCGCACTGGGCAATCTGATTGCTGTTTTGCTCGGAACATCTCGTATCATTCGAGAATGCGGTAGACAAGGGGTCCTTCCGTTCCCAAGATTCTGGGCTTCCACCCGTCCCTTTGGAACGGCCTTAGGGCCCTATATCGCCAAATGGGTAGTTACGGTGATCATGATTCTCGCTCCACCAGCCGGTGATGCCTTCAACTTTAGTAAGCTCCTGTCTCCACCGTTGCTCCTGAGCCTGATGTACTCACACAAACCCCCAGTCAGCGATCTGAAGATCTATCCCGCTGCATTCTTCGACTTCTTGATGGCTGTAGGTCTTATCATTGTTCGCCGCCGACGTAAGCGTCTTGGTCTCCCCCGACCTACCTTCAGAACTTGGGATATTGTTCTGTACTTCAACATCCTAAAGAACGTATATCTGCTTGTCATGCCCTGGTATCCTCCGGATGGTGGCCCATACTCCGGAGATGTCAGTTTCTGGTATGCGACATACGCTGCCACCGGTCTTGGAATGTGAGTTCCTACCCAAGTCCAATCCCCTAAGTCGCAAAGCTAATTCCTTTTTGCGTAGTCTGGTTCTATGTGGCGTATACCACTGGCTCTGGGTTTCTGCCATCCCTAAGTTGCGTGGTTACAAGATCTGCCAAGAAATCATCGATTTCGAAGATGGTGCGCAGAGTCAGCATTTGGTGAAAGTGCCACTTTCCGAGCTTGAAGCCTGGAACGCAAGCCACGATGTTGCTGGACGGCGACTGAGTCATGAAGTACCAGCTGCGGTGCATGAGAAGTCACACAGTGGTAAGGATGATGCAGATACGGATTCAAACAAAGGCGTGGCTAAGTGAGCTGAGGCCTTGCTCAGTTCATGGACATTTCATAGGGACAGGATGTTTACGTTAGTTCACGGCAAATGGATGTCAACCTAAATAGACTAGTCTGATGATACTGTCCTTTTTATTAAATAAATGCGGGACTGTTTGTAGGCATTATGTGTCATACTACAAAACGCTGTGATTCCTGCCTAGACTTCTCATTAGACCCAGTCTAAATCGTAATGCGATGACGTTTTCCCCCTTTGCTATTGTTGTAACTCTTGATGTAAGCTCGTTATGTATGCAGTGAGAGGAGACGCAAAATGGAAGCCTCAGCTTCAGATAGCGTTTACAAGAGTATGACTTTTTCGTACAATGCTTGGGGACCTGGCGATATACTACCAAGTCTTTGAGATTAGGTCGATTAGGTGTCGATTAAAAGAACCAAGCGGAAATTTCTCTAATAACAGTTAGAAGCTGAGAGTACCCTGAAAACTGTTCTGACCTGGAATGAACAAATCCTTTCGCGGTCCCATCCACGTATTTGAGGCCTTCATTGCGTATTTAGTGGAGGGGTTAGACCCTAGCTGCAAAGATGAAATAGAAATATTGTCTCTCCTGAACTTCAAGGTTTTGTTGGGCTGGAACCTGGGTACCTTGCTGGTTTTTGAGTGCCTTTTGCTGCAACCTTCTGTGAGATATATCTAGATGTATAGGATTTAGAGTTGTCTGCAATCCCCCTAGTGTAGATTTCTAGTCTTTGAATTGACTCTGCTTCTGCGTAAGTCCGCTACAGCAACGCAACGCTGAAGTTTCATTATTGTTGGAGACAAAGTGATATCAAACGATGCTCTCCGCTGGCTCGAAGGTTGTTATGGAGCTAATAATACACGTCTGAACTGGATTATCCTTGATTAATTACAAGTGAAGAAGAAGAAGCATGAAATAGTGTTGTACGACTGTTTGATCAAATCACAGCGCTATTTGTCTTTGCCTAACAGTCGCGCTCTAAACTTCAGCAGGGGGAAAGCACCATTCACCAAGTGGCGTTGGAAATGCTCCCAGTTTAGACCTTCGCAAAGACCAACGTTCAAGTCCAGTTTCTCGCTCATGCCAATAGCCAAGAGCAACTCGAAAAGCTCTCCCACCGTCTGGCTAGCCGTGTGCTTGACTGCAGGATCAGGTACGTACTCCTCGAAATTTTGAGCTCCTTCTCCAGGCTTGCATCCCAGTAACAATGTGCACTTAGAGATCTTTGGGAACACGCTGAGCAAGGTTGGGAGCTTGATGATCTTGGAGATCGAGGGTGATGAAGGGGCGATATCTGAAAGGATTACATGGCGCATTTGCGATAAAGCGATGGCTTGGTCCTCGACACTGAGAGCACACCATGTTCGAGAAGCCTCGATTTTCTGCCGGTCAGACAGAGGTGTTTCGGTGTCTTCCTCAATAGTGAGTGAGGCATAAATTTTGACCCGATGTCGTTCCCAAGCTAGGTTCTGCTCCGAGGATGTCAGATGAAGCCAAGAACCCCCAGATTGAAATTTCTCGGGCATGGATGAAGGCATGACAATACTCTTGGCACCAAAGTATGCTGGTTTGCCTAGGCGGCGGATGCGCCGACACGTGGAGTTCACAAAACGCCAGTCCTTCAAGTGGACAGCTTGCGATGGCTCGACAGCGATCGTAAGGCGCTCATCCACTGTCCGCCTTGAGTACAGAGGCTCGAAGCGATATCCTGGGGGCAACCAATCGAGATCTTTAGCGTCTGCAGTCATACGGTGGCGTGGAAGTTCTGTGCAGTGCTCAAGCCAGAATGGTAGTTTTTCTGTAAGAGCGAAGTCAAGGATCTTGTACAGAATCTCGTCTGGTAGACGATCAAGCATGTTGATTGAAGACATGATGGTGGAGTTGGTATTATTGTGGATGGAACAATAATAGTTGAACAGGTTGAGGTGAAGAGAATCTATAGATGCGGGGGGTTACTAAAATTAGGCAGCAAGGTCGGCTTACCCTTGTTGTGGCAATACTATAAGATTGGATACTTGTATATCTAGTCAGCCTGTCCAGTGCGTGTCTTTTCTATGGTTCATTGACATGCCCCGAGTTTCCGGATGAAGACAGGTTGACCCGATTTGCGACCCTAGGTGTAATGGCAATATTAGCTATGCTGTAGTCAAGCTCTATAATATCCGCTTCTTGAAATGACGATGAAATCTACGTAAAGATGGAACCCCTTTAAGGCAATTCTTCCTCTTTGCTCGCAAGCTTCATCATCAAACCCTCCCCTTCCCATCCCTCGATCCCTTCCCCTTCGAGCTCCCCTTCCCGCCCACCATACTCCTCCTATTCTTCTCCGGAACTTGATACCCCCTTTCTCTTTCTAGACGATGTCGCTCCCAAAAGTCACTCATCTCCTTCGCCAGCCCTCTCCTTGCCTCCGCGCCGTCCGCTCGAACGCCCTTCCTTCCCTTCGCTATCTTCTTCCTCAGTCTCCTCGCCATGGGTTCCCAGAACTCAAGATACATCCATCGCATTGCCCTTCCGTATAACCTACTGATCCATCTGAAGAAGCGTCTTACGCTGGTACTCCATGCGATGACCAGGCTGCACACAATGAGGATGAGACTTGCGGGAAGAGAGATCACCCCGATTGTCTTCAAGGGAAGATTATCCTCGCCACCCCATTCTTGGGTGTTCATGCCAAATAGGCCGGTGAAAAAGGTCAATGGGAGGAATAGAACTGAAAATGTCGTTAGGATCATGACACTCCGGCTTTGTGCGCTTGCGAGGTCGGTGTGCAAGCGACTCAAGCGAACTTCATCGACTTGCGCCTGGCGTTGGACCATCTGGAGAAGCTTGTCGTAGTCATTACGCGTATTTCGAACACGTTGGATCATCTCTTGAGCCTGGTGAGTGTACTCTCCTAACTTCTTCAATGCCTCGTTGAGGAAGAAGCGCCCGTTTGCTGTCCGATCTCTCATCTCAGGACGAGTATAGATCCCATGCATCGAGCCAATAACTTTAGATTGGCGTTCAAATAGGTGCAAGAGGATCAACAATTCATCCTCAATGTCGCGCAGCTCGAGAAGAGCCGATGTGTTATCCCGGTTTTCCTCCTCTGCGCGACGCCCTTCGGCTTTGTGCCGGGCGCGAATAGAGCGGGCTTTGTTCTCGACAGGGTCGAGGAACGCTTTATCACGAAAACCTTCGGCGCGGAAGGTTTTGAGTGACAAGGTGAGTTTCTCGGTCTGGCCAATGTTAGTCGATTGTAGTGGTATCCTTTATGTAGGTTCTCACCAAGACACTGATTGCCTCCTCGAAGATGCGAAATACTTCCAAGTCAGGGTGAGAAGACCGATCAAGGAGAACAGTGACGGCGTGTAAGGCAGCTAACGCGGCTAGATCTAATGCATTCTCGCACTGGTGTGTGAGATCTACGTTGACCTCATTGAAGATGCTGTCTCGAAGGTCTGCTTGTTGGTACAAAGGTCCCTCGATAGCATCACCTTCTCGTTTCGGGAAGAAGGATAGGAGGGTATCTATGCCATTAATTTTCGCTCGTAAAAGTCCCAGAGATGCCACTTACGAGAATCAATCGCCCACAGCCAAAGCTGATCCACCATCAACACGTTACCATTCAAAACATCATCTTCCTCCTCCTCATCCTCATCGCTACTCTGATCCTTGTCACTGCCGTTTGTCTTTCCGCTTCGGTTGCTACTATCACCAGTTCCGGCACTCGTACTAGACCATTGCCCACGTAGTCCGGTTTTATCACCAGGTAAGCATGGCCGTTCTTTCGTCAGTTTATAAAGCATCTGGTCGTCATCCCTCGATCTTGTGTCCCGTAACGACGGATAGCCATACTGGTCCAATGTGCGACGGGAATTCAGGGGAGGATCATGACCAAGATATTCCCAAATAACTTGTAATTCGAGGGAGTCTGATTTTGCAACATTCTCGGGGATTGGGCGAGCGCGTCCATGTTGAAGTCGTTGAAGAATGAGTTCGCGACGGCGGAGCAGTCTTTTATAGGAGTCGAAGTGCAGGTATGGAAGAAATAGACAAGTGTATATGCCATCGGCTGGTGAAGGAGACAACGAAGCGTGCTTGGAAGAGCCTCGTGGGGACACTGTAAGTGTCAACTATATATCAGTGCTTGGGGCTTCATCAACTTACTTGGACGAGGGGCAGTGAAATAGCATCCAGGCTTTGCAAAATATGCATAATGTTGAGAATGCCGGCCACGTGTATGTCTCATTGCCCAGAAGTCTTGGTTAAACAACGATGAGTAGTTTCTGTTGTACGAGACTTGCAACGTCTCAAACACTTTCTGGATCAGCGTTAGCAAAGCTCGCCTTTTCAAGATCATGCTATTTCTTACCGTTACCCACGTGGGATTATTGTACGGCAAATGAATCCACACAAACTTCCTTGCACTAACCTGTGGCTTTACAAATGCCACAGGAACCTCATCCACAATCACGGTCTCACTCATTTTGCGATCCGCGTTCTTGACAGTCTTTCGAATTGCGACTATCGCCTCTGGCAGTTGCGGCGAATTCTCAAGATCATCATCATCTTCATCGCTAAAGTTGCCCTCCATCGTACTCCTGCTCCGCTGCGAGAACGGTGGGAAGTCTCTGTACTCGTACCGCGAGCTTCCCAGACTATATGATCGACTGAACGATCGGCCTACACGGCCGCGGGGAGGCGGGGAGAGGCGATCCACGGCGAGGTCTTGGTCGAAGTTTGCACGGATGAGTGGGGATGGTCGACGCATTGGGGTTGAGTATCGTGTCGGTGGTGACGTGGTTCGAGATGGGGGTGTGAGAGGTGTCCCAGGGATCCCTTGAGGGGCTGACTCAGTTCTCAAGCGTGGTGCAGCGTCTACGGGTCTGATGACGGGCGAAGCGGGAGGAGACAGTGGTACGGCATCCTCTTGCTGAATGCCCAAAGCGTTCTTTGCCGCCATGACAACCGGGTTCGTCGACCTTCTCCTCTCATCACCACTAATTAGTGATGTCCGCCCTCTCGTTCTCAAGAACCTATTGTCTTCAGGAACTCCCTCGACCTCATTCAACCTCTCCGTCAAACACTCCTCAGGCCCCTTCCTCAGAAAGTCCTTCAAGGGTAACCGAGTTGACCACGCCCGAAGCGTCGTATCCGCGGTCTCCGGGCCTACGGGGTCTTCAAAAAAGCCGTGGACTTCAATATTGACTTTTTGCTCAAGATTCAAGGTCCAATTTCCATCCTCAAGGGAGTACTCATCCGCGCGCGAGATTTGAAAGGCCAGCTGCCTCAAGAATAACCGCAACGAGTGCACGTTGTGTCTGCCGAAGGATGCTATGTTCGCGTGGTCGCTCTGTAATGGGAAAATGCTCTCCTGTCGCACACCCAAGATCGCGGACTTGATAGACGTCAAAGGTGCAGTGAAGTAAACGTCCCCTGAGCCATTCCCCGATAGTCGCGAGTCTATAGTCTCGTAGAATGTCCAAACACGAAAATCCATAGCAATGGTCTTAAAGTCGTCATCCAGGTGAAGCAACAAGCTGTTCCCGACACGGAGTTCATTCGTGATCGAGCACGGCAGTGGAGCTGAAAGCTGAAGAAGGGTTTGAATACTGGGTGCCAAGCTCGGCATCGAAAAGAAACTCGATCCCTGATGCGGAGTTCCTATTAACCCTGTCAGAATAGCCATTTATGACTCTAGGAAGCGACTTACCAAAGAACGCAACTCCGTAACATTGTTGAAAGATACCCTCAAACCGTTTATTCCTCCCAGCTTTAATCAACATCATCTTCACCACGATCCCACCAACAGAATGCCCAATGAATATTAGCGGCCGCTCCCTACCTTCCCTCCCCCGTAACAAATGAAGCTCTTCAAGTAGCGAGTCCGCCAGATTACTCAACGTGGTGCCCTCCGTCGCCTCCGGGTGCTCATACAATAATATTCTCGCTCTGTCGGCTTCACGTCGTATACCCTGCCTAACCCACGACGGACCTGGCCGCTCTGATTCCGAGTCTTTGACTTCCGCATCGCGCATTGAAGGCGCGCCGAAGTAGCGGCTCATGAGACCGTCACGGTTCCATGTCTTCAGAGGATGGCCGCCTGGGCAGGGAACTGTGACGACGTCGACGGTTGTTTGGTCGAAGGTATGTTCTCCAGAGGGATCTATGATGAACCGAGACTCTGCAGTTGACGGAGGCTCCTCGCAAGTCTCCCCTGGTTTGAGATCCGTCCCCGACTCCGACTCATCCTCCACAAGGGGTTTCTCATTTTCCTTGGGTTGGGTCTCGATGAGTTCGAACCCATCCGGGCTGTTTTCTGTCTTTGCAACCGTGCCATCACCATTAGAGGTTTCCAAGTCTCCGCCGTGTTGGTCAGTGGTTTTATTCTTCACGTTAACGTTATCGTTGAGAGGTGGAAGTGGACTTGGGGGACTCGGTGGGCTCCCCGGATTGACGTTGATCGAATCCGTCTCATCTGCAGGCTCCTCCAGCGCAGTTTGAGGGGACAACCCCGCCGCGCCAGCGCCTAAGGACATCACTTACACCTTAGTCCTTCTATGTCTTAAGTACCTAAGTACTAGATAAATAGCAAGTATACGGGAACACAGCGACACAAATAGATTATCTGAAAGATAGGAAAATAATAAATGGAAAGAAGCTGAGTCTGATAAGCGATAACCCACGAGTTAAGCTGACTCTGTTTCATACGGATCATATGAATCGTGGTTCAGCTTTCGACACACCCTCACGGCTCACCTAGGTCAGCCAACCCACCAAAATCCATGACCTCAGCCCCAAAAGCCCGTATATTCCGAAGAACGGATCCTTTTCAGTCCCCGTGGCTCATCTCGTGGCTATGGGGTTGACTTGCCGAGACTTACTGGGAGGGTTGGAGCTGGGGTTCGTGGGAGATGACCCCTCCACCAGACTACGAGCTGAGACAAAGCGTCACATGGCACCGCTGCCTGCGAAATGTATTTCTAAGTGCTCTTGTTGTTGCCTGAAATGTTCTCGCTTTTACTATTACAGTTCTGTATTTCATCTCAAAGGTCCGAGAGCCATAGGGCGAGATGGTCATTAGGTGATCCTTCGTAAAGCTAGCTGGGGGTTTGATGTAAGAGATACCCTGTCCCGTGATATCGAAATGAGAAAGACGCCTTCGAAACCCCGATATTGTCGCCCACTGGTCCACATACCATCCCGTGCGCCTCTGAACACCCCTAATGCCTGTTTTCTCACCTCTAGCCCCATTATCGAAGCCCAAAGTCCGCGATAGTCGTACAATGCACCACAGAATCCGTGTAAAGACGATTCTCGATCTTGCATGTCTGTCCTGGCCGAACCACAAACATGCCATTTGGCCCCAGATGAAACACCTTTTCGCCCATCGTGACCTTCACCTTGCCTGCTGCTATGGAACAAGTGCGGAGTTTATTGTCTTCCACGTTCCAGTGGTTGAAAGTGCCCGGCTTAAGGACTAGGACATTGAAGCTGACGTCCTCGGAAACAGTAATGGGTTGGCCACTAGTTAGATACGAGTTGGAGAAGGCAATGTCTGAGATATTAGTCAGTTCGAGGTGGTAAACTCGGAGATGGGCAGGATACTTACTCTCGGTTGACTCGTCATTCCTCATCCTTCCAGGTGCAACTTCCCAGTCCTCCATTTCCAGATCAACTCCACCGAGCTGAGCGGGTTGCACAGATGGTCCTGTCAGCGACTGCCGCTCAGTCGAAAGGCTGGCAAGTTGTCTTCTCTTCCGCCTTTCTTCTTTTCGCTCTCTTCTGAGCGCTCTTCTGATCTGCTTCGCCTCCGAAACTGTCTTCGCGGTAGTCACTGCTTCGGGTTCTGGCTCATCTACCTCCATCGGCTCGGAGTCGTTGCTTGCATCTTCCACTGCTGAGGCAGATGCCGACACCGACACGGGCGCTGGTGCCGCAGGCAGGACTGAGCCTCTGGGTTTCGGATTCGCAGCAATCCAATCGCATGAGTTTGAACGTCGTTGAAGATGCATCCAATACCTACATCCAACGCAAGTCTCCACAGGAGAGAACTGGTTCTTCGCTGTAGCATAGACATTGTGTGGAAGTGCAATGCATGGGCTTGAAAGCCGTGCCAATGGCCGGGTCCTATTATTCTCCAGGTGAGCTTTGCATGCAGCTGAGCCAGTGACCTCCTTGCCTACGAGGTAGGCTAAAGCACAGGAATAGTTAGTAACGTCAAGTTGGGATTGTTCATGCGTTTCGATCCATGACTTGGGTAAGTCGCGTTGACGGGGAAGGCGAATCATGATCTGGATATCCTCCCGTCTGTAAGACTTCTGCTGGTGGTTAAGAAAACCATGTAGGTAGATTACGACTTCTGACGTTGGGTTTGGGGATTTATTTATGGAAGAATCAGCCTTCCTCGACTCCCGAGATGCCTCCCCTCGCTTCGGTTCCGGCGTGTTAGATGCATTGCTGTTCACTGCGCGCTTCGGAGCCGCGGCTTGGTAGGGTTGACCAGGATCCGCCATTGGCGGCGCATCCGACGGAAGAGGGTTTTTCGAAATAATAATAGCAGGCGATCCTTTAGTGTTGTGCCTATTGTAAGATCCGACCTTCGATAGAGTGCCGTCTCCGTTGTCGTTGAGAGTAGTAAAGCAATGGCCAGCGCCAAAATGCCCACCCAGTCCCTTGATACTGGAGAACAAGCGGCGACAGTCACGCACAGGACAAATGCACGGAAGTGCTGGGTCGTCGTGATGCGTATAATACGCCGGAATAAGAGCACCACGGGCGGATTCCGTTGTTCCATCGGGCCCTGAAGAACGTTAACGATTGTAATGGACCAAAGTTGAGGGGGCTGTGATGGGAAGTATAAAGAACGGAAGGATGTTATTGTTCTCTGAAGGCACATACTTGGATATTGGCTGTACAGCCGGCCATCATCAGCATAAAGAATAGGAGTGAGCTGGTCACCATCCTTAGGAGGCGCCGTAAGCATTGACTTGGCAGATTCTGTCGGCGTGGTAGCAGGACTCAATGAACTCAATGAACCCATATCGCTATTCGTCGATACAGCAGACTTCCTGACATTGGAATTCCTGATCTTCTGAACCAAGTCATTCCCCGACGGAAAGCTCATCGACGGCTGACCAGAGCCCGGTGACTCAGGTCGTGCCTTGGGCGCGCTGCCCGTCAACTTTTCCATCTGTTTCATGACGGCCTCTTCCGTAAAGCGACGCGCCTGTTCCTTTGCAGTTTGACTGGCAGCTTTAGGGTCCCATTTGGCGTTATTTACGATACTGGCAAAATGAGTGGACGGAGATGGACGTGATACTCTGTCAACTTTTTTCGGGTCCGAAGAGCTCGTCGCGTCTGGAGCTGAGCGCTTCTTACTGTTGATGTGAGTGAAGGTGTTATTATTGTTAGGTGTTGATAAAGAAGGCCTTAAACCCGCAAAGTCTACACCAAAACAGTGTTAGTGATTCTTGTGTGCGGTGTTGATTCACCGCAATCACACAAGCAGAGCCAAACGCACCTCGCCGAGCCGTCGAGGTTTCTCGCCTCTCGAGCGATGTTTGCATGCCACCTGCATCCGACCCCAGCGAGTTTTCCCTATTCGCACTTCCAGCCCGTGAGGTACCTCCGCCATCCTGCTGCTTCTTTTCCCACTCAGCTTGCATAGCTACAATCTTCGGATGCGCTGATAATCCCCCTGGGTGCACCGGACCCGGTGTGCCTTTTGCCGAGTCCTCGGTCGACTGCATTACGATATCACTGACGATACGGACTGGCTCAGGACTTGGCACTGGTTTCTTTGAGGAGCTCTTGCTGCCCAATGCCCCAGAGCTCCAGGGTGAAAACCCGGTACGTTTGATCTTCTTTGTCGCGGGAGGGTCATTGTGCGTCGCCATTATTCTTTGTGAGAACGACGACTCGAAGGCGCGACTCGCCACTCGCACTCAATCAGCCTCAGAAGCCCTCAAGCATGGGCAGAAAGCCAAATGGGGACCAAAAAAGACAGTGCATATGATTCATTAAAACCGAGACATCAGTTCCTCAAGCCGGCTCGGATTGTCGATTGTTGTTGAAGGTGCGTTGAGTTGGTTAACGATGGGACGCGCTCGACGCGAAGGAGAGAGTGTGGGCGGCTAATTTTATGTACCTTACCGCCAATCTTAGGTGCGAGGTACTTGGACCACCAGGCGGAAGGTGTGACTATATATGCTTCACCAGAGCCTCATCTTACATTCTCCAATTCACTTATAATAATAAAAGCCTCAGAGATTCACTTCATCATTGATTCACTTTGAGCTCCACACTAGGAAGGAGTACAATATTCGAGTTTTCGAAACCTTGCTATTATACAAAGACTACACATGTTCCTACATGCTGGCGACCTCACCAGCGAATCTATCGCAACTTCCCATCCACTCGCTAATAGAGCAAAGCATTTACTTTCTCTTCTTTGCCTTCGCAGCCTTCTTCGCCGCCTTCTTGCTAATCTGCTTCACAGCCTTAACCTCAATGCCCAACTCCTTTCTCCTGGCCTCCGCCTTCCTCTGACCGTCCAACTCCCTCTCCCTCCTCCACCGCCTATGCCTAAACCACTGCTTACGGGTCCTAAACCTCTTCGTCTTCAGGCCCGTCGTCTTCACCAACTGGCCAATCTGCCAGTTATCCTCGCGGTAGCTGTAGTCCTTGCGCAGCTTGAGCAGACGGTCCGGCTCGCCAGCCTCGACTCGCGTGATCTGGAAGGGGATACCGGAGGGGGATAGCTCGGGGAGGCTCGTGGCCTCCTTGATGGGGTGGACGGTTTTGTTGAGCTTGCGCTTACGTTCGGCATGGACGGGGTAGGGGAGCGTGTCGGCTTTGTCGAAGACCACGCCAATGTATTTGCGGTCGGGGTGACGGCTGGGATCACGGTAGTATTTCACGTAGCCAGTTGCCATGGCGTGGATGGTGTGGTCACGGCCCATGATGCAGTTCTCGCCGGGCCACCAATGGGTGCCGCGCTGCTTGTAGAGGATGTTGCCGGGGATGACGAACTGGTCTACCACGAAGTCAGCACCTCAATCCTCCAATGCCTCAATCCGCCCTCATAGTATCATCACATACCTCCCGTCCTCTTTGCACCCAGCTTGTTCGGAATTCCCCTCTTGCTCTTCTTCCTGTACGCTCCCTGCGTCTTGACCGAGGCGTATCGTCGACCCTGCACGAGGGCATTCGCCAATTGAGCGATCCGGGGGGCGGCCGGGGCGAATGTCGGCCGTGAGAGTCCGGCTACAGCAGCCATTATCGGCCGCTGCATTGTGAGGAACCGCATGACCGGCTGCTTTGTCGGTGGTTGTGGGCTGAGGTGCTGGAGCTTGATGCTTTCTCGGAAGCAATCTTGAAGACGGAGTTTTCGCGCTTAGTCATCTGCCGACAGTTTATCGATAAGGCGGAGTGGACAGCTAGCATGCCGCATTCCATGATCCTACGGCCACGAGGAAGAACTGGGACAAGGAACTCTCAACAAATCAAGCTCCAATCGTGGAATTCCTTACCTCATCGTATTTGCAGGACGTTCCAGCTGCGCGAATTAACTTTCCACAATGCGCTACCTCCTTGCCTTTCTCTCCCTTCTGGCCTTCGCCAACGCCCAATTCGGCGGCTTCTTTGACCAGATGTTCGGCCAACAAGGTGGCCAGCAGCACCACCAGCAACAGAATAACCCCAGCGACGCTGCCCACTATCGACAGCGTTACGATGGATGTAAAGCCTCCCCAAATAGAAATATCCCGACCTCCCGCAGTCTTTAAACTGTGAAGCTGACCCTCCTACTAGCTGTTTGCGACAAGTACCTCTGCCCTGATACCCTCGCCTGCGTCCACTTCCCGCACCACTGTCCCTGCGCATGGGATGCCCAACAGGAAAAGTTTGAGTTGTCGGATGGACACCGGATTTGTGTCTCGCGGGGCGGGTTTCAAGAGGGAGAAGCGGCACGCAAGATTGAGTTGGCTAGGAAGGGCCTTCTTTGAAAGAATGCCCGATGTGAAAATAGATGTGTATATTTAACCAGGCGTCTTATGATTGGGGAACAGGCGGAAATATCTTTGAGAATTAGCGGCAGAGAAGACGACGACGACGACAAAGAGAAAGGGAAGCACTGTATATACCACACCATGTAGAGTGGCTAAAATGGATTCTAAGCGAAATACGTATATGTGCTATGTGCAAAATGATACCGGCCTACCCTCCTCCCCTCTGATGATGGTCTTCGCCCAAAATGTATGAATATTCGTACAACGGACCATCTCGTCATACCAACGCCCAAGGTCATATCAGCCCAACTCCAGGAGACATGCCTCCCCAACAGTGAAAAATCCCAATGATCGTCAACCATGCGTCTTCCATAATCGTCGTCAACCCTCGTCCGTATTCTTCCGCCTACGCCGACCCATTAGGCACCCGCGGCATAGGTGGTACCGCTGCATCATCATCCTCATCCTCATCAGGCAGCGCCTCGGGGTGGCCCAACAGCTGAGCCACGTTCTTCATTTCGTAATGCTTCTTCCGAAGCTGCTCGAACTTGCGGTGTTTTTCGCGTTCTTCGGGCGACATACCAGCCATCTCCTCATCGGCACTGTGGCCGACGCTGCTCGCGTCGTCGACGTGGACCGTTTTCTCGCCCTTCTCTTCGAAGCCTTCCGGGACCGCCTCTTCCGGTTCGCCCAGAGAAAGGCCCGGAATGTCATCTTCGCGACCAGGACGTTGAATTTTATGGTCAGCACCAGCGACCTCCAGAGGATTTTCGTCTTCGTCCGACGGGTCTTCGTTCGGGTCGTAGTGCTTCGCATATGGAGTCTTGGGCTCAGTAATCTTCATAGTCGAGGAGCGCTCCTGCTCAGTCAGGTACAGGTTCGCCTCGTCCCACTTGAGGCGCTGGGACTGTTCGGCGGCGTCGTCGCCTGCAGAGCTGTGAGCGGCAGACTGACGGCGGGAGCCTGAGGGGCGGGCTCCGGACGACGTTCGACGGTGTCCAGCGTTGATCTCGGTGTTTGCAATGGTGACTTCCCTGTCAGACATGGCACGCTCCCGTCGGGGGGAAATAGGCGGGGATTTCTGGTATGAGTTCTTGAGAATGCCTGCGAGAGCGTCAGTGGTATGATACCATCGGAAGCAAACGAGAAAGACTCACCTTTTGGTCGCTGGGGACGTTGACTAAGCGGCGAGTGCACCGGGGAGGTGTCCACGGCTGAAGCCATCCTGAGCTATTATTCACGAAAAAGCCGTCGTGCGTGGTTGAGAGGGAACAGGGTATCGTGCAGGATGTCGTCGGGCGTACACTGGTCTCAGACCAACAGCAAAATAGTGAAAGAATCGGGCGGGTGACGGAGGCAGGCTGTGAGTCTCAAAGACACGGTAGATTCGGTGTGAGTTGAGAAGCCAAAGTCAAAGGGGAGCGTTGTGCGGGTGATGTAGTCGTCAGATCGAGGCAAATTTCCGGTTGATTCCTCGTGAGCAGTTCGTGGAAGATGAAGGAGGGGAGAAAGTGGAGGGCACTGCATATGACGCAGTGACATTATTGAGGGAGGGCTGAACGTTAGCACCACGAGAGCACCTGGGCTGGTGGGGACTTGGGCAATCAAGTACAATAGCCTCTGCAAGAACCTCGTCAGACCACCGATCAGCACTGAAAATACCCCTAACTCTCTAGCACCCTAAGGTATCGCAAACGGCCGGGCAACCTTGGATCCATGCTACGTGCAGGTACCCGTTCCCCAGGTTCTGGCTGTGAGAGGTTTCTCGCTGACTTGTCGCTGACTTATAGGTAGCGCCTTAGCCGAAGCTTCAGGGGACCTCGCTGCTCACTCCATGGCGGGTCAACCTTCAGGACATACAGTAGGTCATCACACCGCGTCCTCACCATCATCAACGTCATGAGTTGAAACAAGGAATTCTGGTAGCAGCCACGTGCTAAATTAGCCTTTTATTTTCAAGACCGTAGAGTGCCTGGCAGTTGTTAAACTTTCATGACAACAGCGTGAGTTAGCATATGACCACCTCTTATCTCGGAAGCTTCCTAGTCAATCTAAGGCAATGTTCTGGACCGAGATATCATCGCCAAGTCTGGGCCTGGCATGGCGTTTTTAGTTACCAAATCCGTCTTGATCTCGTCACTATCTCTTAATGAATAACCAAGTTCAGCGTTGCGTGAAACGCCAGTCTCTAACCATCCAATCCAATCCAATCCAATCCAATCCAATCCAACCCAATCCAATCCAACCCAACCGTTCCAGGTATAAGTTTCAAAGATTCGGATTTGTCGAGTCCTTACGACAGTCCCATAGTATAACAAGTCTAAACCGTAAAAGCCACCCAACCATTGAACCCAGAATTTGTCCCTCGTTATACCCTAACACATCTATCAGAGCATCCCGCGGTACCTCCGACTCCCAACACCAAAGAATCAAGCAGTATATAGTAACTCCAACTAAATAGCAGAATAAAGAGAATGGATACTTGGCAGCTGTTCCAACAGGTCCGTTTGATGGTCAGGCTGGATCATCTATCATCAGCCATCAAATTCATGAATCCGACGACTCGGGTATCAAATCCAGTATGATAAACAATAGATTATACCCGGTCCGATAACAAACACTCTTCTGTCTCTCCCCTCTCCAAATATCCACACAACTCCTCAAAGTCTCCAAAATGATTTGCCGTGGAGGAATTTCGCATCCCATCGCCGCCGCTCCAGCAAGAGGGGCATCCTTCCTCAGCACGTGGACGAAGGCTGTCAAAGCCGCAGAGAAGAAGTCGAGGACGAAAGCGCGGCCGACAAGGTCAAGACGCTGGTTGTTTCCTGCACCCCATAGTTCGCGGTAATGGATGAGCAGCGCGAGGGAGCATTCCAGCGACGACCAGTAAGATTCGGGGAACAGCAAAGGACCTTCCGAATGGAGGGCGTAGGGACGGTGGAGGACCATTAAGCATCGTCGGAGAAAGATGTCAACGGTGATGCGCTGTAGTTGGCTTGAGCAGACACGCTTAGCATGTTGCATGAGCTCTCGGAGTTGGGCACTGTATCGTAAGACGTCTGGGTATGGGATCTGGCTCTTTTGTGAGTTGAGCTGTCCCAGCACCGTCAGGGCCGTCGGTATTGACTGATAAAGAACCATATGTAGGCTGTCTGGTTCTCCCCATTCGGGCATATCCTTTAGACTTTCCAACTCGTCAGACCTCGTCAGCGGTGGCATGCCCGATGCCATGGAGACTTTGATGTCAAGGTACAGAATTGTCAACCACAGTTTCCGACGCGTATCTCGCTCAGCGACGTCTTTTAGCTCTCCACCCTCGTCAGCTCTTTCTTGAGGTAACCCAAAGATGAATGCCGTTCGCACCAGGAGCCCCAAGAGAGACCAACAGGAGTCGACAGACCAGCACGTAGCATTGCAGACCTGTTTCGCCACGACCATCAACGCCAGCGCCCGGAGTGATAGGAGCGTAGGTCGAAACATGAAAGGCGTCTGCATTAGGCATGCCTCCGCAGCCATCATCAACTCTGTTGCTTGGTGAGGCTCTTCTGCAGTGGCAAAGCATCCTAAGCCTAGCACCATAAGAAACTGCGAAAGCCAACATAGGCTTACCACATTTGGGTCCTTCCAGAACTGCTCAATTTCGACATTGAACATGGGGAGGTCAAGGATCGGGTTCACACATTCCAGGAGGTCAACGTATCGGGCGATATAGGCAGAGATGTTTCCCCTCTCTGCTTGCACCAACCTCGTCACGGCATCCCGCGCGTAGTACTTGGTAGCCCCAGGCGTGCCGAAGGGGAAATTTCCTGGTAGGGTAAAATTGGCGAGACAAGCATTTGTGGCAACATCTTCAAGAGCAGCGGCCAAAGGTGAAGAGTCCATCGAGGTTAGGGTGCCGATCTATCGTCGGAGTCAGCTGGTCCATCCTGTCAAATTTAGCGTAACGCCTCCAGAGTTGGCCATACCTTTGTCATCAGTTCCCTCCAGTGACTTGAGCCTCGGACCTTGTGCGTAACATGCCATGTAGCGATGGTAGATTTCGCGTTCTGGCCAGGAGGCGGAATGGGCGCCGTCGGGCATGGAAACTGGCCGCCATTAGGTCCCTTATTGTAGCTATAGTAGCACTCCCTCCCATTCCCACTTGACTTGCATCGACCACATGGTAACTCCTTGTCACACTTGACTTTAAGTCGGTGACACCTCAAACAGCTCAGACAGTTGCGTTTGCGCTTGCGAATGATGCGTTGACCGGCGACGGGGGGGTCGGCATCTGACGGGACGGGATCGGCTGGCGCAATCGGGGCCAAGATAGAAGGAACGCCGGGGAGGGACTCGGGACTTTCGGTCGATATGGAGGGAGAGATGAGACCGTTGAAGGAAGGATTTACAGCGAGATGGCTCTGTAGCGGCGAGGACGCGGATGCGGGCACGGGCGCGGCGCCGGGAGTGGATGCAGATGTGAACGATGATGCCGAGGCCGGTGCCGTCGACAACGCGGTAGAGGATCCTGCTGCTGCTGCAGCGGCGGCGGCGGCTGCGGCAGCAACGTCGAAGCTACAGCGAACGCTGGCCTGGAGACAACGCGAACAAGAAGGCTTCAGCAGATCGCATCGGCGTTTGAAGTGGCGGCAGCGGTCACAGGTCTTAACCTCCCTCATATGGGGCATGGCCGGGGCCGGCAGATGTTTGCGGGACGAACCAACGTACTGGTGGTGCAATGCAAATGCGGTTGGCTACCAGGCCAAGCATCCGCTATGGAACGAACGAGACCAGTCGATTGGTCAGTTTGTCGATCGGTCGGTCGGTCAATTAGGCAGATATAATCATTCCAACAAGCTCAGCCGAGTCGCTTCAAGCGGGCTTCCATTCGACGTCAATGGTCGCAATTTAAGAGGATGGAGTTGCAAGGAACCAAGTCGCGGTTTGTCGGCCGTTAACGGTCCACAGTGATAAATGGGTCGTAAGATTGGCGAAGTAGCTAACTCGGCTGGACGTATCGCCGGTAAAAGCCGTAATGCTGGAGGATGTTGCTAAGCAAAAGTCTCGCGAGATATTCCAGGAAAGCATTGGATACTGCCTTGAAAGGGCAAGAATCCTGTTCCTGGCTTGAATTGATATGCTGCCATCTCGATTACCGAGAAGGGTGCGCTGTGGGAAACGTACCGAGGCACGCCAGGCACAAGCGACCGAATGGGGTCAATTTGCCATATATCGCAAGGCTCAGGCGCCTTTCGGAAACAAGGCCTTGGAGGAGCCTGAAGTCAAAGCCGAAGAGTAGAATAGGGTTCTAGGGAGGGACGAACACCCGAAACCAACCAAAAGCTTCCCTCATCATGAAAAAGTAGAGATGTTCTCCAGGACTAGGATAGTAGTACTTGAATGGTCGCAGCATTGGCAGGAGGAGTGGATCGAACAGGGGAATTGCAGGCCCGGGAGCCAACCTTATTGAGTGGGCCAGGCGCTCACTGAACAAAAGAAATACGTTGTAGCCATGATGGAAACGCAGCTAACGAGGACTCAGTTCGTGAGTGGCATATAATTGCTTGCATACCATATCATGTAAATGAAACGCTCAGATTAGGAGGTTTCGCAATCACTATGTTTACGGAATACAGGGTTAGTGGTCGACATCCTGGTCGCCGATCTGTCAATCTCTCCATCGCCTTGAATCCTCCTCCTGCTCCGTCGCCTTAAAACCAAAACACCGTCAGCCTTATAAAGCTTGCAGCATCCATCAATACTTCATACCAGCGCCATCACATCGACGTACCCAGAACAATGATCCCGTCATTGATTTCCTCCCCACATAAAAATATCCAGGCCACTACCGAGATCTCGGGCCGTATTATACCGCCGCCACTGTCATGTCACAATACTTTAATTCCATTACAATCGTTCCGTCTTTCCCAGCCACAAGTCTCCGTACAGAGCGCACTTGACAGCGCGGTGGATGTACTTTGTCAGGCTCGGCCTCGAACCAATAAATCTCCTACCGGCCGGAACATTTGCCGTTATCTTCAAATACATCCGAAGCAGTCATACTGGACTTGGTATGGTTGGAGGCAAAGAAAGTCGACCGAAGTTACGTGGATTTCAGTCAAGGTATCAGCCAACGCTCCCCCTCGGGCGATTGAGTACCAAACAAGCAGCCAAGAACGGAAGGGGAGAGGCGGAATACAATTGCCTAGCTAGTTGCTAGATCGGCTGATGATTCAAGGGTGCAAGCTCACCCTTGTTGCGGTATTTCCAAATCTTTCCCATGACTATCTCCAAACGCTACGGGCTTTGATGCCTCTCTATCTGCCCAGGTCACGTTCTAAAGTCATATCACCGGGCCACCTACGCTCTTGAGTCATATTCGACGGCATATTCAACATCAAATCATTCATTACCTTAACATAGTCACCCTTATACTCTTGCTAAGTGGCGATAGGACCAACCAAGGGCACAGTGGTTGGATTTGTAGCATGTCTACAAGATCCCCACACTGACCAGGGCCATGCTTGGTCATGCGTAGGTGAAATGGAGTGTCTGTTTTCAGCATGCTAACTTGAGCAGGTGCGGTGGCTCGCAATTACAAAAGCGCAATGAACGCTTCAGTAGAGAAGAAATACCATGAGAGTCTATAGGCTTAGTCTCGCTCAGAACTCCAATAACTGCAATATGAGGTTGAGAAAATCCGGGTACTTTGATGATATAGACTACATCGTGAAATATAGGTTCCAAGGTTTCCAGCCCCTGCCAACGCCAATTTTTGCCAAGCCGCAGACTGAGGCAGTGCCCATAGCGACCATAGCTTAATTCGCTAGCCGTTCTTGGCGCCTGGAATCTGTGGTGGACCCTCTGAGGGCGACCCCGCTCCAGCGTATCTGGTGTAGCTGGCGGGGTGCTTAGCTGTTGCTTGGCTATGGCTTGGCTGGAAGTGGCTCGACGTTGACAGTCGTCCATCCTCCCGCTACCACAGTAAATCAGTACTGTATGTAAGGTGATGAACTCCCCGTGACTCCCAAGAGTGCAACCCATCGCACGCCTCGCTGTCAAGATATCGGCGGTTTCCGGGGTTGGCCCAGGCCAAACGAGACTCGCAGGCATGAAGAACAGAATAACGACACGGCAATTGAGGAGGTTATTCAATATGGTTGATGCTAATTCTCTCAATGATCTTTAATATCTCTTATAATCGCCTGTAAGGGATCTAGATGTCGAGGCCGTTAGCAGGGGAAACCCGACCGCCATATCGTTGTCTTGGCCAAATCTACCGTCCGCCAAGTGAGAGCCAAGCAAACAACCAAGCATCTCGCCATCCCCGCTAGAGCTTATGTGACCCTACGCTGTCCATCACAAGGGACGAACCCTTTTTTTCCCCAATCGCCCAGCTTGCGCGTCACCTGCTCGGCAGGACAGCCAAAACAGTAACTGATAGAGCGTTCTGGGCCTCCGTCTTGTGGTCGGAAAGGTGGTGTGGCCTCGGCATGCAAGCCACGACAACCACGCCATGGCCGAACGGGAACCACTCCTCCTTTCCTACTACTCGGTTACGGCACAATATTAGAACCCTCGGACTGCCGCTGACATCGGCCATCTTCGCTTCGCGTCGCATCGCACCAAGAAGCTTCCTGTCCTGAAACGCCCATTGCCAACGCATCGCAATTCGGAATCGAGATCGCGCATCCACCGGCGTGCCGACAATTCAATCCTCTCATCGGGTTTCGCCAGGCGATCGAGGCAACATGGAGAAAGTCGGCATCATTCTCATCGTTCTTTTCCTGACTACCATCGTCCTGGGACCTCTGTAGGTTCTGACCTGGTGACCAGTCTAGTGCCGCCCTCGCTCTGACCAACACCTTATCATTAGATTTTGTATCACCGTCTCCAGGCCCGATAAGCCCAAGATCTACAACCCTCAGCCAGAAGATCTTGGCAAGGCTCGTCGAAAGCTAACTTCAGTGACCACCTGCTCCAGCGTTAGCGACAGGGCCAATCAGCCGGAGAATGTAGACGTCGAGGCGGCCGCTGCACAGGCGGAGTTCGGAGAGTGGTAAGTCTCTCTACCTGCCCACAGCACCGGGGACACGGCCCCGCTCCGGCGCATTCGATCGGGATCGGGCCATCCTTCATTCACATGGAACTGACCTCGTCACAGTCCCATCTGCATCGGACCTTTAATACCGGAGCCGGTTCATACAGCCGGCGAAAATGCCCCGGCATCCCTCGAGGAGGCACATGTAGCTACGGTGACAGCCAATTCGCTCCCACGAAGTAATAGCGACTCGCATGCGGGTGGTGCGCTTGAGCTCAATAGCACGACCCAGGCCAATGACTTGGACCTCGGCGAGGACGATGTTCTGACTCTCAATACCTGCGGCCATTCCTTTCACTCCAAATGTTTGTCCTCGTGGTTTCTAATTGAGCGATATGATTGTCCAGTATGCCGATTGCCATATTACAAGAGCCGCTCGCGAGCGCTCCCCCGGGCGTCGCCGGTGCCACCACTCTATTGAGTTCGAGAATCGATTTGTCAAAGATCAAAGTAATCGGCCAACCCGTGGGAAAACTTCCAATTTGCCTACCTGACCTTCGAATTCGAAAGGCTGAGTCAACTCGTCACTTACAAGCCTCAATGCCGATCGGACCCTAAGCGCATGCCCAAGTCGGTTAATGGCTCATGTTAGTGGGAGCAAAGATGCATCGTCCACTGCTGTCCCAGCAAAGCAAGTGAATAGGCTGAGGTATCTACTATGTTCAATGCATGAGTCGCTGTGGCGGCGACGATCATGCAGTAAGTGGAAGTCTTCACTGGATACTTATTGGATCCTCATGCAGCATAGCTATGCTCCAAAGCCACCGATGTTGCCCACTGGCTGGCGCAGTCTTAACTTGCTGGCATTCTATGGGTATTCAGTAATCACTTACCCGCGCAGGAACACGGCAACAAAATGAACACGAAACACAATGTCCCCTTTCACGATGTTCCCTCCCACGTCAGATTCAGGCCGTGGTAAGTTTAGTCCCATCTACTTGCAATTGAACCGCCAGGGTTCCTGGCCAATCGCGCTCCAGTCGCATCCGAGGGTACGGCAGCCGAGTGGGGCAGTCGGTACGTACCGGCGCCCCATCATCGCCGATCAAATGGAGATATGACTTCATCCTCATCATGGGCGGCCGGCTGGATCGAGCAACCCGGGCTTTCATCGCCAAAAACCTTGTCCCTCCCTGGTCTTATTGGGTTGCCCTTTGACGTCGAAGCGTCCCTGTCGATAGCAACCCAATTCCAAACATGCATGACGCACCGTGCCGTCATTGGCCACGCGGGCGAGATCCTCCGGGTCTCCAATTACATTGGCTCATAAGATCCCGACAGTAATGAAAGGGCATTTCGCGTTGTAGTCAACATTGGTTTGTGTACATTTTCCCGCCAACGCATATCAATCGCATGCCCCCACGCATCGTTCAGTCGACTACTTTGCGGCCTCGCGATCTCCTCGTGTTACTGTCAAAACAGTACGCCAGTGCCCTCTCCGCCGTCATGCCCTCTAAACGAAAGAGAACTGGCTCGCCGCCCCCCTCAAAACGAGCATCGGGCCCTAGGCGCAGTGGGCGAAACAAAGAGTCACCCTTCGTCAAGAATGAACCGTTGGGGATAATGGATGTTCAGGACGGCGCCAAGAGACCCGCCCAACCCCCAGGTGTATGGAGTAGCAGGGAGGGCGTCGAGAAGGCTATGCGGGAGCTAAGCGCAATGGAACACAAGCTTCAGGATGCCGTTAAGATACAACGCCTTGCAGTTGAGAACTCGGATCTCAGTGTCGAAGAAAAACTCGATGAACTGGCTATCAAGCCTGAGCCTTACGTGCCCTCGAAAACGTCGATCAACCAGAATCCCGAAGACGATGTGGACGGAATGGGCCAAGCCCCACTAGATGGATTCGAAGCCGATCTCGCCATGGGAGACATTGAGGACGCTAAGGAGGATGAGAACAATTCGGTCGATCGAGGAGCTAAGAGGCCGCCTGCAGTCAACAGTGATAGGCTTCCTTTGCCATGGAAGGGACGCTTAGGCTATGTAAGTCGGCCCTGTCAGCGCGACGGTTATCTACTCGACTTTTCAGGGCGACTTCGCAAAACTAATACCACATAGGCATGCCTCAATACATATTTGAGGACAGCCAACCCACCTGTTTTCTCGTCCCGAACTTGTCGAATTAGTTCCATCATAGAGCACCGGCATCCGTTACAAGATCCTTCACAACCCGGGCATCCGACCAAGAACCGACCTGACAGAAAGCAACTTCCTAGTCATGCAAGGGGTCAGGAGTTCGTTCAAGATTTGGGACTTGCGAATGCGAGGGATATCATCAAGATGCTGCGATGGAACCACAAGTACGGTATCAACTTCATGAGGCTTAGCAGCGAGATGTTTCCATTCGCGAGTCACGCCGAGTATGGCTATAAACTCGCTCCGTTTGCATCTGAAGTGTTAGCAGAAGCGGGGAAAGTGGCCGCAGAACTGGGCCATCGGTTAACAACACATCCTGGTCAATTCACTCAGATTGGGAGCCCCAGAAAGGAAGTCGTCGATGCGGCAATACGCGACCTCGAATACCACGACGAGCTGCTTAGCCTTTTGAAACTTCCCGAGAATATGGATCGAGATGCTGTCATGATTTTACACATGGGCGGAACTTACGGCAACAAATCGGCCACATTGGACCGATTTCGAAGAAATTACGCAAGGTTATCGGAAAGTGTGAAGAGACGTTTAGTTTTGGAGAATGATGATGTGGCTTGGAGCGTTCATGATCTACTTCCAATTTGCGAGGAACTCAATATTCCTCTAGTATTGGATTTCCATCATCATAACATAATATTCGACCCGAGCCTTCGAGAAGGTACCCTCGACATCATCAACCTCTTCGATCGCATCAAGAAGACATGGACACGCAAGGCTATTCGACAGAAGATGCACTACAGCGAACCGACTGCCGAGGCGATTACCCCTCGAGAGCGTCGGAAACATTCCCCTAGGGTTAAATCCCTCCCACCGTGCGCTCAGGACATGGATCTCATGATTGAGGCCAAGGATAAAGAACAAGCTGTTTTTGAATTGATGCGGACCTATAAACTACCAGGCTGGGACCGATTTAACAATATTGTTCCGTATGAACGAGAGGACGAGTCACGCAAGGCGGTTATGAAGAAGAAAACAAAGAAGGGCAAGTCGAATGGAAAGAGGAATGGAGACAGCGAGAAAGAGTATGGGGACAAGAAGGGAAGGAAGAACGGGACTAGTGAGAAAGAGGAGGATAGTGATATCGTAGTACCCGAGAGAATCGTCAGCGATGAAGACTTTGGTATGGGAGGACCAGAAAATCGGGTGTACTGGCCAGAGGGAATGGAAGAATGGTTGCGACCAAAAAAGAAAGAGGTCAAGAAGGGGAAGAAGAATGATGAAGAATAGTTATTGCGGAGTTGTGCATGGGTCGGCGTCTGATTTGAGCTAAGGTCTGAGTCTCACAGACTGGCGTGGAGCAAGGAAAGCATTGGAGCGTTACGTTTTCAGCATCTTAGTGTAGGATAGGAGGTGAGATGAAGCATCGAGTAGAAAATGGAAATCAATAATTGGAATAGTGAGGCTGGGCGTGTAACAGATGGATAATGACAATAGACAAGGATTAATTACCATTGCTTCAATAGGTCGACGCGACAATGCTGGGCAATAATCGGCCTCGCATTTAACCAACCTTGTCTAGTGCGACCACCATAAGCAGCGTAAACAGTTCACCTGCCAATAGTAAGAACACGAATCATAGCTAGACGGTAAAATGCGATCCCAGAATCATGGTACTAAGAACTTTAGCTTCGGATGCTCCCACAATGTGTGTTCCCGCGGTCGTGAGAGCATCCATACAGATACCTACCTACCCGCGATTTCTCCAAGGATTGCAAACACAATAATTTGTCCAAGCGCTTTATGTAAAGAAATAAGTTACCACATCATCGAAGTTACTTCTTGCTCCTCATGTCTCAACAATGACACCACTATTCGGGAGTCGAGGAGCCGACTACCTCAAGATCCCAACGCCGCGATAGTAGTATTTTATCGTCTTTAGCCCATCTTCTAACATTTTATGATGCTGTGTGCCTCGGGGCTTGGCTTTTTTTATAAACGAATACAGAACAGGAGCGCACTCGGTTGCCACTAGATGGAGTAGGGAAGTCGGGTATGAAGTAGGAGAGCGGGAAGACTATTCGGGATGTCGACTTCACAGGATTAAGGCTTTCCACTTCGTGTTCGAGTTCAAAGTAGTCCACTATAACGCGCCGTTCAACCTGAACTCGATTGACAGAGCAGGTTCGAGTATCTTGCCGCCCTAAGTGCCCCGACGTGGGCGATTTTGCTTGTGCTAAAAACGAGAGACGCTTTAAGACGTTGATCCTCTCATGTTTGATCATCGCGCAAACAGGTAGAGATGGCCTAAGAACAGAAGTTTAGTGAGCTTGCGCTGTGGTCTTCCCCACGTAGCGCGCTCTTCACATATTGGAGAATATATTGCGGCATGAGGCTCTCGCTTACGAGTGATGTGTTTAATTGTTCAAGCAATGGGATTCAAGGGGCAAGTTCCAGTCGCCACAGATGTTTGTGGGAAGCGACTTGTATGGTTGGTATATTCGTTCTGCTCGAAACCCCACCGTTGCATTGTGGCAGTTCAGGTTGAGGCCGAATGTGTGTTTGCGATTCTTAGAATTGAATTATGCTCTTTCAAATAGAAACTCGGCTAGCGATGAGTACATATTCTCTCGAATTTTCTATGCAGTCGCTCAGTTTGTCGAACTCAAAGCCTGCTAACCTTAGGCAGAGGCTCCGTTATAATCATAAACAGGTTTGTACAGCAGGCTCCGGAACATTCACCTCGCAATGATTCACAGGTTTGAGTCCTAACCTTAGGCAGAAGCTCCGTTATAATCATAAACAGGTTTTTACAGAGGCTCCAGAACAACAACCTCGCAATGATTCATAGGTTTGAGTTGTTGTTTGAAGCTAGAGTAAGATATTTAGGTTCCCCTATTATATTTCATTCTTCATCACCATATCATCCTCTCTCATCATTTTCCTGCTTCGTCATCTTTCTCCTTCGTCAGGTTCACTACCCATCACTGTCTACGTACTCAAGAGCTCGGTGAATGCTTCGGTTCATCTATGGTAAGCCCATCCAAATTCACTGTCGTTCATCTCTTTGCCAGTCTTATTAGGGCTACCAGTTTCGCCACTCGACTACTTATCTCCATCACACTTCTTTCTTTCGAAGTCTTGGGGTTTCGTACGTCTAACCTCGATCAATCTCATTCATTTGAGTGTCCTTCTACTAAGCCAAACCACTTCATCAGATTCTACCCATACATTCCAGCCGTACAGCCACTGCTTGGGAAGCCACTTCGAGCGCTCCCTAATCTCGCACCACTCTACCACAAAGCAGTTCAAGACTTCTCGACATCGCAGCCAATATGGCAGCAAGAAGCCTGACGCTCGAGGCGAAACCAACTTCATCACCAAGGCTCTTGAAGGACGCAAGCTCTGGGACTTCATCGGACTCGCTATAGACATTTATAGCCAGTTATGTGAACGAGAAGATTGGGATAGCGAAGGCTTAATCGTGGTTAGCAAACTTTCACGTGGTGATACACTCATCATCTGCCAGGCTTTTCGCATGCCCGTGGAGGTCAAGTACTCGCCCAAGGTTTCGGATATCTGGGGCCCACCTATCAGAAAGCTCATTAGAAGGCAAAAACTGGCAGACAACTTGGAGACCGCCGAGGACGTGTTCCTCTGGATTCCCCAAGATGTCATCGACGAGCTAGTCGTCATCCTAGAAAATTTGATGGATCCCACGATCCAAGACTACAAACACGGCCAGTACCATCAGGAATTATCCAGCTGTCTAAACTCGCTTTTCCCGGCGCCTAAGCTTGAACAGATCTCCCGAAACGTCCTCGACAACATAGTCAACGACGTACAGCAGCTAATTAATCCGAATATCTATATGGGGGAGATCTAGGGTCACATGACGATCAGCGAGCTGCGCAAATTACGGGATAAGCATATTAATCGCTTGTGACACGGTGTCATTGGCTTTGACAGTGGAAGCCGAATGTTTGCGGCAAATTACTGAGCAGTTCGACTCACGCCAGTCCCAGGGAACTGTCAAGATCTAAGCGACGATGGGTCGACGAAGAACTAATCGACCTAACTACCTCCGATTGCTTTGGAAGGTGACAGTAGTTTGAGGGCAAAACTTCGAATTGGAAGATGTCGGCTGGCATACCTTCAAAGGCGCCTACAATGATGGGAGAGGAACCAGTACATTGCGTCAGCATCTACCCTAAATGGCTGGATCTTTAGACCCGTTTAGTGGGTTTGCATTCAGCTGGCGCTTTGCAGCTAATTGTTTTGGTGGCTGATAGAAGTAGAAGCTTTACTTCTAAGTCAATCCGAAGTCCGAGGCTGGTGAAGATTGATCGGTTTAGTGGTGGACAGGTTGTGATCTCTGAATTTATTTTGTTGTTAGCGAACAATGGGTCTCTCATAAGGCGTAAACGCCGACCACAGCTCGACTTTCATTTTTTGCAAGTAGTGCATGATACATGACCCACTTCTATTTCTCATGAGAGCGAAAGTCTAATTTTTCCATGACTACCTTAGTCTGTGCCATCTTTGGAATATGTCGTCCACAATCTGCAAAATGGAAGCTGGAAGATTTAATGATGCTAGTGAGAAATTTCTCCAATGGTTCAAATCCTTGCCAGGTGCAGAGCTTTCCAACGCCATTAAGATCGTCGACCTCCGGGATCGAAATGCAGGCCGCGGTATAGGTACGAGAGCATGAGAGACTCCAAATGAAGGTGGGTGTGACATGACTGACCTTAATATAGTTGCTGTCGAAGATATTGCCCCAGAAACCACCCTCTTCACGATACCTAGGCAGGGGATCATCAATGTCGAAACCTCAGAGTTGCCCAATAAGATCCCAGACGTCTTTGATCTTAATGCCCTCGAAGAAGATGATGATGGTAGTGAGCAACAGATGGATTCGTGGAGCTCGCTAATCCTCGTCATGATTTATGAGTATCTGAAAGGCGATGGATCACAATGGAAGCCATACTTTGAAGTTTTGCCATCAGCTTTCGACACCCCCATGTTCTGGTCGGAAAACGAGCTGGAGTATCTCCAAGCAAGCCACATGCGGTCAAAGATTGGCAAGGCGGATGCCGAAGCAATGTTCCGATCGCGACTTTTACCGGTCATTCGAAAGCACACAGATCTCTTCAAGTCTAGTGAGACGAGGAGTGATGAGGAGCTGATTGAGCTGGCGCATCGTATGGGTAGCACCATCATGGCATATGCATTTGACCTTGAGAACGACGAAGAACCGGAGGATGGCGACGAATCTGAGGAGTGGGTTGAGGATCGAGAGGGGAAATCCATGATGGGGATGGTCCCCATGGCCGACATATTGAACGCGGATGCTGAGTTCAATGTTCGTAATATTTTGCACTCGCTCCTATTATGAAACTGACTCTACTTAGGCTCACATAAATCACGGCGAAGACAGCCTCACTGCGACTGCCTTAAGGCCCATCAAAGCGGGCGAAGAAATTCTCAACTACTACGGACCTCATCCAAACTCCGAGCTCCTTCGACGCTACGGGTACGTCACCGAGAAGCACTCAAGATACGATGTTGTGGAAGTACCGTGGAGTCTGGTGGAAAATGTGATGGTGACACAGTTTGGCATCTCAAAGGAGATTCTTGAGAACCTGGTGAGCCTTGTTTACCTTGTTTCATGGGACCATCACTAACCTTAAGTAGCAGAATGACTCGGATGAGGACGAGTTGGAGGACATATTTGTGCTCGAACGCGAAACAAGCGAGCCCAACTCTGACGGCACATTCGCCAGTTTCGCCATATTCGAGAGCATGCCGGAAGATCTCCAGCAGCAGCTTAAGGCTGTCCTCAAGGCGGTCAAGAAAGCGCAGCCCGAAGCTATCCCGGACAAGCGAAAGCGGGACGAGGTACATCAAGCTGTCCTCGTCAAGACCCTTGAGCGCCTCCTCTCCCGGTATCCGACTAGTATTACTGAGGACGAACTCCTCCTAAGAGGGCAGGGTCTTAGCAGCCGAGCTCGCATGGCGATTGAAGTGAGGCTTGGTGAAAAGAAGTTGCTGCAGGAGGCCCTGGCTGCAAGCTCGGCGGACGAGGATACGGAAATGACAATGGGCGGTGAAGAGGCACCTCAAAAAAGGGCGAAGCGTTAGGACTAGGGTATCTCAACCTCGATCCTACCTTCAATCGGACGCTTCGTCCAAACCCTAGGAACACAATAACACCAAGGTATCGCAAAACTGGAATATTTATTTTATCTGAAGAGGTTAGCTCCCGAAGAAAAGCTGTATATACGCAGTTTAGGTCTCGAGAAGGAAACTACACTGCCACGAACGTTATAGGCCAATTCGAGAGCAGATCTCAAGCATCTGGTAGGTTAGAAGCGGCATTAGAGTACGTACCATATTTGCTGAGGCATATACCTTCCCTTAAGGTACTTTATATGAGTCTGCCTTGCCGGGAAAGAGCATCCGGCATCGTCTAAACGCGGAGGCCACTGGAAGGCGAACCAAATCGTGAGGCGCGACGAGGCAACGAAGCTAAGCAAATGAGCATCAAATTCAGACCGCGTCTTTCTTTTCACATAACAATACTTTCTCCTTTTCATATCTGACTTCATTCCAATCCCATCTCCATCTCCTGCAAATATCGAACGCTACTCGTCGCTTCCTCGAACAATGCTGGCGTGACAATAAGATGAGGCAAACCACAACGGCTGACGTCCAAGGGCAAACGCATACGACATATCCTCATACGTCAGTTTTCATGCAGTGTCTAGTGGGATTCAGCAGCTTTGGGAAACGCGGAGAACTACCGAGCTCCGTCTCCAGTCTTCAGCTCATCATGGAGCGCGCTTGGGCATCATCGACGTTGTGAGGATGCCAAGAGAGACGGATATCGTGTTCAGCCGAGAGCCACAGCTTGAGTTTCAAGTGAGACTTGTGGTGGGATCACTTCTGCAGGCCATTCCCGCCATCGGGCTGGTCGCATGAATGGGAGCTGATGACGAGTCGTCATCCTTGCCTTATCGCCATCCGCGGAAGTAGCAAGAAATCCCAGCTCCAATCGCGGGTACGCCTTGAAGTCTCAGTGTCGCTGACGCATCATCTGTGACAGTTCATCGCTTGTAATTGCAATCGCAGAGACGCCTGGGCGAATGATGATGGACTGACACTCGCTAGCTGAATACCATGCCCGAGAACCCCAATCACTGGAGTAGTCAAGCACCATCCACGGTTGTACCCCATAGCCGGAGGCTTCAGTACCCGGAACACACAAGAGAAGCAAGCTATTGATCTTCAATTACGTCGTGCGACCCTCCACCCATTTGGTTACAGTTGGCATGTCATGCCTGGTATTCGGCCCGCTTGAAGGCGGAGAAGGTCGGCTTTGTAAGTGAATGCTGGTCGGGAAGCCTTTATCCCCATAACCCCGGGTGTTTACGAGCACTCGAGACTCTCAAGCTTGATTCGGAAGACTTCGCCTATCGTACAGGGATCCGGGATTTTCTCGAATATCCCGCATTCGGTGCTCTCTATACTAGAGCGTGGCTTCTCGCGCCCTCCGGAATATCGCAAGGCTCCATGCTTACGATCGTCCATGTTATCGCTAGCCTAACCTCGAAGCTCTGAAATACGCAGGGATCTAACACCTATACTGGACAGCGCCTGGGGGATTTCTACGACTGGTATTATCGAGCCCAACACACCTTGCAACCCAAGTCCACCAAGCTCCCTTGCAGACTGAGGAAGCTCTTGCTAGCGCCAACAGCAGATCGACATCCTCTCAACAGCTGCTCTGCTCTATTGGTTCACGACCTCGTCATCTGCACGCACTTAACCAGTATATTCTTAGAGACGAACGTGGAGGCGGAGCTGGCCCCCATTCCACATAGCACCCTTGTTTGGCAGAGCCCAAACCCGGCGACAGGCTGCCTACGCGTGATTACGGATAAACGGCGTGTCAGGAGACTCGTCCGTCTGAGATGGTGGTGGGGTGCCTATCTGGGGAACCAGGGTTGATTTCTGGGCTGAAGCTTTACACATTCCTCTATCAGCTGCACGTCCAGACCCGATATTACCGCTGGCCCGCGTGGCGCTGGCTCTCGGGACGGGACGAGGTGCTTTCGTTAATCCTCGGACGTGGCACCCTTCCGGAGGGGTGACGGGTCCGTCACTTACAGGATCGGCGGTTGATGTGTGGCAACGTCATTGTGATAGAGGCGCTTCAGACGCTCAGCTAAAACTTGAGATTGAAGCTTCATGTAAGTCTGCTAGTAAGGTAACGGAGGAGATTGGTAGCGTTGGTCAGTTGACTGATCCATGAAGGTCTTTCGGTCTTTCACACGAAGGGATAATGGGGTACAATGACGGCCTAAGTTCACCGGTCTCAGTTGGAAACGGAGTCTTGGGCAGCGATCATTTGCGGCTCTGCGTGGAGACCTTCGTCGTGGCGGGCATAAGATGCCGCGTTCGTGCAGGGGGGAAACGGCCCTCAGAGGAGGAGGGTTGCCAGCCAGACATATTCCGCCCCCCAAGACCTCACCGAGTTTAGGGCCTAAAACTAAGTACTAGTGAACGCCAAAATGATGTACAGTGGACCGGTAACTCTCACCTGCAAACTGAACTTTAATCATCGCGACTAACACGGGGCGATCGAAGGGAGAACCCTCCTCGAAGAGACATGACAAGCATGACAAACACGAGAAACAGAGCAAATCAGACCGGAGAAAGGGCAAGGAGCCAGCTCCAAGTCAGAGCTCAAGTCTGCCTCAAGAACCGCCCTTGAGTTTCCTCTTTATGGTCAACGAACTGGTTTACAACGAGTCGAGACGGGACTATTACCATAACCGTTTACCGCCAGACGACCCAAGGCAATATTCCTACGAAATTCCTAGCCAGGTGATGCGATATAAGAATGGATATGTGGAACCAGCTCCCAACTACAGCTGGCAAGCTCGTGAGGGCAGCAGGACTAGGCAGTTGTGGTGGGACCTTGCAGTAGATGAGAACGGCAACCGAACTATTGATCCAGAAACCAGAGACTACTGGCGTCCCGCCGAGTATAGCAAGGCTGCCATCTTTGCTTGCAACCCGCATCTGCCATTCGTGGTCGTTAGGGCCGACCCCATGGTTGCTGATACTCGTTCCCAATGGGAATTCCTCCACCTCTACAACCCCCGAGATCACCTAGAAGGCATCACACAAGTCGCTGTTGAAGACAGCGATATGGGTCGCTCGCTAGGTCTAAGGCCTGGACCTGGCCTTTGTCGATATACTGGAGGAGCAAATCCAAGCTGGATCCCAAGCCTTCTACCCGCGACGTTTAGCAGAACGAAGGACTCTCCTCCCTCCCGTGGACTGGGCGGGGAGCTACCCTTCATTCTGGGCCTGATGGCTTTTAGTGAACGCCCCCATCCTGGAGGCATCACTAACCCGGCGAACGAGGTTTTCTTAACGCATCGCCGATGGCGGAGGAATCGCTGGATGCATGATTCTCGGCCCCGGGGTTGTCAGTCTATCCCTCCCCCTAACTATGGCACCGTTCTCACAAGAATAGATCCTGACCCAATCCGCAGTCCAGAGCCACGCGGATTCCTTGTCATTGTTTGGTTCGATCCAGAGAATCTAGAAGGTTCCGACTATCCTAGATTGAAAAATTTCGAGTGGAACGAGGCTATCGTTCGAGAGCCCTCCACGACGTGAGCTGCAACCGATGTAATTCCCTGGAGTTTCTGGGCTATGCTGGATCTCCTTCGGGTTCCCTTGTGCATCCCAGCCGCTCTAGAGGCCTTCTAGTTATACCCTGCGTGTTTCGATCTTATGTCTTCAGCTTTTCGTGTTATGTTTCATATGTTGGCTCTTGGGTCTTATGGGGATGGGGTGCCAATCGAGCATGGTATAACTAACACTGAAGGTTGGTAAGAGCATTTAGCATGACATGACATATGTGATCTAAGGCTTACAGCAGCGTTGAAGGTAGTGCATACCAGAGCCTTAGCACAGGATGAGAGTTATGATTTCGTTTACGATGGAGGTAAGGGCACATATTATTGTCGACGTTAGCATTTAGGTTTAAGACTGAAGTTGGATAGTGGTTTGCATGTTTCGGTCTTGATCTATTATTCATATCATTGGCTATTGGCTTTTTCAAGTCCTACGATGCTCTTGGAGCTTCACTCCCTTTATCTAACCTGCCTGCACCGTGTCAATCCGCTTCACGCCCGCTCAAATGACCCCCATGCATATGAGCGCCGATTTAACTCCCTACGTCTTAATCCGCCTTTTCGGCTTAGTCGCACTGCGACATCCCGGACGATTGACAGATCAGACGGATTACCAGTGTTTAAAGTAATTTTGATTGGAATTTAGTGCCACTGAGGGTGACTCAAACAGCATCAGGTAGTCGGACAGCAATATCGCCAGACTGAGTAATGTAACGAACCCAGGGGAGGGATGGGTATTGAAGCTGTGTTCGGAGTTAGTATAGGGCTTCAAGAACAAGGGAAAGGACATACCTTAGGCTCGGTAATCTTGAGATACCGCACTTGGATACCACTGGTTGTAAAGTAGGGGATCTCGAATTTCACTTGGATCGGCCGCTTGGCACCCTTCCCTACACCGCCGACACCCCCCATGCTTCCTCCGAAACCACCCGTCATTCCGCCACCATGCTCATCGTCACCCCTCACACTCGGCAGCCCAAGCTCGGCGCGCATGAGGAACTCTTTGCCACCACCAAACTGCTTGATCTTCCACACAATGGCGCTCTGTTCGGGGGCGTAGTGGACAGAGCCAATGTTAGTCCTGAAGCGGGGGCTATCGGCGTCGTCGGGGACGGGAACCACAATCTCGACGTTGTTGGCGGTGCTTCGTCGTTTGAATTGCGCGCGGGCCTTGAGCATGTACTCGATACGCGAGCCAGAGTGGGATTCGACGACGCATTCGACCCAGATTAGGGGTTTGACTTGGGTGTTGAGACGGTATGACATGAGTTCGAATTCGCCGTCGGGAGGAATGAAGGAGATGGTACGGTCGTTTTCGAAGCGCGATAGACGGACGCATTGGTGGAACTTGACGTCTTCCATCTCGATGGCCTTTCCCCTTGTCGTCCTTCCTGTCGTTTCGAACATGACCTTGTCGTTGAGACCCAACCGTAACTCGGGCATACCACTAAGGTAGCACTTCATCTTGATAGCCCCCAAAATCTCACTCCGCAACACATTCCCGTTCGCGCTGACCAACAAGTTCAAGCTCTCCACGACGTCAAGGAAGACCTCGTTCTTGCGGTACCGAATGCCTTCCGATCGCCATGAGACGGCGTTGGTCACGGCGATAGGCGGACGAGCCTGAATCTCGAGCTTGTGAGACTCCTGTGTGATGTATTCCTGCAAGATCTTTGATTCGGTGGTTTGGGGGTAGCCGAAGTCCATCATCTCATCGAGGAGCTCGTAGATAATGACGAAGTTGTCGCGGATGGATTCTTCTTCGAGGGCTTTGAAGTACTCGGTGAAGACCTCGACAACCTTGTGCAAGAAGAGCAGGATTTCGGCGGCATTGGTGTTGCGTTTTGTGAGGGCGAGGAGGTAGAGGTTGTTATGGCGGATGTAGAGGTACTATATGGGGTACGTTAGACGGCAATTGGGCATCCCTTGGGCGGAGTTGAGGGTAGAACCATACGTTGATACCCTCGTGGGAGAAACATGGCGGTACGGCGGAGGAGTCTTCTTCAGCTTCGGAGAGGAGGACGGGGAACTTTTCGACGGCAGACATGGGGATGTCGCCCCTGTAGTTTCGGGCAAGGAGGGTCTGCGGAATGTAAGAGGCCAGGTCAGCTATCACGCTTCTCACAACTCTAGCTTGTAAAACACACCTTGCCCTTGAGATCTAGAAAGAAGAGCGCCGACGCCATGGTGTGAGATGGAGGCGGGCGCTGGCGGTAAGGCGTCGATTATATGGTGGTGTTGAAGAGAGCTTAGGAGGGGCAGAAAGGAGGTCAAGATAGTCCGTAGGGAGGAACGAATTGGCGCGAGGCCGGGCTAGCAGCGGGAGAAGAAACGGCGCATACACGGAGGGAAGCCTAGAGTCGCGACGAGGTACGGAGGAGGAAAAGGGTCACAGTAAGGCAGAAGCATTCATCGTCGTCGTGGGAATAAGAGGAGCTTTCCTGAAATTTGGCTTCTTTGGGCGATGCCTGTTGTCGACGACGCCGTACCGCTGACCGGTAGATCTCCGGAGCTTCAATTATCAGAGCCTGAGACAGCTCTGGAGCTTTGGAGTGTCACGTGGCACCCACAGTTTCTCAGCATCGCGTAGAAAAGAAAAAAACTCCGCCAAAAGATTTCGTTTCTTTCTTCTCTTCCTCTCAACGCGCCCATTAGACAGTGCAGACCATTATTAACCACCACAACCGGAGCGGCATTCTGTCGCTTCCAGCCGTGGAGTCGTTGATGAAACTGCGATTTCGTGGCGCGGAGAGGAAGTTTCTTCTAGGAGAGATGGTTTCATTAAGAGCTGCCCGGACGCTACGTACGTTGTTTGGGTGGCGTCAGAGGAACCGGACATTTTATTACGCGATGCACGTGAAGTGAAACATGATATTACGAGTACCTCACCTGGAGGGAGGCGTCCGCAGAGAAGCCGATGAGAGAATGCGCTTTCGAATGTTCTCTGAAAGCTGATTCTGATGATCCCTCGTTATGACGAGTAGGGGTGTCGATCTGGGGGATGGTTGGTTGGGTGACATTCCTTCACCGTGGTCTCATGATTGCCACGTGAAAGTACCTTTCCCAGCATCCTTGGACGCGCTCGCTTGCCGATTCGTGGGGATAAATAGGAACTTTGGAGGGAAGTAGTTCACCACCACCTTGAGAGGGGGGGAGGGGTGAAAAGTATCGTGAGATTTGAGTTTGGAGGGTGTGTTGCTCGGAGAGCGGCCTCAGTCACGGATACACTTTCAAGGTCACGATGGCTTCAGGATTTTTGCTTGGGCAAAGGCAAAAGCAAGCAAGCAGCAAGCCACAGCCACTTTGGGTAAATTACGGGAAGTTCAACGGTGATCCAGCAAACCAACCACTAGCGATAAGCGGATGAAAAGAGCGCCTTATAAACACATGCTTATCAGTTCAGCACCCTTTCATTCAAGGTGTGAAGACCGGATAGATTCTGGCACCGGCTTCACGCCAGGAGCGAGAAGCTGGGTGAGGTGAGGGCCGAATGCCGGCTGGGCATTATCACGGGCAACGGGCATCACAAGCGAGAGATTGAAAGGAGTATCAAATGTTAACGACAAAGCGCATGACTCGGGCTGTGGGGTTAGCACCTTTGACTAAACCTGGGGAGGATTCATGGAAGCAAAGCCGTGCTTCGATTCTGCTTTCGCATGTGATCTTTGATCCATGATCCATTCGCTTGTGAATCCATCCCGGCTTTCTGACACGTGCTTACGATGCAGGGAGGTACATGTACTTGTACCTGATATCAAAGTGCCTCACTCGAGCCTCGACTCGATGGCCGCCAGATAAAGGACTGGCTTTGGGCTGTTTAGTTAATGCTGCTTTCAATGAACGGTAGATGTTAACTCATCCAGACTGTCTTCATCTATGAAGACGTAAACAAGGTCATCCCCTCAATGTTAAGGTAGCCGACTCAGCGTCTCACCTTGCTCCCCGCTAAATGAACCCACTGAGCCCACCGACCGCCCCGGTATTTAGTGGGCAAGACTCGATTTTCCAGCCGGTCCCTGCAGCTGAAAATGCGCCTGACGCTCCCCCACGATATCTAAATGTACGGGTACTTCGCCCTGTAGCTACCTGTAACCTCACCTGGGCTCATCACACCCGCCAGCCTTAGGCCCGTCTTTCCCTCCTTCTTCTCCTCCCCGTCGGCTTCTCTCCTCCACACCAACCCGACGACGATACCCAACAAATTCTCGAGGTCTTTCCTTTGAGCGCAAAGGGATTTCTCGCTTCCCGTCGCCGACATCTCGACAGTTCCTTACGCGTTCGCTCAATCTTGTACCAATGTCCGATTGATATAGCCGCCTTATCGCCGACGTCAGGTTCATGGAGCGCAATCACATGCTTGCCCCAACGAGCGATGGCGAGACGGTCTCGAGCCACGATGCCGTCCTCGGACCTCCGCCTGCTCGCCCGCCGCCGTCGCTCATGGGATTTTCTCCGCCTGCATATTCCTTAAATGCGAATGCGACTTCGACTCTGAGTTCGGCGAATGCGATCAAGTTCCCCGACGTCCCCACCACCGAACTCCCACCTCCCTTATCCCACCAGCCGCATAACGAACATGATATAAAACTGCCGTCTCTCAGCACCATTACAGCAGGCGCAATGGCCCGCGCCGACATGGCTATGACTGGCATGAACGGCCATTGGGCGCCGTTGAATCCCCTTCCAGTTTATCATGGACCACCTCAGCCGCACACTATTGATAGTCCGACTCGGATGGATCTCGATGCGAGTAGCAACAGTGCGGCAAGCGCGGCGTCGCCCGACCGATATCTTGATGGGAGAGCAAGCAGTGTCAGCCTGGATGATCCAGACGTGCGGTTAGCCGCCGAGGCTTTGGGTGACTTGAGAGCGGGTAAGACTCCGACTCCGCGAGCCTCCTCGCGACTAACGCGCAAATGTTAATTATGAGTTCAGACTTTGTATCTTCACCACCCAATAGACACTCCGTACTTCCAATGAGCCCGCCGACTTCCCATAGCTTCCAGCAAGCGAACCGAACCCAACCCCAGTCGCCGCAGCCGCAGCCACAGCAGCCGGAGCCTTTGCTGTCCCTGCTGACAACGTCGCACCCCTTCCTCGCAAGCACTATCGAGGGTGCCACTTCAGCATATGGAGGCGCCAAAAACTTCTCTCCGAGATTTAAAACTGGCGCTGAGTACGTTGAGGGCTACATAACACCGATTGCCAACACCGTCGGCTCCGTCAGTCGAGTTACTGGTGTCGAGGGAGGAGTGCGATGGTTCCTGGGCTCAGGACGGCGACAAAACAGTTCATCCTCGGACTTAGAAACCGGCAATGGCAAAAAGCGCCGGAAGAAAGACGAAGGGGAACCTATTAGCAATAAACGGCTCGAAGGAGAGGGCATGAGACACATTAGCGGACTGCAGCAGCTACCTGGTGAAGCTGGTCTGCACCAGGACCCCTTTTCTCCTAACCAGAAAGCTGACTCTCGCCGGATGTCGATGGCGAGCACTGTCGACACTCTTCCGGCTTATGATGACGCCCGGTCACCAGCTTATACCGAAACAATTGATACCCAGAATTCCCCCAGGCCAGGCTCGGCCTCCAGCGGCGCTGCTTGGCAATCACGCCTCATCATGTCGACGTCTGGGCTGAGTGTTGCAATGAGCGACCAGAGTCTTCGTAGCCTCAAGTACTGCCTGCGATGGCTGAAGTGGGCTAACGATCACATGGAGCGTCTCAGTGGCGCCTTGAAAAACACTCTGGAGCAGTTTGAGAACACTGAGGGGGAGATCCAACTCACCGAGAAGGATCAACAAGGCCCTGTAACTGATAGCCAGGCTGAGGCCGGGCAAGGGCAATCAAGAACTGAGCTCGCTGCTCGGATCATTTCCCTTAAGACGGACGTTCTTAAGACGCTTCAAGACGTCATCAACAACGTCTCTAAATATGCCGGTGGTGCTCTGCCCGAGAACGCTCGCATTCTTGTGCGCCGTCACCTTACCAGCCTCCCCCAGCGTTTCCGCGTTGCCACGCTTGCAGACAAGTCTCAGGGCAACGACCCAAACAGCCCTTCAGCACTGAAGGATGGTGCCCACAAAGTCCTTGTCCTAGCTCAAGAAGGTCTCGATATGGTTGTCCAAATCAGCGGAGTCGTGGACGGCACCATTGTCAGCGCCGAGGAATGGTGCGACCGAATGGGAAAGCGACGAAGGGGCCCCGAGGACGAGAAGCCGGTTCTTCCTCAGACGGAGTTCAATGGCGATGTGAAGATGGGTTAAGAGACTCCCATCTCAGAGTCAAGAAAGGACGAAACCCCTTCACCGACAACCAAAACCAAAAGACATTGGACAAGGAACAACAAAAAGGGGACAACAAAAGGAAATAAAAGGAACACAAAACCCTCGTCGAGACGAGACGAGACGAGAAGAGAGCTCACTCTACTAACAGAGCTGGAGTGTTGCGGATTGGAAATACGAGAGGAAGCGACACGTTGAGGTGGAAGACAGCTGGACTCGAAATGATACCTAAGAGTTTTCACAATCTGAAAACCGTCACATTCCTTGTCAATTTTCTTTTTTTCTTTTCTGAATACCGCGAACGAGGATAGCTTCATGGTTTAGGAGCAAAACGAACATGTCGTTTTTTACTAGGAGTTGTCTATACTGTCCTGACTGACCGAGTCACCGATTATACCTTCTCCTTTTCTTTGGTGTTTCTCTCACGTGGATACTTCAAGGCGTTTGGTGGTGGTGGTAATAACACTGGGATATTCGGAGATGTCAATACGGAGCCGATGCATTGGAGAGGTCCGCATGCTACTCATCTTTGCATGATATGGTTTAGCCTTGGTGACGGAATTTACGATGTTTGCTGTTGCCGTGGAGCGAAATGCGTCTGTCTTTGCAACTGTGACATACTTGTCGATGAATTAGGAAAACCGTATTCAATGGATGATGTTTGCGCGTCGCAGAGAACAAGCTAGTCGTTTCCTACTGTGTAAGTATGTATCAGCCATCCCGGTTTCCAAAGGACGCCATCTCCATGATCAACAATGATCTCCAACTACAGTTTGCGGCCAAAGACAAACTTTCCAATCAGCACTAGATGATCGGCACAATAAGCACACTGAATTGTTTCTACTAACTCAATCAGTCAATACATCATCTTTCCCCAGACATCGTTTCGCGACAATCGTTTCAGCTCAGCCCTATTCCCCACTGTGCGTATTCGTCGTATCCTCCCGTGTGCGAGTTACGGACTGCGTCATCCCGCCTGAGCCACAAGTATGGTTCCAAACGCCAAGGTCGTGAGTGGGTTTGCAGGTCATGGCTTGTAATCATGAGGAGTTTTCGGTGGTCGCTTTCCTCGGATTGAAGAGTCAAAGACGAAGGGATTGGGGCTGAAGATGGATCGTCGTGAATGGTGACGACACATCCAATTTGGCGGATTTGCTGTGTCTGAATGACCGTAATTGCGTGAATTTCTGAGGCAGATATGAGGGCATCTCTTGCTTTAAATAATCTGCCTGAAGCCCCATGAAAAAGCTTGCTGCAATACCACATCCCCTCTTCACACCATCATGATGAAGCCACTCAGAGCACTTACACCCCTTCTACCAATCCTGGTAGAAGCTACCACTCACACTACCTCCTCTCCTCCTCCCACTGCTACTCTTGATTCTGGTACGATTTTTGGTCTAACGACTGAACTTCCTAATTCTGAGATTCCGGTTGATATATTTCTGGGTATCCCTTATGCTGCACCACCAGTGCGATTCGCCAAGGCGCAGAAGCCAGAACCATGGACGACGCCGTTCAATGCAAGCGACTTTGGGCCTTCGTGCCGGCAGTTGTTTGTCGATAATGGTAAGTCACACTCCTGCTCTTTCAAAGCCTGGGCTTGTCATTATCCCTCAGACAAACTACAGAGGGGCTAACGTTTACAAGCACTCGGTCCTGGCAAGGACATCCTGCAGGACTTTTTCAACAACGCTGTTAAGGAAAGCGAGGACTGTCTCTTCATCAATGCGTTTGCTCCCTCAACGCCAGGACCACAGGGTGGCAGACCGGTCGTGCTATTCATCCACGGCGGCGGATGGCAGCAGGGCAATGGCCGGATTGACATGTCTGGCTTTGCGGGCTATGAAGACATTGTGGCCTTTTCTTTCAACTATCGCACCAACAGTATGATCCTTCCTCCTTTCAAATGTGGGATTTTGGTTAACAAAGCTGTTAGTATTCGGCTTCCCTAATTCTCCAGTGATTGACCCTGAGGAGACAAACCTCGGACTATTCGACCAACGGCTCGCCATTCAATGGGTCCAGGCCAACGCAGCTGCCTTTGGGGGAGACCCTAGCAAAGTGACTATTTGGGGCGAATCTGCAGGATCTCTGTCAGTCGACATCCATGTCAATGGCTACGGTGGCGTTGACCCGCCTCCTTTCCGCGGCGCTATCATGTTCAGCGGGCAGATGTCCGTTGGCCTGCTAGGAAGCACAGCAAGTCCCCAGGACACAAGCTACTGGGATACCACAGCAAAGGTCCTTGGTTGCAACAAGACCTCAGAGCAGCTGGAGTGCATGCGCGAAGTCCCAGCAGACGATCTTGTGAAGGCTATGTCAACAGCCCAGGCAGCATTCTTGCCCATCAATGACAACTTGACACTCCCCAGCAACCGCACGCAACGCTGGCGGAAGGGCAAAAATGCAAAGGTGCCAGTACTCATGGGCACGATTGCTCAGGAGGGTCGTGCGCTGGTGAACCGAAATATCAACATGACGACGTTTAACAAGGCGTATCTTGCTGACCCACTGGTTACGAAGGCGCAGAGGGAGCAAATCTTCAAGGCTTATGAGGATGTTCCGGGGTTGGAGACGGACTTTGATAAGGCGTCGGCGATTTATACGGATTTCTTTTGGCAGTGTGTAAGTCTTCCTCCAATCTACTCCCAGCTCCCACTTATAACTTGGAATCATATTAACGCAATACTAGCCTCAAGCCATTCTTGCAAATATCTCAGCCTCTATAGATAACCCAACATGGCGATACTACTTCAACACCTCCGTCACATCCCTCTTCCCCAAGAACTTAACCTGGCTCGAGAAATTCCACGGCAGTGACGTCGCACTTCTCTTCAGCACACCAACTTTCGAAGGTGACGCAGGTGGATTACCGCTCACACCGCAGTTATACACGTTTGCGAATTATCTCCGTGGGATCGTGGGCAGGTTTATCAAGAACCCTGAGGGAGGACCTGGGTGGCCGCAGGTTGGAAGTAGGTATCACCCGGTTGATATTGCGAATTTAGGTGATATTGGGAATGAGAAGGCGGCGGGAGTGACGGTGATTAAGGGGAGTGAGGTTGATGGGAGGTGCGATTTGTACAAAGATATTTATCCGTTGGTTGAGCAGTATGTAATTAACATGTGAGGAGCTGATGATGACCAACGGAGAGAGATAGATGCTTTAGAATAACCTACATTGGTGGATTTGGAATGAATGAGTTTATTCCCGAGAAACCAAAAAGTTGAATATTATATATTCTGTCGCTCACGCCTGCGCCTAACACGCTATTATAATTTACCTCTAAACAGAAAACATAACTGATCTTTACACCTCTTGGTAACCCGCTCGGTACACAATTGCCCTTAATTGTATCCTAGCGGTCAATACAAATAACAGCTAGGAGAAGAGAAACATTTCCTCTTTTGCTTGTCAAGAATGCGACTTCTATACGCGTTGGGGAGCGGCGTAGAGCCAGACGCTTTGCCTCAACCAACTCTCAATTTTTATCAGCAATCCAACACCTCAGAACCAATCATAAATTTAAAAGCGAATTGGGTTCGGCACTACCTCTAAATTTATTGAATCTATATCAAGATTCTAAAAGAGCAAGCTCCGACCGTTTTCGGGAAGAATTGACATCATTTCGTTGTCACTTACACTGAACAGCGAAATTGCCCGCTGCAACGTCATAGATTCATGATGTACCTGCGAGCGACATTACCAATCCGCATGGTATCGATATATCCACCATGAGAGAGAATCGGTGAAGCGGCCGAGGTCTAGGATCTCGTAGACGTCATCTACGGGTTTATTTTCATTTTTTTTTCTTCAGACATTTACGCACCTGATAGAAGCGGTGGGCAGTATAAGAGCTCAGCGTACTCGCAACTCCCACCAGCATAAAACAAATTTCTCAGGCTTCATATTATCTTTAAACTAAACCGTCAATCTTAACTTCTACTTAAACATTACAACATGGGCTACCCCGAAACATTCGAAGGCTTTGCCGTTGACGGCTCCAAAACATGGTCAACCTTCCACCGAGCGGAACTCAAGCCCAAGCCCTTCGGTGATCATGATATCGATGTCCAGATTGACGCCTGTGGAGTGTGCGGTTCCGATGTTCACACCATAACTGGCGGATGGGGCGAGTATGAAGGCCCTCTCTGCGTCGGTCACGAGGTCGTTGGTAAAGCCGTCAAAGTCGGCAAACACGTCAAGGATATCAAGACAGGCGATCGCGTCGGTGTAGGTGCGCAAGTCTGGTCTTGTCTCGAGTGCGAGCTGTGCAAAAACGAGAATGAGAATTATTGCCCCAAGTTGGTGGACACCTATAATGCGCAGTATCCAGATGGGAGTTGGGCTCATGGTGGCTACGCATCGCACATTCGAGCCCATGAGTATTTCACATTTAAGATCCCGGAAGCGTTGAAGTCTGAGGACGCCGCTCCGTTACTTTGTGCCGGGTTGACGACATATTCGCCTCTTGTCAGAGCCAACATTGGGCCAGGGAAGAAGGTGGCAGTTGTTGGCATCGGCGGTCTTGGACATCTCGGTCTACAATGGGCGGTGGCTCTCGGAGCGGAAACTTACGCTATTACGCACTCGGAGCATAAGACCGAGGATGCCAAGAAACTCGGCGCCAAAGAAGTCATCGTCACCTCGAAGAAGAACTGGCAGGAACCCTTAGCATTCAAATTCGATTTCATCCTGAACTGCTCCGACATGACCCACGAGTTCGACCTAGCCAGCTATCTTTCAACACTCAAGCCAGGCGGCGAGTTCCACATGGTCGGCATGCCGGATAAGCCCTTGCCAGAGATGATGGCGCAGCAGTTTTTGAGCAATGCGCCCAAGCTGACGGGTAGTCACATCGGCAACCACCAAGAGATGGATGCGTTGCTGAAGTTGGCGACGGAGAAGGGCGTGAAGCCATGGGTTGAGACGATTAAGATCTCGGAGGAGGGGTGTAAGGAGGCTGTCGAGAGGGTGCATGATAACAAGGTACATTATCGGTTTACGTTGAACGGATATGATGAGGCGTTTAAGAGGTGATTTAGATGCATAGGATCGAGGGTGGTAAGTGGCGTGTGGTGTATGGGACTGTAAATCTACATGAAGTTGAACATGTTATGTACCAAGCATTTGAGACATAGTTTCTCACTGCCTTGAGTTGAGAAAGTTGTAGTGGCTTGTTGTGTAAGGTTACAGAAATTGGGATTCTCAGCTGAGCCTGACTAAAAGCTGCTTGCGATCTCACTTGCTATGATTAAAGATTCTTCTCAGATATCGCGAAAATTGAGGAATGCTAGGTATCAGTTTGTTCAACATGGATGTTTAAACTAGAAAACAATATCATGTCAATTACATCAAGTTAACTGAACTTAACTCGGTGACTTAGCGAACCATATATCAGATTGTCGATAATGGAGTATTAGTTGTTATTCATGTATCATAAAACTTCGCAATCTCGAGTCTCAAAGTGTTTTAGAATGTCATTAATATTCAATTTTGTCATTATCCAACTCTCTTCATAGATCACTCAGTCATTGGTAACGCAAAATAACCTCGTCCCGTAATCTCAACAACCGTTCAGATACCTTGACACGATTAGCCAACCTTCTTCTCTAGCATTTCCTAGAGAATATTACTTACCAATAGCCTTCGCAATTGCAACTCCAACCGCATGAGCTGACGCCGGATTTTGACCCGTAATCACCTGGCCATCCACAACCAGCTTCTCACCCCACGGCTCTGCCGCCTTGGAGTACTTCCCGCCCACTCGCTTGATCTCGTCTTCGAGCAAATTGGGCATCGCTGAGCTCAATTGAACAGCGTCCTCCTCGGCGTTGCTGAAGCCCGTAGCTTCTCGGCCTTTGAGCAGAGGCTGCCCGTTGACGTTGACGTTGACAAACACGATCGGCCCGTGGCATACGGCGGCGACGGGCTTACCAGCCTCGTAGAATTCTTGGATCAGCTTGATGGAGGTCTCATCTTTGACGAGATCGAACATCGGCCCGTGTCCTCCAGGGTAGAACACTGCGGCAAATTCAGAGGTCTTTCCGAGGAACTCATCCAATCGGCGGGTCTCTTTCCACAGCTTTTGCTTGGTGTTGAGGAACTTGACTGATTCCTCGTCCTTCTCAAACATCTTGACCGAGTTCTGGTCGAGCGGGGCCTCTCCGCCGGCTGGGGATGCGACGATGATCTCAGCTTTGGGGTTGCTCTCATCCGTGCCTACAAGGTCATAGTAAGGATGAGCGAGCTCAGGCTAGACGGTATATTAGCTCTCAATTGACGCATTGGACGTCGGTAAATAAACGTACCAGGTACCAACCCGTGGGGTTGCCATTGTCCATCTGACCGCGGCTGGTGAGCACGACAAGGATTTTCGGAGCCATTATGTCAATCTTTTGTAGAGGTCGTTTATGAGATGATGGATTGATACAGAAAGTCTTGTTAAAGTAGAACTAGATGACTGACATTCTCCCAGAAATTTCACTTCCCAACCGACTGTACTTATATAGCTTCTCCTCACACCCCTCATGAACTGCCCTGTGGAATTTTGTCATCATGGTTTCATGTCAAGAATGCTCTGTTCCATTACCAAGCAATAAGCTTCCAGTATCCCGGGGCCACCTACTACCCTGTGACGTCAAGCCGCCGACGGCAGTTGTCCATTCTCGGCACATCCTCCGAGAGAACCCCCATAAAGCCCCGTAAGGCCCCCGTTACAGTGGACACAATCGGCAAAGACACGTCCGCTAGGGGACCGGAGCCGAAGACTGAGATTTGAGGCCCGAGGCAAAGAATAGCAGCGGCCTGGTTTAGTGGCTGGAGGTCGGGTTATGAGTCTAGCCGGCGGTCAATGATGTTGCACCGCAAATACATAGATGACGATTGGAATCATCAAGGTTAGTATCGCGGTAAACGACACGGTTATCTGTGGTTTGGTTTCGAGGGCAGATTCCGCTCGTAACTCGACTGCTGCACACGACGACTCCAAAATCAAGACAAAATCTGTTATTCCCAGCCGCAAATACCACGCCGAGATATGTTTCATGCTCTAGAGCAAGCACAACAGCAATACAAGGAATCCAACAAACGACGCTATGAGTCCATAGAATAGGGTGACGGGACAGCGATAGCCCACGGCCCCAAGGATATAGCTCCAAAACGCCTTCCGTATGAGAACAACACCAGGACTTTCTGATAAGGGCGTTTCCGAGTTGTCCGATGAGCCGTCACGCGGAGGGGTGGTTGTCTTTGGAACGATGTCGGCCCATTTGGAGTGCATTATCCGGGTTTCCTGACACGATATACTTCGTACTTTCGGTTGGTCAAAGACAAAGCAGGCAGATCTTCCTCGGCGGATGACGATGGATACATACATCACCTTCTGGGGCTTCAGGACGCGGCTAAGCTTCATGAGCACTGTGATCCGTAATGGAAAGCGCCCACAAAAGCCAGGTCGTTGGAGGTGAAGAGAGAGCGGAAGACCTGGCCTGGCTCCGGTCTCTAATGCCCATAAGACCTTACCCCAGTGTTGAGGCAAAACGTAGAATTTGGTTAGCATTCCTCTTTTTTTCTGAAATCCCCTAACAGCCTCGATGCAGCAAACCGTACTGCCCAGATGGGATGTAGCTTTGCGGAGGTCCGAGGCTCATGTACGTCGGCATGGGAATCTCCAGGCCGGAATTGAAGAACAGTTCAAGCACTCTAAGGTGCCTGAAGCACTGGATCGGTTGCCAGAACGGCATGACACCTGGGCCCTCGTCCAGGAGGTTAATTGGTCGAGAATGTACGCCATCGATCTTGCCATTGTCCATGTCGGAGTCAAAATCTAGCGAAACTTCGCTGAGGCCAAGGAACACACTATTGCAATCTTCCACGTCGAGGCTTATACGTGTAGAATCTGGCAGATATTCGTAATCGCTAACCCTCATACTACTCTTATCCACACTGCTGGGTTTTTTCTGCCAGCAGTCGTAACATTTACCGCACCCGAGTTCATATCTCTCGTCAATATGCCACTGGTATCCGGCCAATGTAGCATGCAGGACGTTCTTGAAACAGCCGTACAGTTGCATGTTCACTTCGACACCCATATCCAACAGAATTTGGCAGTTTTCAACCCAGCCGTAGAAGGCGGCATAAGCCAAAGCACTTCCAATCCCTCTGTTGAATACAACGACTGGGTCCGCTCCCGACTCCAGAAGGAATTTCAAGACGTCAGGATTTTCATCCGATGCTGCCAAGCAGAGAGGGTTGGCTTCGTCGTTGCCCAGGTTGGGATCAGCTCCATGATCCAGAAGAATCTGAGCGATGGTAGTAGAGCGGGGGATGAACCTGACTTGTCTCTTTTCCCGTGGGTATATAATAATTTGTTTGGACAAGGAACTAACAGCCTTCGACAATGCTGTTGGGTGCTCGGCATTGAGGAGAACCTGGTTGGGATCCGCCCCCCAATTCAACAGCTCAACGAGGGTTCCCTTCATCATCGATGGATCTTTGCTTGATATAGCAGCAAGTAGAGGACTGTTCTTTCCGTTATTGAGGTTCGGGTCAGCGCCAGCGTCTAGCAGCAGTCGAAGACACGAGGTATTTGAGAAGTGAGCCGCTGCTATGAGCGCAGTTCCAAGTCTAGAGTCAGTAACCCTGTTGACATTGGCTCCTGCTGTAAGAAGATATCTAAGCGTACGTCCATCGCTCTTACACATCGCTTGTATCAGGGGAAACTCCGCATCTGAATACGAGTCTACGTTGGCGCCATGGTCTAGAAACCAATCCGCCAGATCAAAAAGCTCGCGCGCCACAGCAATGCGGAAGCATTGATTTGGATCCGTGGCCTCTGCACCAGCGCGTAAAAGCATCCACGCTGCATCCTTTGCGCCAAATGACAAGGAATATTCCAGGGGTCTTCGTCTGTTAGATCCAGAATTGACATCTGCTCCGTTATCCAGCAATGCACGGAGATATGTGCTATCGCCTTGGTCCTTAGATGCACAGATTGCTCTCTTCAGAATGCTCTTTCTCTGATCGACCACATTTGCATCGGCGCCAGCTTCAAGCAAGGCCGTAAACGCAACTTTATCATGGCGAAAGATTGCCCAAGTCAGGGGAAGAGATTTCCCTTTCTCCGTTCTAACTCCTTTGCGAAGAAGGTGGCGCCAGATAGGTTCTCGACGCAATCTGATTGCTAAGGAAAGGAGAGAATTACCATTGTCGTTGCATAAGTCGTAGTTCGTATCTGGGTCCTCCCACCAGTCGAGAAGAAGTTGATACAGTCCAAGAATACACATTCCAAATACCGGGTTGGAATAGGGCTGGAGAGACCCGAAAAGACGCAAGTAGTCACTAGCATCGCGATAGCCATAATCGGCTATTATCTCCGCTTTCAGCACCCAGGATTTGTAGCTGTGGCTGCTTTCTCCCGGCGACCCGAAGAATTTCTTGAGAAGACCCTGGATTCGCTCTCTCCCAGACGTCTTTACGTCTTCTTGCGTGCGCACATGCATCCCCCAGAAAACGGCAACATACGTGCAGAAGGATTCAGTCACTGTCCCGGTCTCACGTCGACACAGCCGATGATCCTTACCATCGTTAGGGAACTCCCAGGTCCTCGAGGGTTTGATTTCACTACAAGGCGAGGTGATAAGGTACTTGAGACAGACCATGCCAACGAAGCAATCTGGTTCAGCCGGGGCGTAGCGGTGGCGTTCAAGGAATTCTCGCGCCGATAAATGGCAGAAGCGCCAGGCATCCCGTTTTTCATCGTGGATGATGAAGTTTCCACCGAGGGCATTGATGACGTTCTCGTCGAGCTCAGTTTCCATGCTGTCAGGCTCATCCGAGCTGGGATCGATCAGAATAGCTGTCGCCAGTTGTGCCGTCGTCAAAGGTTTTGCGGCGCACAAAACCCATCGGAATGCCCTCTCGGCGAATCCCCTTTCAAGCTTCGATAGTCTTTCTATACTCGTCCACATCTCCTTGTACGCATCTTCGAGCGTCTCAGGTAGTTGTCCCAGCCGACTTCGTATGTTTGCTTCGGTAAGTAACTTCAGCTCCGAAAGCTGTTGAATTTGAAGCGCCGCCCACTGGAACATTCCCTTGCTCCCATCAAATAACGACTTCACCACGTCCTGTTTTAACTCTTCCGACAGTTTCCTCAGCTTCCCCTGCGACAACCTATCACGGACGAAGCCCTCAATGTCAGCCTGATTGTCTGTAGCCTGGATTTCGATTCGGGGGTGTCCCTGAAAGTGGTTCTTAACATCCTCGTTAGGACGACTCGAGATGAGTATCTTCAGAGGGTTTCGGCTGTTCTCCATCAATTGATCCAGGATTCCCATCAACTCGTGGCGGGTAGCGTCTTCGCACTCATCAAGGGCATCCAGAATGATGGTTGTAGCTGGGTATGAGTTGAGTAACGTAACAAGCACATCTCTGCATGTATCGACATCTGGAGAGCGTCCCTTCCCATCAAATTCGGTTTTCAGTTCGCAAAGGTGTTCATGAATGCTCATTTTTTGGTTGCTGTAGAGGACAGTTGACGAACTAGACTTCGCAGGATGCTCTGTGGGCTCCTTCGGGGTTCGGCAGCCCTGTTGCAATAGAAGTAGGCAAACGCTTCGTCCGTCTGGCTGCCCCAAAGACCCGTTTTGACCCAATCGATCACTCGCGACACTAGGAAAGTCTTTCCAGCCCCAGCTGGTATTGTCAGCAAGGTCAGTCAGCCATTATTCATGGGTGTAAAGAGGCATAGGCAAGTGTGGTCTTGAGGCAGTTGCAGAGGATACCCCGCCTCGAGCCGGAGCAATCCTCGCCCCAACTCAGCGTACACTTTTTAGAATAAGAGCAGAGCGATAGATATACTTACGAATACCATAAATCAATGTCACTGCCGACGAGCTCGTGCTGTGCCATTCTTTGAACCTAGGGTGCCGTAGTAACCATTCACAAGTATGTTTGGTCCTTTTCCGACTAATCTCTTGATGGTGGTCGCCGAATAGAACAGTAGATAACCAGTTTAGAGTTTCTCGATGCTCATGAGCTGTGACTGCTCTGAGAGCCCTCGATACTTGGTCTTCGATTCGAAATAATGGAGCGTCCATTTGTTGAAGAAGCTGTTCCAAGTGCTTCGCAGATGTCTGGCTTTTCAATGCTTCACACGCCAGGGATCCCTGCTGAATCCTCCTCTCAAGTTCACACAGTTCATCTAAGAGCGATTGCATCTTCTCCAGCTGAAAAACTGCCTTGATAGCACGACTGGCGGAGCTCTTAGAAAGCTTCGAGTAGCAAGTAGCAAGTGCCCTCAAAATGACCGTATACAAGTTGACAAGGTCTTCCCGGAACTGTTTGAGAAGCTGATAATGTTCACGTATCTGTGCCTGGGTTGTTTTTTCTGTATAAAGCCTTTCGAGCACCCTGCCACGAATGACTAGATAAGTCGTCTTCTCGACAATGATCAAGATCGCGCCCATTTCTTCTCTCTCAGATATTGCGCACTATCGTAAACACACACTTAGTTTCGCTGGCCTCAGGATCAGAATCGAGGTTGAGATTGACGCTAAGACTGAGGATGGGAGTGAGGACGGGCCAGGCATTCGTAGTAAGGATGCATTGCCGGTTATGCGAGTTACGCAGGAAAACCCAACTCACCTGAAGAATAAAACGGAAAGCAGCCCAAGGCAGTGCAGCATGACCTGGATCGTATTGAACTGCAGCATCTCCCACCTCTTTGAACGTCTTCAACCAGGTGATAATCTTGTTTGCGCAGTCCCGAAGCTTTAATTCATGGCTTCCGATCTTGATGGTCCAGCTTTTTTTGTCGCAATCTTGTCTTTTGGACTCCGTCAGGACAATCATAATATCGATATCTTCTGACAGGTTTGACGACTTCTTTAGTCCAAGATCTTCCAGCTCTTTGAGTTTGTCTTCAGATTTCCGGTCCAAGCGGCGGCGAGCATCCGCCCATAAATCTGGCCGCGCCGCCATCGCGATGGTAGGTCTCGGTCAGACTCGCGGTCTCTTGCTGTAATAGTTCGACGTGATCAAATGAGCACGAGGTGTGCGATGAGAGACGCTTGCTCCAAAAGTCAGGTTGTGGCCGAAGCGAGAGCTGTGTAGGACAAGTCTCAGCCCTCAGCACAGCCAACAAGTCAGCCAACAAGGGGCGTAAATGTCCAATCACAGCTGACTGTGCAACATGGGATGGAGAAGAACACAGCCTCTCTGTCTTTTCACAACAATTCATTTAAGGCCACCTCCTGTTGGTAGCATTCGAGGGTATTATATACGTATTTGGCAAAGAAACACTCCCTGCTTCGGATCCGCAATGCTCAACCAAGCATTGTTACATACTGGCAGAATCCTCAAGACGTGGCGAACTGGCTGCAAATAGTACAGACCGTAAAGCAATGGAACGCGTAAAATGAAGATGTGTGCGCACCGCCCCATCCATCGATAGAGAGGTAGCACCTTCTTCCTCACCCGGCATCCCAAGGAACACCTTACCGCCTATCACTTCCAACTTCAAAATACCTAACGACAGTCTGTCCCTTCTTTAGATAGTCGTCAAGATTTACTATCAACAACCTTTCCAGAAAACATGCTTTGTATTAATTGTAACAAGCGTGCCAAGCTCGAACTTCACGGTGTAAGACGGCATGATGACACGCAAAGTTTGGAGGCCAACCCCTCTTTAAGGGCATTGATGTTTGTACTGCTGGTAGTTATGAGCTACATGGGCCAGGGCTCAAGCCCAGAGGACGGTTTCATTGCTAATATTCGTAACCTAAACGTCAGCGAAGCTGTTCATACAGGCCTTTCCGGAGGTGTGCCGCTCTGGATTTAGAAAGGCTTCTGGCGCTCTCAATATTGAGCTTGGCATTGAAGACTTAGTGCTAACTTGTAGCGCGAATCTTACTTCTTAGGTCCAGGCCCAGGAGAGAGTTACTGCTCCACGAGCAAAGGGATAATTCCAGTTCAAAATTGCGCACAAATGCTATGGGGTTGGGCGGCTAATAAATGAGAAATGTACTCTCACAGCTTTAGCCGATTGAACAAACATGCTGCCAATAACGCAAGAGACCTTATTGAAGGTTCATGTATCGACCTTTCAGCCTAAATTCCTTCAAGTGATTAGAATACTTGCCTACAACCTTGATTCAAGTTCCGTAAATCCAAGAAGTAGAACCAACGATCCAAGAGCAAGGTTGTAGTCATGCTAGTTCATGTTGGCCTTGAGGGAGGGCTTCATAATACTCTGGGGCAGTTCCTAGCCTTCCCAGAGCGAAATAGAGGGGCCTCACAGTCAAAATAATCTCCAGCTGAGAATGACCAGTTTTTAGAAGAAGATATGCTGAGGTATTGTAGTTTCGATTGAGTGTTGCCGTTGGTCGTTACCGAAGCGAGACCCAAGTATCATGTGCAATGTGGGAACAACGAGATTATTAGCGTGACCGGAAAATCACGGGGCCTGTGCTCACACCTGACCTCCAAGATCATATCTCCCAGCAACACCATCAAGCCGACCTCCAAGATGTTTCCGAGGAACATCTCAATTCTTTATTAATAACTACTCAAGTTCACATCAGTCACCATGGCCCGTTGGCGAGCACCAATCCACCACTTCCCCTACCCATACCTCCTCCTCACCCCCATCCTCCTCGCCTTCTTAACCATCATCACCCTCTTCATCCACTCCGACGTCAATGCCGCGTTTCTATGGTCACAATGCCACTCACATGCACGTATCCCAGGCCTCAGCCGCATACCCGGCCTGGGCACGCCGCTGTGCTACCTCATCAGCTTCTTCCAAGCAGCGCTTGACTCGGTCCGCAGCACCGCCGTCATGGCTGTCGTCCTTGCCTTTGTCGGCGGCTTATTAACGGTGAGCACTGTTGAGGCCGCCAGGATTTGCAATGCGCCGAACGTGTTGATTGCGTATCCGACGGGACCGTGGTTGGTGTTTGATCTGGTTGGCGGCGCGGTGGTTTGGGAGTTGCTGATCATCCCGGCGTTCTTGCATCGGGCGAAGAGTGTTTCTATCGAGAGGAAGAGGCGGGATGGCCAGACTAGGAGTGAAGATGGATCGATCTCTCTAGAAGATCAGGGCCGTCATCTGCCGGACAGCGAAGTCATCGCCATCCCCATCAGCGTCGCGATTGGCTACTTCATCCCTTCGCTCCTGATGCTAATTCTCCGTTCCCCGGCCACAATCGGCGTCTGGCTCTTCTTCCCAGTCTACGTCTCGCTCATCCGGCAAGCAACCCGCAAGATAGTGACATACTTGCGAAGTGTCGACCCTACGCCCATTCATCTTGAGTCAAATTGGTGGTCTCTGCTCTTCGTCTACGCCCTTCCCAGCCTATGCTCTATCTTGGCCCACCTTTTTATCTTGGGGAATCTTGTGACGCAGCCTGATGACCGCAAGGAGATGACCAGGTCGACGATTACGTTTATTGAAATTGACATCCTTTTCATTGCTTTAACGGTGCTGTATTGGATGCTGGTAGAGGTGGGATGGAAGGTACCGCTGGCGACGGCGGTCGCAACGATTGTGGTCGGTCCCGGGGCGGGAACATGTTTCGGATGGGTTTTCCGAGAGAAATTGATTCACGAGGATCATGATAGGGCTGGAGAAGAGGAGGATGAGGACGAAGAAGCTGGGAGACGGGCAGACGAGGAGACGCCTCTATTACAATGAGCTCCTGTATTCATAGACTTATGAAGGCGAGCAATTTTAGATACCCACGTGTAACACCTATAATAGAGTCACATGTTAATACTAGTAATTCAGTATTCAAAAGTGGGTTGCATTGCCGACAGTCGCCATGCTTTGTACAGATTCCAGAGGCCTCATTCCTAAATAGTACATATATGATACAGATTACAGGTAGCCAGCCTCCCATTCTAATCCTTCCTCAACCGGGCCAGTATCCTCTCCTGGATAACTTGCGATGCAACCACCGATCCATGCTGCAGAGTAATCGCTCCGATAATCGCAAACAGCGCACCATTGAGCACCACCTCGACACCTGACGACTTCAGCCTCCGGACCTATTCCCAACGTTAGCCATGAATTTATAAGGGGCGAGGTTTGTGTAGAAAGAAAGGTAACGTACCAATCGGGGCTTCCACCGTACAACATCAATCAGGCCCACGTCTGCAGCCAATCTGTATAGCTGTTCTTTTCCGGCAATGTCTTTTGGTCCCTCCACGTTCAAGTTGTCTAGTGATTGCAATTGCGGGTGCTCGAATGGTTGTCTATCGAATTCGTCGGGTTCGATCGATCCCTTGATGGGCTCCTTGGCAACGATTCCCTTTGTAGTTTCCATTATCAAGGCCATTCGACCTGTCGACTCGTTAGCACACCCAAATTCATCATATGGTCCTGAATCCTCCAATTGGAAGTGTTGACCAACCCATAAGTGCCAATCGGTCGTTAAACCCTCTCCTTCCCTGGTCAAAACTCTTGTGTGTGACAGCTAACCACTTAATCTCCTCCGGCAACATCCTGCTTCCCCCTGGCCCAAGCAACCGATCATACACCTCATCCAGCTTCTTCGGGTCATTATTCACGACCCAGACCTTATTATGCGGGTGCTTCGCAAAGTCCAGCTGCAGAGGCGCCTTCATCTCCGGAGGGGTGTAGCTCCATCGTGGAGCTCGCTGCTCGTCGTCGGCCTTGATCTTGAAGGATTCGGGGGTCGAGTCGGTGGCGTAGGTGCGCAGACAGGGCATCAGGGCGCGAGCGGCCTGACGACTTCGCACGAGGCCGGAGCGGCACGGTTGGAGGGCCATGGTTGTTGTGGAATTGGCCGAAGAGGGTGATGATGGACGAGATGGTTGCGATGGATGAGAGTCGCGAACATTTTCTCGAGGTCACGTGGAGAGCGGTAGGGGTCCACCCGTCCGTGCCGGCGGCCCCACTCCGGTTCGGCGGGTGCTGGACTCTTTGTTTCCTCTACTTCAATTTCTAGTCACGCTAAAAGAGCCTCGAATCACTTTAGCAGGTCAGGTCTCCATATGGGAGTAGAAGCAGTCTGACTTCTTTAAGTTGCTTTAAATTGGAACTTCAGTATAGAAACTCGATCATCTATACCCGTGGGAGAGGGGGTCGGCGCTGAATATTTCTCCCTAGCTTCACTCAAGAATAACCACTATCAAGAACTCCGTTGATATCCCTTTTCCGATTTTCTGCACAACAGCTTATGGCACATCACCGATATGTATTATTGAACCTTACCACCAAAGGAAAACCTTGTCAAGAGGATTACACTTTTTCCTAATAATTGCTAGAGATCGGCTGTTCAGAGTTGGATCTTTTGCGGGGGGCCGATATAAGTTTCATTGCTTCTTCATACTAGCACATACGACCACAGGCGCTAGAAAATACGGGATCCCGTCCGCTCTCCCTTAGTCAAGCTGGTGACCGGCGAATTAGTACTCGGGTCGGTGACGACCGGGGAATCCTCGCTGTTGTATGTTTTTGGCGTTTTATTTTTGACATTAATCCTTCATTTTGTGTTGTTGAGTAACGGTTGTGTTGTGGCATGGTTTCATGTATTTTATTTTTTACCAAGCAGTAGGGTAGGCTAAATCCATCGACCTGACTGGACAGGCTTTCATGCCGCTAGCACCCCTGTAAAGTTAACGCACCCCACACTAGCTCAGCGGGTCCGCTACCTAACAACCTCCTGGGAGACCAGTGGAGCTCAAGTTCTGAAGCTCCCTGTAAATGCCATCCTCAATTCCCATGAATCCTCAACATCTCCCCTCCCTCATCAAGTTCCAAGATGGCTTCACAACAGCATGACGACAGCGACCTCCGCGCCCGATTAGCATCTGTTCTACCCAAATATCACACCTTTGGTATTTACCATCTCTCCACGCCTCCAACTAAGTCAGACGCCCTCTACTCCGCCCCGCCTCATGAACGCCCTGATCGAACGTACTGCGAGAACCACTTCCTCGCAGTCTCGATTGACGCCGCCACATCGTCCTCCCCCACGAACGAAACAGACCCGGCAGAAGACAAAGACGTGAAGAAGCAGGTTCTGGTGCTGGGGATAGAGGTGTTCATATATACGACTGCGTACTCGACTACGCTGTTCGTCTCGAAGGCGGACTCGACGGGGTACCTAAATCTTCTTAAACTGCCCAAAGGCACGGCGAGTCCAATTCGAGAGATCTGCGGTGCCTTTATAGGGTTTCTGGTTGAGAAGAGGAGGCGAAAAGGCGTCCAGTTCGTGGTCAACCTGTTCGCCCGTGCGCAGGATCAGTATCTCTTCCCTGGAAGCGTCGACTACAGCGGAAAACACGTCCTCGATGACCGAGGGCTTATAAAATGGTGGTGCCGCGTTCTAGATCCCCTCCTCAACACCCCTCCTAAGTCCACGACAGCACCATGGAAGAGTTCTAAAGCCTACCTCGTCGTCCCCGGCCTAGAAAATTACGAAACCAAAGCCCTCCTCCCCCGCACAGCTCCATCATCCTGGGGCCTCACCCACCCCCTCGAGCGCATCTCCCACTACTGCCACGAATTCGACTGGGTTCCGCCACGATGTCTGATTCCACGTTTCCCCGACGACCCGAAATCACGGTTTTTCGACGAACTGGATGAGGAGGCTGCGAAGTCGAAGGTGATGCAGACCACCGGGAGCTGGAAGAGTGTCAAGACGCTGGATATGTTTTGGGAGATGATGGCGTATCGACAGGAGTGTTCGAGTGGCAGGATGACAGGGTTCATTTGGGTGGTTTTCGATGATGAGGAGGATGAGGCTTCAAGTTCGGCTTTGCCTACGCCAAATGCTTCGTTTAAGGAACGGACATCTTCAGCACCAGAAACGCCCAAAAAGCAGCGCACCGTCTGCATTACACCGACCAGCACACCTCGGAAGCTTTTCACTACCAAGTCCGACTTACTGAACGGCAAATCCGGGCAGGAGAAGAAGAAGAAAGGGTCAAAGAAAAAGCCTCTCAGGGGCGTTATCATTCCTCGAAAGCCTCACATTAAGCGAGAGCAACGAAACTACCTCCTCGAACGGCCTACATCAACTGCATACTACCACTGGCCACCTCAAGCTCGAGGGGAGAAAATTATGGGCGAGAATGACTACAAGCGTACGGTTGAGCTCCTGCTACACCTAGACTTTGCGACCCTTAATAAAGCGGTGGGTAGTACCCGCCGGTGGGTCAGCGAAGTAGGCATGGGTAGTAAATGGGGATACACCGTAACTGGCACACGCGAACCTGTACAAAATGGCGTTGCGGAAGGGGATTCGAAGGTAAATAATCTCAATGGGCTTGTTAAACGGAAGCGAACGGTTTCAGCAAGTCAGGACCAGGATCAGGGCGCTAAGGTTCATGTGCTGAGTGCCGGACTGGTGAGGAGGAAGTCGAAGGAAGAGGAGAGTAAGCCGGCTGTAAATGTGCTCTCTGCCGGACTCGTGAGGAAGAAACCAAAGGCTTGATTTTGTTTTAGGGGTTGGATAAATGGAAAGAACACCTGGTTGGCGTTTATTCCAATATATGGATTGGAAACTTTGAGGATTCATTACTAGCTTGGAGTCAGGGTTGGATTGTTGCTACAGGATAGTCAGAGGAAAAAGACGGATTTCAAAGCTTCGGGACTCTGATGCTATGAGGTCTGTGTCGGCCATAAAGAGGCTTATGTTTAGCTCACACTAATAAAGATGGACATTGTCCACCTTGTCCATCAAACTGTCATGACATTCAGCTTCAGCAGCATGTTCTAGGTTGCCAAAATTTTAATCCTTGACGTTACCTCAACCCCAATCACAGCTTCAACGCCGTCATAAAAGATAGGGCCGTGTGCTGGTATCATCACTCGTTCTTACACGAAACCAATGAGCATCAACACTATACATCTCATGAACATGCCATAGCTATTTTCATTCCCAGCTCCATACAATGCCCATAACGCCGAGCTAACCATGCGGCTCATCTTATACTCGCTCCATCTCCTCAATCTTACAACTCCATTCCCACTCTCGCCTTTTGTCCTTTCCTTCCCCCCATGATATCACCGTACCAGCATTCACTACCGCTTTTTCACATATTGCAGATTCACAGGTGTGATTGCATCCCCGCCACTCAGCACGGCCATGATATTCCGCATACTCAACTCTTCAAAGCCCATGTGCGTCTCCACCGTGCCGCCAGCATTATGGCACGTCAACATCGCGCGGCCCTCCACGGCGAACTTCAATAGCCCCTCGTGTACGTTGGGTTCGTTGGCGTGTACGTCCAACGCAACCGACGAAATCTGGTTCTTCTCGAGAGCTTCCACGAGGGCGTCTTCATCGACGAGGCTTCCTCGCGCAACGTTTACGAAGCGCGAGCCACGGCGGAAATGCGACAGAGTAGACGCATTGATCAGTGTTCCATTCCCAGCAGGAGTACATAAGACGGCACAATCCGACGCAGAAAGGAGACTCTCGATACTCGAGTGATGGATCGCTGCCAACGGCGCAGTGACACTCCGCGGCTTGGGGATGACATCAAAGTAATGGATCTCCATGCCAAACCCGTGACGACACCGTGAGGCGATCTGCTGGCCCACGTTGCCGAAGCCGATGAGTCCTAGGGAATGGCCACGGAGGTTATGGCTCTGGGCAGTAGCGTCCTTGTGGCATACATTGAAGGATGAAGCGGACGCGGCGGAGGTGATGCACCAGGGTAGACGGCGGAAGGCGGAGATGATCATGGCGATGGCGAAGTCGGCAACTGCTTCGGCGGCTGCAAGGCCAGAGTTGCAGTAGATGATTCCTTGAGGCGTCAAAATCAGATATTTTCTCATGATGGTTTGTCTGTAACTCACCTCGCTCACCCAAGAGCTTCGTATCAGCCCAATCGAAGCCCGCACCCGCACTAGCAAACACCTTGACCGTCTCAGGCAACAACTCAACCAACTCAGCATCCCAATCGCCCATCTCCCCACCGGTGCCCCAAAACGGGCGAAAAATAGCATGGAAATCACCCCATCGCCGCTCCTTCAGGGCCTGGATGAACGCGGGGCGCTGACGCTCTTCGGTGGAGGGCCGGACGATGTCGCACTGCGTGCTGAGGGCGGCGTAGACGGAGGGGTGGTACTTGATTGGGTCACCGATGTGTAGGACGCGGAGCCTAGGGGAGGAGGAGGATGAGGTTGTGAGTTTGGTGGGGGAGAGGGGAGAGGTTGGGTGGAAGCTGGGGATGGGAGGGATGGGGGAGTTGGCGCGGGGGGTTGAACCTGGGACGGGAGTGTTTGTAGGTTCAGCCATGGCGAGTTTCTCGAGGGAGGTTTACGGATAGGAAGCAAGAAAGAGTCTATGTGAGAGTGAAAGGAAGGAATAGTCTATTCAGTTGGAGGTGAGTCGAGTTTATTAAAGAGCCTCACAAGTTAAACCTCACCTCCACAACTCGGTCCCGTCCTTCAGCCCAAGTGGAGTAAAGTCAAACGACAACCCCCACGTCTCGCGTCTCACGGCTTTCCTCCTCTGGACCAGGTTTGGTTAATTAACCCCAATCAACGAAGAGCCGAGATAAGCGCCCGACTCCGCCTCTTTCCAGGGCCAATTGCGACTCTCAGGATTCAACCCACAGAGTCCTTTGGACGAGGGTTCAAACGGCGCGGCCTGAGGAGTGGAGAAGAGCGATAGACCGGGGTGGGGAGTTCCCGCGCGCCGGTCCCCGGCAGATGGTGTTAGTCTCGACGCTCAAGTGGCGACGCTGGGAGACTGACAGCAAATCGTAAGAGCCGGGGCCGCAATGGCTGGAGAATCACCGCAAGAACCTGGAGACTAGACGCGGGGGAGAAGCGGTTACACGACGCAAGAGACATGCGGGGGAGACACTCGGGGTTTGTGAGTGGACAATTCGTCTTGGGCTGACCGCTTGTCGTGTTGTGGCCAGACTTTGGGGGAGGAGAGAAGACCCCTACAGTTCATCCGACGCTGGGCTCTCAGAGTTGTCCAGCTTGGATTGGGGTCTATCCTTGACGTTCCATGAGTTGTTGCCAAGGGGAAAGGCGAGCCGTCCGGTATTGACCTGGGTGCGCCACTTGGCGCGCTCAAACGCTTGTGTTACGAGTTTGATCATCATAGGGTCGCTTCCTGGAGCGCCCATGATGGACACACAAACCGGGCGATACTCTGTCTTCCCACTGATCCGGGACTCATAAGGCAATTGCGCGACTTATCGAACTTCTCATCAGCTCCCATCTGAACACTCCCCCAAAGTCACTTACATGGAACGGTAAGAAGCGGTGCCTGCAGAACAATAGGAGCCAGATTCGCAGAAGTGACGCCCTCGGTGGTGGTTGGTGGACTAATTCTCGTCAGTCAGCCTCCGCGCACTCCTTCGCAGCCGCCCCAATACGCACGCTGGTGGCTCGTCCCGATATGTGGCGTCTGTTGCCTCACACGGCAGGACCATTATTGCCTCGGAGTTGGGGGTCGATTCGAGGGACATGATGTTTTCATCGAACCATGCGCGGAATACTTTGATGCGGTTTGCGTACCCTTCGTTGGTTTGCCATGAGATATTTTTGCCAATGTCCCTGGAGTTTGGGGGTCAGTGGGATGTAGGACGGCAATGCTACGGGACCTACATCAAGTATTGGGGTGTTGCCTCTATAAAGGGCTCTTGTTTGAACTTGCGGTAATACTCTGATATGAAAACTTCAAAGGTGTCATAATACTTGTAGGCAAACCACCCAAAAGGGGCCTTTGAAAGGTTAGCTTCCTCATTGCCCTGGTGTAGACGAGACTCACATCATTCATGTATTCCTGCATCTTTGTCTCCTTGGCTTCGGTCGGCGGTTTCTCTGCCCATTTAGCCTCGAGACTAATCTTCTCTACCTCAATATGAAGGAACCTCTCTAGGATTGTAAATACTTCATCTGTCAAGTTCTTATGGTCGTCACTTAGGGTCGCAAATAAGTCGGTTGGGTAGAGAATCCGTTTTGGAAACTCAGTCTCTGGTATTCTAGGGCCAAGGGATTTTGTGGCCAGAGAATGCAAACCATCAAGGCTTCGGCTGAACAGGCGAAGTTTATCAAGTCCCCTAAGGCGTCAATTTAAAACAAGAAGAGTAGAAAGCACAGTAGCTTACCGAGTGCGGTCTTTTACAGATGACGATATCGAGTAGACTCCCTCCTGGGACGGAGCTAAACCTTCGATCAAGTCAGCACATGCTCCTCAATCATCATGCCAACTAACCATCTCCAACAGCTTGACTCAACCACTTATAACCCGCAATCCCGGATGCAGCTCCAACCGAGCTCCCTGGTACTCTCTGATAGCCATCGCCTCGCGGGCTCCACGGAGCTTGCTCATCAACCCACTCCACACCCATACCCAAGTGTCCCGTCTTAGCCTTCCCGACTATAACAGCGCCCATGTCGATGAGCGACTGAACATAGTCGTCTGTTTCCGGTACTGGGCCCTTGAATAAAGATGAGAATGCTCTGCTGGATAGTGTGATGGGCACCCCTCTTAGAAGCAAGGTATCTGTGATCGCCGTACGAATACCGGAAAGAGGCTTCCGAGGAGAAGGTCGAGGATGATATAGTCGCGATGGAACGGGAATTGACTTGGTATATCCCAACGGATCTAGAGAGCTCAATACCTGAAATCTAGACGAAGTCAGCAACGAAACCAGCGCGGAAAGGACAGAACCACGTACTCCTCCGGCTGGTTCACGTCGTCCGGAACGATACCAGACGTAAAGGCTCCCAGCTCATCCTCATACAGCCTCCAAGCCTGATACAAGTTCGGGCCATGCAAGAAATAAGGACCCGAAGGTAGCTCAGTCATGTTATCCGTCAACCCTACCACCTGGCTCAAACGGTAAACATCCCATGTGGAGCCATGATGGTGCAAGCTGGAAACATCACTGCTATTACTACCTCCTGGTTTCTCTATAAGAACCGCTCCAAACTCTGGAGTGAAAACGTCATCATACTCGTCGAAGAGTTGTAGGATACCATCAAGATCGCCGAAGATCTCATCTGTGGTTAGGAGAGTGACTGGGATGAGGGCGTCAGGGTTGATGGTTGCTTCGATGGTACCCTGTCGACTTGTAAGAAGCCGAAACAATGCAAGCATTTAATATTTACCAATTTCTGAGGGTGGAGCAGGTACTGGATACCTGCAACGATGCAGGTGAATATAGGTTTCATGGCTGCTTCAGTAAGACCCTGGAAAGGGTGAAAAGGTCAGACATAGATATTCCATTTAATAACAAAAGAGACAAGGGCGACGCGTTCTAACAACTAGGGCATTGAAGGTATAAGTATACGTAGAAATTCCTAAGAAATGCTGATGCGATCTGTCATGAAGACTCAATGTTGCAACGTGTAAGACGTCGCGTATCGAGACAGAGGCACCAAAGCAGCTGCAGACAAGGATGTTGCAACCAGGCCCACCATCTTCGGTGAGCGTCGGTGAGCTCGCTGTAGCGGGGTTCTAAAATTTCCATCCTCCATACACCATTAACCCCACCAAAAGTTCACCGATCCGACATCACCACTTCCAGAACATTTCGAAATACCGTCAAAATGGCAAAAAAGAGAGGTTAGTGACTAATTTCCCTATCGCGTCCCCTAGATATTCGTTAACAGTGGCAAGGCCCCTCAATCCACTCCCGCGCCGCCCGCCGCGCAACATCCCCCAGCATCGACACCGACAAATCCCTAAAAGATGTCGTTCCTCCCTCCCGCTCCGCCCCCCACCGTCCCTCCGTCCTCGCCGCGCAGCACTCCGCCGGCGTAACGAAGAAAACGAAGCGGAGAAAGAACCAGATGTCTGCCAAGGCGAAAAGACGGCATGAGAAGGGATTGGAGATGGCCGAGGCGGTGATCGAGAGGACGAGCAAGAAGATGCAAAAGAGTCTTGGGAGGGGCAGGCTCGTGAAGGAGAGGAGCAAGGACTGGGATGCTATCAACAGGAGCGTTGTTGTGGAGGACAAGGTAGAGAAGGGGGATGAGATGGAGGAGGCTGGGTGGGAGACGGATGAGGAGATGGCTGGTGCTCCTGAGGATGCCTTGACAGCACCGGCTCCCGTCGTTGCTGCTGTCCCTGCTGCCTCTGAGGCCGCTCAGGTTCCTTTACCGCCAGTAGATGACGACGAGGAGATTCTGTAAAGTGATAACGACATGGGTTCTATTTGGGGTGGAGTTTCGGAGTCTAAAATGGTCATTTAACAGAAGCACTGGACTGTGGGATTTGTTACGCAATACTTCTTACTATGATGATGATATATAGACTCGCCTATCTGGCGGCATCTGCAGAGATACCCAGAGTATATCACACCACGGAATATGTTGGTGGGCTACCAGAACACATCCGTCCATGTCTGTCCCTGTCCGTTCCACACGCTTGACCTTGTACAATGCTTGACCCGTCCATGAAGTCTCCTTCCAACCCACCCACTATCGTACAAAGAAACAGGTCCTACTTAGCAGTCCCCTCATAATACAGCCTCAAGGTCTTCCCAACCTGCCCATCAGCGGGCTTATGCTCCCTCGCGCCCAACTCCTCCGCACCGTTCTTCACCTTCCCCACCAGCTCATTCGCCGTCCCCTCATCAACCTGCTTCCCCCGTTTCTTCTTTCCAAAAATTACCTCGACCTTCATCCCCTTGCTCAAAAACCCACTCAGCTGCCTCAGCTTCGTACCCAGATCGTTGTCGCTGATCGCCCAGTTCAGCTCCAGCTCCTTCGTCTTCGCGGCCGTCGCCCTGCTCACGCGGCGTCGCTCTTTGAGCTCGCGCTGCCGCTCGTATTCGTCTTTCTTGTTCACGACCTTGCAGATCGCGAACTGTGCGGGGACGTTGTCCTTGGGCCGCGCGGGGATGTATGGCTGCACCATGCGCAGGGATTGGTCTTCGCCGAGGCGTGCGATGACATAGCGAGTAGTAAGTGGGCCGTCGAAGTTGCCGTTGTCGAGGACCATGATCTTGGGGTCTGTGATTTCATGGTCTTGAGGGGGACGGTCGCGGCCAGATTTTTCGATGTCAGCCTTTGTAGTGTAGCGCTTGTCGATGAGTTCCTCCTGCTGGGACTCCGGCACAATTTCCTCGCCTCGAATACGTAGTCGTCGGGGAGTCGTCACGAAGGACCGGCCTCGGTACACAGGCACCCCCGAAGCGAATAGAGCACGACCATGGAGGAGAGGTAGAAGCTGGCGCTGGAGGGATGCTTCATGGCGCTCCAATGGCGAGATGAAGACCCGGTAAAGGGCCCTACGGGAGTTTTGGAGGCATTGGAAGCTGCTCATGGTTGCGGCTTTGCGTGTTGAGCCGCGAGGGACTTGATTGGGTTGCGTATAGGAGCTTGCTGAAGCTTCGTCGTGGAGGTTGAACGTCCTCGCCGGCTGGGGTCGGTTGAACGTCACTGCGGGACTCTGAAGGAACACAGCCAATAAACGAGCCGGAAGCTTATGACCCCTGTTTAAGCTCCCGCTCACTTCACCCTCGTCTTTCAATTCAGCCTTGTAGCATCTCAGCCTCATATATCGACTCTCACTCAAAGGCCGCCCCTCGGGGGCAATAACCCAAAATCCCATATCCCTTCTCTCTCATCCAGGATGGCCTTCCACTTCTCCCGCCATCCCGTCCGCTTCGCCGTCTCCTGCTTCAAAGCTACATGTCTGGTACACCTCGGCCTCGCATATGGATACACCATCTGTCCAGCCCAAGGACCCTCCATGCTACCGACCTTTACCGTCGACGGCGATTGGATTCTTTGCAACAACACGCATCGATATGGCCGGGGCATTGGCGTGGGTGACTTGGTCGTGTATCGGATCCCGGTGTTTACGAACCAATGGGGCGTTAAACGTGTAACGGGCATGCCGGGTGATTATGTCTCGGTTGGGACGCCAGGGGAGCAGGGCGAAGAGCTGATGATACAGGTATTTTAGCTCGCCCGGACTGGTAGGAGATCTGCTGACAATGGAGCGAATAGGTGCCAGAAGGTCATTGTTGGATTACAGGAGACAACCTCCCAGCTTCTCGAGACTCTAGGCATTTTGGTCCCTTGCCACTAGCCCTCGTCTCTGGCACGACCATTGCCAAGGTCCTACCGTGGAAAGAGCGTCAATGGATGAAGAATGGGTTGCAAAAGGTAGAAGATGAGCTATAAGATCTCCCACATTACGAGTGCGATATCAGATGTATTGCAACAGCAGCAATCATCCCCTGTATAATAAATACTATAGTCTGCCTGCCTGGGTATAAAAACTTCTCGGCATCATGTCTAATTACAACTGCGAACCCCACGCCGCCGCCCCGAAGACTTCTCTTCCACTCAGTTTAAAATCATTCAATGAAAGGCTAAAACAGCGGCTGTGTGAGTGACCGCATATGCATCATGGCAAGAAATGCCCCTTATCCCTCTTACCCCCAATGCCAGACCCATCTTCTCAACAACTGTGCGCTCGGGCGCAATTATGAGTTGCTACCCAGCACTGTCGTCGGATATATCGAGGAGCTCCAACAAGAAATGCCACCTTCCATGTAAAGAAACAGAATCCCCCATAAAACCAAGTATCAGTCAGTCTTGGAAAAGTTCAAGACGCCATCAACACCATTGCCTCGCCGTGCCTTGCCGCTCCTTCCCTAAACGCGTTCGCTTTTATGAGAGAAATGAATTACTTCGACTTGTGCCGCCAGACCCAGACCTCATCGATCGACTAAGCCACAGCTCCGTACTCAACCCTCAATATGAGCCTTAGACATGCTCTGCCCGAGGAGCTCAAGGCAGCGTTGCGCCAAGTTCACAACCTCACCTTCATCCTCATCCTCGAATTCATTGTCGGGTTCGATTTGGCGGTTCGCGATATTCCGGATGTGCTCAACAATGTCCTCTGCTTTGCCGATGAGTCCGATCAAGGTCTTATCCTCGGATTCAAATAGCTGAAGCAAAGTCCAGACCGCGATATGCTGGAACGTAGCATCGCCGGATTGCAGGAAGCGGCAGAGGTACCCATGAATTCCGCCATTGGGCTCAGTCCAGTTCTGTACGAAGATAGAGTAGTCACCCACTATGATTGTTAGCTTGACTGTCGTTTCCATGGTCTATTCACAGGGCGCCTACCTTTCGAAGACAGATTACCGAGCGCAGCAGCACTGTTGCCCTGGACTTCAATGCTAGATGAGTGCGTTAGGGGTATCAGGACATCGCATACACCCAGGTTCAACAGGTGGGATTTGAGATCATCGCTCAGCGCAAGGACCGCAATAGCAGCAGTCATCTCCGATTGTACAGTTACGGGAACGTCCAACACGAGTTGCTTGCACTTCTGAACAGCGCCAGCATCCAAGACAAGCGCCTTGTTTCGGTCAGAACTGGCGGCTAGATTTCGTAGGGTTGAAATCGCATGGCATTGGATCTCTTCGTTATCTGTCGATCCGAGAAGATCAACTAGCGGCTTCAAAAAATTGGCTTCGATAATAGGAGACTCATTCATCGGGTGAATAGAGATGTTTCTTATGCAGGCAACAGCTGACAGAATGAGAGGCAGGTATGAGGATTGAAGGAGACGAAGGAGAGGGTGCAAGCCATTGGCTCTGACGATATCCAGTTGGTACTTTTCATCGGAAGCGAGGTTTCGGAGGGCCAGGGCAGCTTGGCACTGGACCTTAGGCGAGGAGGAGTCCATCAGGTTGACAAGAGACTGGACAAGCTTGGGTTCGGATTGGGCGAGTTTCCGTCGATTGTTAGCATCGACAGCGATGTTACTGAGGGCGGTAGTGCAATAATATTGGACGTCGACATCGGGCGACGAAAGAAGCTGTACGAGGACAGGGATAGCTCCGGCATTAACAAGCTGTTGTCGGTTCTCGTCTATCGTCGGTCAGTGTCGCCTTTTTTGGAAGTTCCAAAGCCATTAATATACCAGAATGTGTCATATTGAGTAGAGCTCCTGTCGCGTTTCTCTGAACCCGCATATCTCTTGACTTAGCCAGTCTCGTCAAAGGCCCGAGGGCACCGGATCGAGCAATCTTGGCTTTATTCTCTTCGTGTGTGGCCAGGTTGGTAATACATCCCACAGCATTGCATTGGACTTCGACATTGGGTGACAGCATCTGTCGGATCAAGGGCGTTAACCCTCCAAGCTGCACGATCAAGACCTTATTCTCAGCTGCAGGTTACCAGTTAGTCTCGTTAACCGACGGTTAAAGGCATCTGAGCCACGAACTATTCACAGCCAGGTTTCCAAGTGCGGCGCTGGCGGCGCGCTGGACCTCGATATCGGGACTTTGGAGAAGAAACAGGATAGGCTCGAGGGTATCGCGGTCGACTTCCCGAACATCTAGGCGGCGATCGTCAGCATCCTTCATCATGACACGGGTACTCATGCCCTCGTCCCCCGTCTACCCCAGGCTGGGACATGTTTAGAACGAGGGGTCATCCATATATCCACCTACCTCGTTCGGTAATTTCAGCAAATGTCAAGCTTGCACTACGTTGAAGGTCGATGTTCTCGGAGAAGACCAAAGTGCTGAGCGCCCGAAGAGGTTCACCGGAGAAGAAGTCGGTTTCGCCACGCTATTGTCTTGTCAGCCTAGACACCGGCAATTTAGAGCGATATCAGAAAACCACGAACGTTCTCAAGGTACTGCAGCAGGTCGGCAACAGCTTCTCGCTCGCTATCGGCAAGGACAGGCTCGTAGAGGCCATCGCGGGCTCGCCCTGGAACAACATCAGCTTGTGGCTCTGCGGCGACGAAGCCATCATAGAAGTATCCTACCTCCGCAGCATGTCGAACTACAGACACCCATGGCGGGGACGAAGGGCTCTAGGCCTCGATTATCGATGGAGAGAGTGTTCTAGATGGTCGTCAAGAGTGTTGAAGTGAGGTCGAGGTCTGAAGGACGTTTTGTTGACGAGGCTTGGTGGTGCCCACTCTCGGAAATAACGTCACAGCAACGGGGTAGGCCAAGGCGACAGGATTGAGCTACGGCTAGCCGCAAGGTTCTTTGAGCCGGGGATACACAGTTGAGTCGGGTCGAAGTTCCAGCTTCTTTGGAACAGCAAAAGGGCGATGGAGCCAATGGATGGCGGACGAGAAGGTCGTGACGGCGCAGGATGAGAGAAGGTCAGATGGAATTGGAAATTGGAGAGTGGAAAACCGGCCAGAGGAACGGATGGAAAGAATGGAGTTCCGTCGGGTCCAGTCCAGTCCAGTAAGCTGCGACGCGCGAATGATCAACGGAAGTGAGGTACCTTGCACGGTGGGAAGGCTAGGCCGAGTTCCAGGTACCTTAATTCAGGGCGAGCGATCCGCCCGCGTACCATTTTGCCTCAGTGCTTTAGCGCGTGTGTGCTGGCTTTGTGCTGTACAGTCGCTGCAGGGGGAAGAGATTTAGTGGAGACCAATGCGCTGGCGACAAGTTCAGGGTACCTACCTCCAGTGGGCCTTCAGGAGAGCTGGGTCCTCCATCATACCTGACGGGAGCTCTGAATGGTGCGTGCGTTTGCTATCAAGACAGGGGCTCCGCCATTTTCTATTGGGCGATTGCTGCTATACCAACAACGCAGGTACAGCACTCGAGCGCCTGCAAGGACTTGGACTGGCACGCTGAACTGCACCTCACAGTGAGGCACGAAAAGGTATGCACATGTCAAGATGGAGTTACTAGACCTTCGGTCCGTTCACTGTGATTCCCCGGTATACCACAGGAAATAATGTCTTGGCCCGAAACTTGAGATACTCCTTTCGTTCAGGGCATGTCATTGAGCTTCTAGCTGGGTGACAGACCCACAGCTACATTGCTAACAAAATCCGTTCCAGAAATGCATGTGACAAAGATCTAGGACTCGTCAGGACTCCTCAGTGATGATTGATATGACGTTCTCTAGGCTACGAGTGTTTGAAAGCGAACTTGAACACCTTCAGCTAGGTTACCATCAGTTTCTGATTTAATTACGGCTATCTGCGTTATCCTCCTAAACAATTCCAACGGATAACAAGCCAGCTACCCTGAACTTCCAAGCCCAAACCGTTAAAGAGAATCCATCGCACGCAGTCCCCTCATACTACACCGTCTAAATTCAGCATACTCGCAGGCAGCAGCGGACTCTTCCAAGAGAAGATGACACATGACGCGGCACGCTTGATGATTCATATTCATACTTGAGAGATGGTGACAGGACGAGGCTAGTGGTGGGGGATGGCTTAGGCAGGATGAGGGCTGATTTTCGCCTCGATAGGAAATCTGGGTAGAGATCAAGGCAACCTTCAAATGAACTACTGGTCCCTATTTTTAGAGGCTTTCATATCAATGTAGTCCCTTTAAAGTGGTTGGTATGACATAATAATAAAGATTAGAAAATAGAAATTGACCGTGACTCGGCAAACTGAACACCAAAAGGGCGGCTGGCGGGTGAAAGAATACACCGCACATGGATAAGACATAGATGGCCTTGCAATCTTGCCATTTGGACCAAATTGCAGACTGGAGTTTTGAGATTGCCATCGAGGTAAGGGAATTACTTTAGGGATGCTATTAAGTTCATTTTATATATCGCTTTAGGGTTTAGTTGTTCTCTTACGGTCAGAGGGAATCGAAACGTTGGGCAAGATAAGCGGTGTTTTCCTACACCAGCGTGGGCGGCTATCGATGTCCGTTTCGGAAGTCGCTAAACCCCATCGCTTATTGCATCTCGGAGTTGGCATGAAAGAGGCGTGTGTGGAATAATAGGGAAGCCTGAATTTGTTGAAACAGCGTATCAATAAATAACTCTTGGGTTTGCAAGTGTCGAATCCGTTATAAACTCGTGTTCGAAGCTGAGATGTGACAGCCAGAAGCCACGGTAGCACCCAGCCGTTCAGATGCGACACACCATGAGCCCGATCAAGCGAGCCGCAAAACCTCGTCTGTGGTACACTGGATAGAAGAAAGATAAGAAGAGGGGAATGATACTTGACAGAGACCAACATCTGGATTGTTCGTATAGAGGGATAAGAAATTACTGCGCGATATGAACTTAGAACCGGACCATGCCAAGACTGCATATCTCCATATTCCTTTTCCCCTCCTCGATCCCCTCCACACCAAACTTCGGATAAGCGTCCGGGGCTCACATTATCAGTGACGTCTATCGCAGGACTTCCATTGCCAGCCTTACTTTGACCTCCATACTCTCACTTGTTTTATACCTCAGTTCCATATCCCCCTCTCCACTTCTCGACGACTGACAGTCTTCAAAACTCCAACCATCCCGGCACTCCGTCTGCTGGACCCCTGACAATTGCCAGCGTGACCACCCGAGAAACATCCAAAGGCGGCTAGGCCACGAGCCGCTCGCCCGCTCACTCGTCGTTTCATCACCAATCCCCAGACGTCACTGCATCCATCGCTCAGCCTTCCCAGAGGGACGCCTACGTTTGGACGGTACACAGCAGACGGGCAGGGTCACACGAGAAAGCTGCTGCTTGTGCTAGGAATGGAGGGAAATCCAACGACCACTAGCGGCATCCCCCTCCAGCACGAAAGCGACCACGTCGCACCCTCGCAGGCCCAGTCCCAAGCCGTACAGGCACAAGCTCAGCAAGCTCCAGCCCAAGCCCGAGCTCACGGGCTAGACCCCCCCCCCGCCATCATGGCTGAAGCAGCCTCCGAGCTTGGTGTTGGTGGTGGTACTACTGGTGGTGCACCCAGTGGTGCATCCAGTGGTCCTCCCGCTGATGCTCCTCCCGCTGGCGCTCCGTCTTCCTCAGGCACCTCTGGTCACGAGCCGCCGCCTGCTGCTGTCCCTCAGTTTGTCGCTCCGTCATCTTACCTTCGCCCCAAGACTTCCCTTCGGAGCGCGAGCGCAATGGCCCAGACCGAGCCCAAGCCGCCGAGCCCGCTCGACAAGGAACAGCTACAGGGTCTCGTGAGTCTCTCCCTTTTGTCACTTTGGCTGTCATCAACCTCCCGCCAACTGTCCCTCGTACCATTCCCACCTCGTGCTTAAGGTTCTGTTTGAGCCTACACGCCGCACGGGGGTTCTTTTCGAGATGCTTTCCGAAACCCAACCTTGCGACCCTTGGATTGGATCATCACTGACGAACGACTTTTCTGCTCACAGAAAGCCATTCGCGATTTCCTCAAGGTCCGAACTAGCTACGATGTCCTTCCCCTATCCTTCCGTCTCATCGTCCTCGATACGGACCTGCTCATCAAGAAGAGCCTTAACATCCTGAGCCAGAACTGTGGGTGACCCCGCCACCTGGAATGGCAAAGTTCCATACCCTTGCTGATACCCTGACCAGCGATTGTTTCTGCCCCTCTATGGGACTCGCACACCTCACGCTTCGCAGGAATTCTGACGAGCACCGACTTTATCAATGTCATCCAATACTACTGCCAGTTCCCCGACGAGATTAGCAAATTGGATCAGTTTCGCCTCAACAGCCTCCGAGGTTGGTCCTCCATGGTGGATCAATTTGTGTCCGGCCTCGCTGACGACTGCGCAGATATCGAAAAGGCTATTGGGGCAATCCCGATAGAAACCGTATCTGTTCACCCTTCGAGGCCCCTCTTCGAAGCATGTAGGCGCATGCTGAAGACCCGAGCACGACGAATCCCCCTCGTCGACAAAGATGACGAGACCAACAAGGAGATGGTGGTCTCCGTAATCACCCAGTACCGTATCCTCAAGTTCATTGCCGTCAACAACGAAAATAACACGATCCTCCTCAAAAAGACTGTCCGGGATATCGGTCTGGGCACCTATAAGAACCTGGCAACGGCATATATGAACACTCCAGTTCTCGATGTTATTCACGTCATGGTCAAAAACAACATTAGCTGCGTCCCCATCATTGATAGGGACAACAGACTGCTCAACGTTTTCGAGGCAGTAGATGTCATTCCATGCATCAAGGGTGGCGCTTATGAAGATCTGGACGGCTCAGTGGGCGAGGTACTCTGCAAGCGACCCGACGATAGCCCCGGAATCTATACCTGCAATGAGTATGACAGGCTAGACTCCATCTTTGATACAATAAGAAAGAGCAGGGTACACCGATTGATTGTGGTAGACGACGATAATAGGCTAAAGGGGGTTATCTCGCTGTCGGACATTCTCAAGTACGTGCTCTTATTCGGGGAGGAGGATACATCAAATTGGCTATGACGGCTTCGGGCCAAGGAGTGACGACCTGAGCAGGATATGATGATGGCCATGATAGCAATGCCCGTGATGAGGGAGAAGACAAATCAGGGTTCGGGCTGGGATGCATCTAATTGGCGTATGGGGGATATCAATGTGGGATACCACGGTGCTGCTACTGCATATAGGGTGCCCTTTTTCTTATAGACTGTCTGGTGGGTGGCTGACCTGCATACTGATGCATGTTGACGATGGCTTTAGGGACGTCTTAATGCAGCTGGCTGTTAGAATTATGGCAGACTCGCCCATATACAAATCATCGGACAAATGGAGAACTAATAGAAAAATGTCTATTTGCTCGCACTCGGCCATTCTCACCATGATGCTTTGATGCCGCATGTAAGCGTCCACTGACTGAGGGAGCGACTTCGAGATTAGGTCCGAATCGGGGGTTCTCTGGAAAAGGCCTGGATACTTTCATTCCCAGCTGGCCTCCAGCTGTTCAGCAATTTCTGGAGTGCCTCGGGGAGTGAAACCGCCGATGGTTGGTCACTGGATATTTTTGGTCACCTGCCGAACGACACATCCAGTGCCAAACGCGGCTGTGTGCATCATGACGGAACTTTCTTTCCCCCAACCCACCCTTTGATCTCGTCTTGGATTGAAACTTGGATCTTGCCATAAATACTCGCCCTTCTGTCGAATCCGCCATGTTGCGGTCGACTTGCACTGTTCTGGCCTTCTCGTGTCCTCCTGTCCTTGCCTCTGGTTGGTGCTACGGAATCAACTTCCTGGACACAAAGAGAAACAGCAGTGCAGCGATTCAACAAAAATAGTAGCATCGCCTCCTTCTTCCATTCTTCCATTTCAACAAATACTTATCGGTCAGTCACGATGGATCTGCTACGAATGTCAACAGTCTCGGGACGTGACACGTGAACCAGCTCGTCCCCCTTCTCGATATCGACTTACCATACTGAACGTATAAGCTTCAGTTACAGATCTATCTTAGCATCCCCAAGTCGATTCTCGATGTCGCGGCTCACCAATGCCGCAATTGTATCAGCCATCGATGGACCGGCCGATGGACACATCCTCGTCCTTTGATCCTCTACTTCATCCTTCCATTCAAGAGGCGATCCACTCGCAGCATGCGCAACCGTCACAGAGCACGCAATCCCTCACCTTCCCGCAGAGTACCACGATTCAGAACTTGACGGGCCGGGGGGCTCAGATGCACAGCAGCAGGACGTGGACGACGAGTAGCGGCGAACTGGGACTTCTCAGCGATACGGATGAGGTGGACGACAGGGCAAATTTTGTGCAGGAATACAATCGGCTAGCAAAGAAGGTATGGTGGAAATATTTCCGACCTCTCTAACAAGAGATTTCCGCTGAGACTTTGTTAGCATGGCCTGAGGGTGTTGGTGGTTGAGGACTTTGACCTCAAGAAATCCGTGAGTACTCTTCCCAGGAACGTTTTGGACCTTGAAAGACTAATCAAAATGCAGAAGCGAAATGAACCGTCAAGTCCTCACAGGCGAGGAGGATGGATTTATCGGATGCTGCGATCCGCCTCCAGTCAACCCACGGCCGCCGCTAAGCCGATGACTTATCACCATCCTCGTCACAAGCGGAGCGTCTCTGACCTGGCTCATCACTTGGTACACTCGCACCGCCTACCTTCAGGATGCATCGATATTCAGACAATGGTCCGGCTATGTGGCAAGAGCATGCTCTATCTTCCCCAGGAGCATGCGCCATGTGCATTGGTCCTCCCGACCTGTCTTCGTGCCACTGCTCATCACCTCGCTCAAAATGTAACGACCCGTGGCATATTTCGAATCCCAGGATCTATAAGGACGGTAAAAACCCTGTGTGATTATTACTGCTACGCTGAGCATAGTAGTCATATAGCAGGCACTGTGCGTTGCGCCAACCTACCGGTGCATATACCCGCATCTGTCCACGATGTCGCTTCAACGTTCAAGCGTCTTCTCTCCGCACTTCCAGGTGGTATCCTTGGTTCTCTTTCTATCTTCGACGCTTTTGTGTCGATTTACACTCAACTTCATGGCGACCCTGAGTTTCCTCGTACGAAGCAAACCAAGGTCCGAGCTCGACTCATCGCCCTCGCAATTGGAACGATCGAATCTCAGTTTCGAAGAGAGCTGATCTGCGCTGTCTTTGGACTGCTTAGCCTTATCGGTCGTGTGGCAGAGGTGACGCCCAGGGAGGACGAGGATAGTCGACCTCTTCCTACGGCTGACCTTATGGGTTACAATGCCTTGGGCATTGTGTTCGGACCATTGTTGGTGGGCGATCTGCTGGACGGATATTCTGACAAGTGGGCAACCCCTGAAACTGGATTCACCCTATCACCGACCAAGAGGAAAGAACGCCGTAGATCCAGGGCCAGTGACACCAAAAGCCCTTCAAACGTTAGCAAGATTCTTGTTGCGAACAACATTACCGAGATGCTCATAGCCAATTGGCGTGACATTGTGCGACAGATGAAGGCCTTGGGTATGCAACATCGAAAGGAGGTGCCTTCGCTCGCCAGTATGAGAAACAGCGCACTACGTCAGTCTGCATCCGAGTCGTTCGTTATAAAGAAACCCGGGGACTGGGACCAGGGGCAACGCGCTCTGCAGCCGACAAGAGAAAACGGCTTTAGTTCTCAGACCCATCGAGACGAGAGCCCGGAGTTAGAAACACCGACACTCGCTTCGAAAAGACAGCGACCACGGAAACACAATAGTTCCCAGTCAAACCGCTTAAGTGCAAAGCCAAGCATAACTCTTTTAAGTCCTCCAGCAGAAAGAACAGAAGAGAGTGCTGTGGATGACGAGGAAGTGCATGGTAGGCAACAAAATACCCTTCAAGCTTTTGAATCACAACCCAATAGGCTTCAAAACGGCGGTTTTCCAAATAAAAGTAACGGGCCTCAGGATGATGAACTTCAACATCATGAACAACATCATGAACACCATCATGAACACCATCATGGACACCATCATGGACACCATCATGGACACCATCACCATTGGCATCACCACGAGCTACTACAGCACGAACTTCTACACCACGAAATCCAACAACTTGGACTTCAGCCATCTCCACATGGGAAAACATCAGCTGAGAAAGATCGACCAATGGGTGCTAGCTCAGAACTTGGTGATTTGAAGCCAGGCTTACATAAGGAACAAAGTACATTGGCAGATGCTGACGACGAAGGAGACCCATTCAACCCAGGTATCTGGAATACAGCTCCAGTTGGATCTGAAGGTCTCTTCAATCAAAGGCTCCCTAGGAGGTGGCAAAGATCAAGTAGACATAGCCCCCAGGTTTCCATGGACGACGTTCCTCCCCGGACATCATCGAAGCCGAGCCGCAGCGTTGATAGTTCAAGCCAAACACAAACTTCTCAACTGCTTGTAGACAAGGCCGCTGAAAATGGATCACCAACGAAAGAGCGTGCTACGATTGAAAGGAGGAATGGTATCCGGGTCAAAGGACCTCGAAAGCTGCCTCGAAAGGAGAAGCCGTATGCAACGCGGAAAAATCTCGTTAACGAGAGTCGCGAAGGAGCACCGCAGACAACAAGAGCTCCTGAATCAAGCGACAGACGGGCTTTTCAATCCCCAGATTCTGTGTCATCATTCGGATGTGACGCTATGGAGAAAAAAGTGATGGGCTCTTTGGAGGAGTCGCGTGAGGGGACGCCAAAGTCTAAGGAAAAACTCGGATCAACTCCTTCACAGATTTCCTATTCTCCTCTCCCAGAACCACCACTTGAAAGTGAGCCCCTGGCAGAGAGAATAATAAGAACTCCTCAACGGTCACAAGGAGGGATACCGGAGTCCACAAGAGAAGCTGGTTTGGATGCTCAAAGGACTTCTCGTCCCGCCCGCTCCGATTTATCCTTTAAAAGTGAAGCCATGGACAAGAAAATGATCGAACTCGCGGAGATGCCAATGGAGCCGAGGTTTTCGGATCGATACATATCAGACGATCGAACCTCCCTCCGATGCGAGTCGCAACCAAGCGTACAGCGAGCCTCTCCAGGGATGGATACATTCACCAGCAATGATCGCTCGGTAAAGAGCGACGGCACTCCAAGTCAAAGTGATGATTATCACTACCTAATACAAAACGGCGATGCTCAAAAAGTGGCGAGGAGTGAAGGGGCTCCAAGACATAGTCATGAGTACCTGTATCTTGCAGAGAACGGGGACATTGAACCGTGTTACACTACAGAAATCTCGGAGCCGATTAAAAGAAGTTCTCTGGACAAAACCCCAGTACGATTTTACTCGCCAATGAGAGTCCCACTAAGTCTCGCTGGACAGCCGCCAAATTCCCAGGAAAACCTTGTAGAGAAATAGAAGATCTCTGCTGGGAGCTCAGGGGGTGACACCCGAACTAGTCAGAAAACCAGCATGGCGAATATCGGAGACACCCGAGACTTGAAGGAGGAAGAGGTACATGCCGTAAGCGAACATTGCAATTCAAGTCATACCGCACCTCCTCAAGAGCTTGACCGTTTTAATACACTGTCGGGAGGAACACCGCAACCTGTCAAATCGCCGCCTCCAGAGACATTCATCCCATGGAACAGCGTACCAAGAGCCACGGAGGACTCTTTAATGCGGCCAAGTCTGTCAGCGGTAGCCAACAAGCCAGGAGCTGTCCGGGCTATGGCTGCGTACTTTGAAGGGGGCGAAGAGTCTACAAACCTATCGCCGACACGATCGCGGGAGAGCAGGACGCAGAGCCTCATATCATTGTACTCGCAAGGTTCCCCTACGAAGTCCCCTCGGCCGTCGAGATCTGCATCGAATTGGACGGTGCCTGGTCCACGGAACTCGTCATTATCGAGCCAGAACCAACAAACTCCTCGAAAGGTATCAATCACTGCGACGAGCCAACATAGTGAGACTTCAGTTCCGAACTTACGAAAATCCGTGGGCGAAGGTGTTGCACTGCGTGCAGCGGCACTTGCAGAAGCTGAGAAACATCACCAGGGGCTCATTCAAGTCAAAGGCCAGATGATGACGTTTCGACCGCCTGTCCCGCTGATCAGAGCTGAATCGGAGGAGGATGGACCCAAATTGCGTAGTCCGCATAGTCTAGGGACCATGGTCCCCCACCCCGAACAACCGCCCGTGGCTCAACATCTTAATTTTCTTCGACCTTCATCCTCTGCGTCAAATCGTGATACAGACTCAGACCGCATGACCCTTACGCCAGTACCACGTCCTAGTAGCACGACCCTCCTGCATGCACAGATTCGAAGTCTCCAACGGCAGCTGCATTTTCGGACAGAGGAAGTGGCACAGCTGAAAAGACAGGTTGAGGCCCAAGAAGGCACGGAGGTAGGAACACTGAGCCAGCAGCTGAGGGAGGCCAAGAGGGAGGCACAGATGTGGAAAGATAGGGCAGTAGCGGCAGAACGCAGAGTCAAGGTATTTGAGAGATTTACCGCGAGGTTGAGAGGGATAAGAGACGCGGCAGCTGTCGCGGATCGCTTGAGTGGGAGGGTGAGTGAGATGACGAGTCAGGATGGGTCAGTTAATGGCGTAGGGGACCGCGATCATGACAAACCCACCGGGATGCGATATTTGAAAGGAAGAGGGACAGCCTGCATAATGACGAGGAGTTCTGAAGGGGAAAGGAGCGATAGCTCGGGCAGGACAGAAGACGCTGGTGTTATCCAGGCGCGGATCCGCAAATGTCTACACGGCAATACTGGGAAGACTGACGGGCCTGCAGACAGTCCTTCTCCGAGTCTGAGCAGTCTGGTTGATACAATCAGTCCTCACGCTCGGCTAGGAGCGACGAAGGATATCAGCCAGAGTGCTGTCGAGATTTGGATGGCTGCGCAGGAGTTGTTGAATTTCGAGGATGGCCACTCGCTGTATTGCCAAGGGGATGACCCGGCACTGTAAGACGTTGGAGGGTTTTGTATCGTTGATTAGGTCAGATGTGGATGGACAACAACCTCACGGTGTTGGAGTTATGAGACTTCAGAGGCGGTGTTGATGGTTATTATATCAAGATATCAATAATTGACGTTGAATGACTAAAATGCATGAATTATCATTGGCACCGATTATAATGGGCTATAAATTCACCAAACCATAAACTTCAATTCATCGTCAATCTGTTGAGGGTGTCTAGCTCCTTTTCTATGTCATCATCATGCCTCATCAAGTGCTTCATCTCTAACAGACCTAGACAAGCCCATTCTAAGGCCTTGCCCCCTGTGCCCGCTTGATCCGCCACCTGCCTGCATCGTCCTTCCCCATGGCCACGTGCATCCTCCCAATACCATCGAGCACACTATCCATGAGCTCCGAGTCGTCAAAGAGAAAAGGGGTTGGAGATAAATGGTTGAGATTCCGAGCTGGTTCCTGTTGGCAAACGGTGTGCGGGTTGGGACTGGGCCAAGGTGACGGGTGCGCGGAGTTTTTGAAGGGGAACTGTCCCGGACTTTGAAGATGTCCTGATGGAGCAGATTCCTGGTGGGGGATACTCGGTGGGTTGGGCCGTCTCGGCGTTGATGGAATGGAGGATTTCAGTGGGGATGGTCTTGGACTTTGAACTTTGTGCGTTAATGGAGGGGGGCCGTCATCGCCGTTGTCTCGCTGAGTATGTTTAGGTGCAAATGGCGTGGAGGCTTTGAAAGAGTTCATTCTTGAACTTTGAGCCAGTGAAGATGAATAGCCCTCAAGAGCGTACGATTGTGAATCGGGAAATCTGGGCGTTGATGGTATTGCATGCTCAAAGTGTTTCCGTTCCTGGCTTGATGGTGGAGATGGCAAACTTGCGGCGGCGGAGTCCGTCGAGAAGGTTTGAGGAGAGAACGGCGCGAGGAGCGCATACGGCTGGGCGGAGGGGATAGTATAGGAGGATTCCGTTTGGGGTGAGTATCGTTGTGACGAGCTAGGTTGAGAGGAAAAGTCTTGGGAGACTTGTGGGGGCGAGGGGAGCATGTGTCGGATCGGACTTGGAAAACGTGATCTGTAGAGTTCTTCATCTGAGGGGAGGGAGGGAGAGCGAGAGGGTGGTTGGCGGTCGAATATCATATATGAGCTTGAGGTGGTGAAGGACGTAGCTGAAGTAGGACGGTCCTGGAGTTGACCGGAAAGAGATCTATCCTGTAGATCTTCGATAGTCTCCCACCGTGGATCAGTTCGCGGGTGGCCTTGAAAATAGGATATTGACGCTGATAATGGACTATGGCTGCTATAAGATGCGGGAGGTTCCATTGGTGGAGGTTGTGTATTTTGGGGCGAAGACCAGATCATGGCGACGCGGGGGATGTAGGCGGGTTGGAAGGACTGCGAGGAGCCATGATCTGGTTGCGCCCGTCAATTGTCGGAGACGAAGATTGCTTTGTGTTGGTGAGTTGCTTCGACGACGGATGCATAAAGGGAGAAGTCTGGGGAGTGTTAGTTGAATGCTCTAAATGATAGTGTGAAAGGGTGAAGATCAAAGAAAAGGAGCGAGGGCTAAAAAAGGCAAACGAGATATGGGAGAGGCATCGCGTTCCGTGATATATGGTGGCTAAATAAACTACAGGGCGAATGCGCAGAGTAGTTTATCGAGAACCCCCACGAGAACAATTCATGGCGTTGAGGGGCCCTGAGAAGATCTTGAGATAGACAGGGGTGTGTAGATGGTGATTCCCCGATGTCCTCACAATGACGACAACCAGAAACGCCAGGGTAAGGCAAACTTACCAACGTCGGTCCCAAGATCTCGGGACGTAAGAACCTTGATCGACAGATCTGGGTTTACCTTTCCGATGACCTGCACGCCATTCCCGTTGATAAGATGGGCTTCCTAGATGGGCAATTAGCTTTCCCATGTCATGATGCGAGGTTGCACAGGCAATGCATGCGTTTTGGGCGGGATACTTACGCGATTTAGGAGAACGGTGACGGTACCGTCGGCATCGAGAGTTGCTTGGTCGCCCCGTAGTTGAGTGACTTTACCGACAAGCATGACGACGCGGCCGACGAAGTTGTCGAGGTATGGTGCAGTGATGCGGGGGGTGGACATTTGCTCAGCCATGGTAGCGGTGCCAATGCGGTGGTTGAAAGGTTGAGAGGTGGATTGGTCGATTAGTCAGTAAGACGGTTGAAATCCCCAAGTTTGGCTATGCAAGAACGCGATACGGAGGGCTTGTTCGTGATGGCTGATGAAGCTGTTGGCGATGTTCGTGATGAGGAGGGGCACACGCGTTTAGGCGTTGAGGCGTAGAGGCAATGTCGCGCGGTCATGTGACTCCCACCGGCTCGATCTGCCATTAGTTCACGTGATTTGACGTCAGCTTCCGTTTTGAGACGGGCGTTTTATATCTTAAGCGACAAGCTTTAACTTAGATGCATGAAGCATACCAGGATGACTAAATCAGCTGTTACAACCATAAAGACTCTTGCCCAACTAATTTGGGGCCGGATGGTGGAGAAGCGTTAACCTCCCAGTTGAGGAGCGCCGGGAGTCCCGACTTACCGCACGATACGGCAGAACGAAACCTGGGTGTTGCGATGAGAGCCCATGAGTCTACAGAACTCATCACCAATGGTAGGTCTCGACTCTCCCAGATTCTTCGATCGAGAGGCTTCGTTTCTACCTCTGGATCAAGCCAACAAAGTCGGACGACACTCCATAATTTGAACAGAAATTTTGCGTTTCCCGGCATTTGTTGCAACAGCAGCTCACAATCCCAGGACTTCCTGACCCCGCGCCCGGAGCAAAAGCTCCGTCCCCATGAACTGAGCGCTAACGAAGTGAAGCAAGTCAAACGAAAGCCAACGACAGGGTCCATGAGATCGGCAGTAAAGTGTCCAGCGAATGGGTTTTTTTTTTATTGAATTCTGCTCGCAATTTCGCCTTCTTCGTCCATGGGAATAAGCAGCTCGTACCGATATGGGTTCCTATCCCTGTCCATCCCAGTTGGGCTTGTTCGCAAGCGGCAAAGTGTCCAAAGTGTCCAAGGTGTCAGCCCGATGTTCATCGGGGAATCGGGACACTGGGTCCCTTTTTGGTGAGGTTGCATTCGAGGAGAACTGATGTCAGCGTGACGACGCCTCCCTTTGGCTGTCCAATCTAAAGCGCAGCTCGTGCCACAGGCGTGCCTCTATCTAAACGTCTCAGTCAATGGTGGCTCGTGGACTGCTCCGTTTCCTCGGAGCCGGCCTCCCGCGACTCCCGTTCGCTGGACGGACCTCTGACGGCCATGGTTTGTCGAACATCCCGGAGGCATCGCCGGCGATGGGCTGCTGGAGTTGGCACTGTACGCGGGAGAGATGATATAAACATCCACTCAGAATCCACACACACTCGTACGAAATGAGTTTGAAAACTGGCCGAGACGCTGGAAGCTGGGGACGGGTCGGACCCTGTAAGTGCGCAATTTCTGCTGCCGCGGTTGACGTGAGCTGAAGCTCTCGTCGCCACCGGGATAGCACTTGGCTCCATTGGGACAGTTTGGGGGAAAAGGGTCAGCAAGCAGTTCGCGACCCAGCGGCACGAAAGACTCAGAGAGATACTGCCCCAGTCTTCTTGGCTTGAAGGGCCAGTGAAGGAGCATCTGGCCGACGAGAGTTTCCCAAACGGGGCCCGATGTGGCATTAGCACTTGCGTGATTACACTTGATAAAGCAGGAGGTTGAATAAACCTGATTGAAATGATGCAGCTGTGTTCCACCACCGGCTGAGACTCGATACGACTAACCACTGATGCATTTTCCTTGACACTCAAGGCCGAAATGGCGTAAAGAATGTGACCGATACGTAATGGGCTGAAAACGCAGAAGCTCAAAGCCATAGTGGATATTTCAATTCCAGTAGAAGCGTCCTTGGCCCTTCCAAGAACCACAACGACAGAGTCTTGTGTAACCTCAGCCTCGATGCTGTGGCTGGTTGCAAACCCACCGTTTATTACGTAGAGTGTCAACAGAATAGATACCGCTATATCCTTGCGGTACAATCTTGAAGAAGCTTTAAGTTGATATTTTCCAATTCTCCGTTTCATAATGCTGCATCTTTCGTTTACCAACCGGTGTAATTACTGCAATATGAATTTTTCAGTAGGAATTTTATGACAGAATAATCGCAATGACCACGCCAGATGGAGGGACACAAAAGTGCCCGCTCCTAATTTGGGCGACCAGAATCTCTTGGCTACAAAACATGCCGAATGCAACGTGGGGCTTTCCACCTAGAGTTTATTGCTAGTTATCGTTTGACTTAAACATATCACTTCAGACTCTTAATATGTATTGAGAGTTTAACCTAGACCAGCCTACAGAAGGGATTTGGGGAAGACACCGCGATACGCAGCTGCACGGGGGCCGGGATTGGGGATTCTACAGATGCTACTCAATAGCCGACTTAGTAACTTCCACATGAGAGTTTCTACTTTGACACAAGTCTGCCAATTCAAATAGTCAAGCACTCCAAGCTTCATCGCCTCACAAAATTAAAGAAAACGAAGGAAAGGACATACGAACCATTGTTTCACGAGTATGAAGTCAGGTACCCACGCTATTCTTGAGAGTCAGAATGCATGGAACGGGGCCTTACGAAACGTGTCAATTGTAATCCGCCTAGAGGCTCCGGGCCGTCTTGGTAAAAGAAAACGACTGCCCACAAGAACTCGTTTCTGCCATCTGGTGACGGATACCCCATGTTCATTCCATTTACTCCACAATGAACTGAAGATTTAGCATCCTCGATTGGTCTGGCATCTATAGTATAGAAGGGAGTCACAGGAAGACGACGATGCCTGGAATCGCTTTGGCGGTGGAGATCGAGACCTGAAAGACGCTATCCAGCGACTGGCTGGGGGAGCTTCGCTGCTTCTCACCGAGGCAAAGTCCCCATTCCTGGTGTAACACTCGGCTCGACGCCTTTCAACCACTCGAACGGGCAGAGCAGGGCAACCTCGATCTTGACAATACAGTCACGGGTAATGACTTGTCGCTCCCATCGGGGTTCAATGCGGACAGATCCTGCAATGGCCGCGGTGAGCTGCGCTATGGCCAGACTGGCCTTGGGGCAAGAGTGGAGTTTGTGCCGTTCCCGTCAAGCTGGAGCTTGAAGCATTTCCTTCCCATGTTCCGTGCCGTTATCAGGCCATATCTTCAGCTCAGATGCGATTTGATGCTGAATTTGATGGCGTAGGTGAATCTAGCAGGAATCGCAAGCATTCTAGGGTTGGGAATATCAAGAAATCGAGTGTCAAAAGTTGGAAAATAAATTGAACTTGCTCTCAATGTTCGTAAGTAGAAAGAGGGGGGTGCTCGCTGTTCATCATGCTGAGATTGTCTAAATATAAGGGTGGGATGGGCGAAACGAGTTTCATTCCACATGGCCGAGAGGCTTGAGGAACTGAGACGAGAAGCAGGATTTATACAGCAGAGTGCCAACTACCCGAGTCTACCGAAGAAACCACTTGCCTGTGGTCGTATCGACGAAAGCGCCCTACGAGCCGTCACTCGGTATCTGGAGAGGACAGGGATCAAAGGGCGATGCGGCTATCATTCCCATCCGTAGGTAGGGAGAAAGTCTCCATTCATTATCACTGGATGGGGAGGGTGCGATGGATCGACATCCATTGACGGTCCATAATGCAAGATGCGCATGTTTAGGAGCGGGAAGCATAATGATTGCGAATATGGTGATCATGATGCGGTTGGTATTCGACATTCGGGACCAGTCGATGTGGGAGGATGATTAATTGTTGAGCACCCAAAAGCGAAATGTCTCACGTGTACATGAGCGCATTTCATTTGTACTGGTTCAATGGGCCGGATTCTCGCTGCGATGACATTTGATTGAGTTGTTGTTCTTGAGAATCTTGCGCATACTGGACGACGAAGCAGGGGTTCGTTGCTTGACCGTCCAGCTCCGCATCCCGCCAACACAGTATGGCTACAAGTCCCGAGACAGTGAACGTCTAAGGTGGAGCTGAGGTGGGGCGGGCCTACATTCCTTAGTAGAACCCTAAAAGAGAAAACGGAGTTGACAGGGACCGTTTAGGCTGAGGTGCTGTGGCTGCAACGGGGGACCCTGTGGCAAGTTACGGTCCGTTTCTGCTACTGTACTATGGTACTGTGCAACTGTGACAGCTTCCGTTGGGGTCCTGTTTGGGGGGGGGGGGGGAGGAGGGGCGCGACTTTGACACAGATCCCCTGCCCGCCCGTCGGCATGTTATGCACCAGGCATCAGGAACATGGGAGAAGATTCGAGCTGAGGGGGATGCAGAGTCGGTCAATTGGGACAAGCTCTTATCACATGGGAGCAACGTGGGTGGCGTGGCAGAGGAATCTTGTCCAGTCATGGTCGACCCGTGGAGCAACTCAAGGTTTGCCACCATGACCTTGAGGCTCGAGACGGGGAAAGGTAGAAATACGATTTTCTTCCTCTGTCTGCACCCTGAATGGAGGAGCGTGCCCCATTGGCCAATGCTGAGGAGACGGTTCGGTTCGGGGTCCACGGAGACAGGTCCAGAATATGCTGTGGCTTTGGTTCGATGCGGCGTCTGCCCTGTTTTTTGCCAGACTCGGGTCCAGGGTTCATTGAGGGGTCGATGCGAGTCCCATCCATTTCCGTTCGTTTTTGAGACGGCAGTGGACGGTGAGGCTGGTGGTTGAAGCGTGCTATTAGTGGCCTACCCCTGCGTGTGTTTGTATCAAAACACCATATATGTTAAGCTGCTGAATCCGGGTCCAACCAGCAGCGACTCCGCTCCCAGACCCGAATTTCAATCAGTCTCACTGCCGCTTTCTCTCAAGCCATTCTCAGATCATTTTACCAGCCTCTCTCCATCTTCTCTATCACCATTTCAATTCAATATATTAATCACTGAAATCCTCGTCTTTTTCTCCTGATTTAAACGACGAATTCTCTCCTCTTCTTCGGAACCAGGCTCGGCAGTTTTGGCTGGCTCTCTTGTTGGCCTCTGATTTCATTCGCCTCCTCCAAGTGGGACTTCAGAAAAAAGCAGACCGCGGACTTTCCAAGGTAAGAAGAGTCTACATATTCCTTAAATTTGCCAATCTCTATGAAGTTTTCCTTTTACCGCTGTGGCTCCTTTTTGCTATTTCTCCATGACGCTGTGACATAGCATGGGGGAATATTGGGAAGGCCCGCTCCCTAAGGCAGGTAGACAAGCCTTGGGTATAATCGAGTTTCTCGGATCGAATCCTCCGCTGGCCTTCAAGGCAGGCCCTTGCCTCCCGTCGGTAGGGCCTGGGCATACAGGGGGAGGTGCTTTCCCCGTTCCATCTCCCAGCGACTACCGCTTGCCACTTCTCAAGCCGCAGCCAGCTTCCATCCATCCCTCTTTCCTTGATTGATTCTGCGCCTGCTTGTTGGCCTCGGGCCATATGTATCAGGGATACTGACATCTCAGTCAGCAATTGAATATCATATTTCCACCCTCACTTCACTGTCACCACCCGCCTTGCTGTCCTGACTGTCTCTCTTTCGCCAACTAATCTTGTCTCATCTCACCTTGGCCTAATACTGCAGCCAAAAACCTTCTGGCTGTTGATTGATAAACACCTCCTCTTCCCCCCCCCCCGCTTCCCTACGCGCATCAACCCCCCTAATAATTTCCTGCGGAGATAGACATCACCGCAGTCAACTTCAGGCCACAAGGGCAAACGACGTCCAACGATGGGCACCAATCAGCCCTTCCTTCGCGACGACGCTCAGTTCCAGGCGGGTTGCATGAATGCCGAGGTCATGGTTGATCCCATGCTGGACTCGATAACTGCTTCCGGCAGCACCTCAGAGGGAATCTCGGCATCAGAGGCCAACCAATTCTGGATTAACGCCTCGTTGTGGAATCCAAACCTTGGGAACCAGATGCCATACCTAGACAGCAAGAACCTCAACGGCCTCGGAGGCGACACTCGTAACGTGATTCAGGAGAATAGGCAGCCATCGAACACCTCGACCGCAACCAGCTCCACGAACCGGACGCGCTCATCCTCGCCCACATCAACCCGGCAGACCCGGAAGAGATCCATGGCCTCCAGCAGGTCTTCCATTCCATCCGCCGGCTCAGGTTCACCTGACAACAGCAACAAAGCTGGTAAGGCCAGGCAACAACCTTCGCGCCAACGGAAACAGCCTGAGAAGATGTCTTCAACCTCGCAGCGAAAAGAACAACGAGTGAAACAGGAACCGGGGCTGGATGAAGACGACAGCAAGCGCATTCGCTTTCTCGAACGCAACAGGGTTGCTGCATCGAAATGCCGTCAGAAGAAGAAGGAGTGGGTAAACGACCTCGAGGAGACTAAACACGACCTCGAAAACCGGAACAACAGCTTGCAAATGGAGCACAACGCCCTCGTTTTAGAGTTGACACGCATGAAGAACCACTTGATGACGCATGCCAACTGTAACGACCCCAACATTGACCAATGGATTGAAAATGAGGCCAGAAAATTCGTCCAGAACACCTCAGGACTTTTCGACAGTATACAGCCCTCCGGAGCTGGAGCTGGTGCAGGTGGTCATCATAATAGGAATGGTTAGTTCATGCTGCCCTACATCTCTTGGTGCTTTCTCTGGGCTTCTTTACCTACCAAGGCAACTTCGACTAACTGCTGGTCACAGGGTCTGTTTTCCAGCACTCACGAACCAGCTCCATAGGGACCCATTTGCCATCGCCGCACTCACGGGATGAGGAGATTAACTTCGATCACATGCCCGACGACCTCTTCGACGACAAACCCTTGGAATGACGAATCGACAGACCATCAAAATCCTTGGCGTGGGAAGAGATGCCACAATAGATGTTACGGGAGGTTCCGGCTGAAAAAGGGGCGCAGGGTTAAAGTTCAAGTCTCTTCCTTGGTGGTCCTCGAGGGCACTCCTGTGATCGTTCACGGAATCTTCCTGTGGTAGTGTTGAAGTCTCCGAAGTCTTGACGGCGAGCGTGGATGGATAGCGGGCTGGGCCAACGACTCTCATTGAAAGTACGGATACGACCGGACATGGGACGCCGAATATGCACATGAAATCATTTGACGAGTAGTCGGGAAGGAGCTGATGAATGAGCACAATGCAGGGAGGGTTATCTGGGAAAGGAGTTTCAAGGGAACTTGAGGTCAAAGAAAGCATTGTGCAGCAGCAACCGCTATTGGAAACAAGGACAACCAAAAAACAGAGAGGGAGGGAGACATTATTGGCATATGACCAGGTTCACGCAGCTTCTCGCCCAGAAACACTTGGCCCTGTGGAATGCTTGCGATGATTTTTCGAACCCAAAAAGATCTTGACGCATAACGAATGATGAGGGATGAGGATATTTCTGTGTTGACTTTGCTGGGGGAGATGGAGAAGGATTCTCACCAAACACTCTCTTTGTTTGGAACGATGACGGAAGGGGGTTTTAGGTTTATATGGAAGGGCGCGCGGAGTTGTTAGGTGAATAAGTCGTCCGGAAATGGACGAAAGAAATGGCATATGGTCCTTATTTAATGACCAGTCTTGGGGGAGTGGCTTGTTGACAATGAACGGTGGATAGATTTATCATGGAGTCTCAGTGATGAGTGAGAGTGGGATGTGTATAACTGTAAGAATATGATGAGAAAACTGACTTGCCATAATTATGTGTCCTTCACGGTGAATATCCGATGTGAAAGTGTTCTTTGTAACGAGCAGATCGCTTCGCATAATCAATAACTCTAGCTGGCTGGAAGGAGCGGATGATAGTCGGAAGTACGCGCATATGGTTGCAAGAGGAGAAACAAACCGGACAAACGAGACGAAACTCATGCGTGGAGAGATCTATTCTAATACTCTCACCTAATACCTCTGAAAGTATAAAAGAGAGGGGGGGATGAGAGGGGTCCAAGGGGTCTAAATGAATACAGCTTGCCACGAGGACGTTGGTGACCAGAGACTTCGCCCCAGCGCCGATCACGAGAAGTAGCCTCTAATGAGCCGGGGATATGCCTTCTAGGGAGCACGAGGATGAAGGGGCTAGAGAGGTTGAAAGTGAGCGGTAGGAAGTCTCGATGATCGGCGGTGGTACAAGTGGTGGAGGTGGCGAACGTTGTAGATCTTGACTCGATGGATGAGATATTGCGGTTAGGGGATCGGAAACTCGGTGGATAAGGGTAGCCTTGGTATGTTCTTGGGTGGCTCGCTGGGCACTTTATTCCTAGACAATCTAGGTAATTAGCTGGTCGGCTAGTGGGTGCGTCTTCTCCAACTGTTGAGCTTAGATCGTCAGTTGAGTTAAGGGGGATAGAAAATCTCACACAGGCCAGTTACAAGCAAACCTGAATGGCACCACGATGAATGAACAGATGTGAATAGATATCTGGGATAAACAGCTCCCGCCTAGTCCTACAACCAACCCCCCATCTATCTGTACAATACACACAATATGATACAAGCCCCCTACCTCCTCTTCGTCCAACCCCGACCATTCGAAATACCCCTGATGCGCTTCGTGTACTTCCAAAGATGGCGGTACTTGGGTCCTTGGCGCTTGGCCTCCCATCCACGCGGCTTTACGGGCGGCTTGAGACTGCGCACGCGGGCAGTGCGGAACTCGACGTCCGCGCCGGAGATGTCGTGGCGCTTCATGACCGCCGCGGTGTTCTCGTCCCACACGCTACGGAAGATGTTGAAGCCGAAGGGCTTGAGAGTAAATTTGTCGCGGTAGGACTTCAGGGAGAAGCCGTCGCGAGAGGAGTAGAGTTCCTTGAGCTTGGCGATGTCGACTTTTTGGCCGGGTGCTTGCTCGAGGAGGTAGATGCCGAGACGGTGGTAGGGGGCGCCCTTTTGAGAGAACGCGGGTAGCCAGGGCACGGCGAGCTGGTCATCGGCCTTGATGCGGCTCAGGGGGAGGGAAGTGTCCGTGGGGTCGAGGGGGATGTTGGCCGCGAGGTAGTGGCAGCGCTTCGTGAAGCCATCGTTCTCCGGGTCAGGGACGTCCGAATCGAGGACGACAATGGAGACGAGACGCTCGCCTTTGTCGAAGACCTGCACGCGCAGACGCGGCGGGTTCTCGCTGACGAGGGAGTCCACGATCTGGCCGGGCGGGATCTTGAGCTGGCGGAAGTACAGCTGCACGTCGGCGGTGGGCTCAAGCTTGGGGAGCACGTCGGGGACGATGTTGAACTGCTTGATGCGCTGGGTGATCAGGCGGTGGTCGTAGGAGCGCCACTTCTTCTCGGCGTAGTAGCGGTAGATGGGCTTGTTCATGTCGCCTGAGTCTGTTAGCAATACGAAGAGTATGTGGTTGGGGATCAATGGCTTACCGAGGCCGTCCTCGAAGCGCTTCTTGACGAGCGGATCGTTGACGTCGGCGAGGATCTTTAACCGCTCGACATGTCTCCTTAGACTGGCCAACTTGGTGTCCTTCATGTACTGTCCGCCCTTGACATCGGCAGCATCCTTCTTCTCCAGGTGTGCAATCTTCTCTACCGCCTCATTGATCTTCCTCAACTTATCGTCCCGGTCCTGGGCGAGGATCTTCCGCGCCTCCTGGAAGGCCTGGTAGGGCAAGTGCTCGAAGGGGATATCGCCCGTGGTGCGGATAGCAACTCGTCGACGGCGGGAGCCAATTGGCATCTTTCCAGCCTTGACGAGCTGGGCTTCGAACTCGGGGAGGACGGTGTTGGGATCGAGGTCGAGGGGGTTCGTCGGCTCTGCAGGAGTCGTAGCGGCGGCCTCAGTGGCCTTGGCTGCAGCGCTGGTGGTGAAGGGCCGGAGCACGCATTGCTGCCGCAATTGTCGGGCGAGCGGCCGCGCGACGGCCTGGCACCGCGACATGGTGATGATGGTTTCGCTGGTGGTGGAGCGGAAGCTGGAGGATCCAAGAGTCCAAGACAGAAAGAAATATCAGAAGCATAGGAAAAAAAACCAAGCTTCTGGGCGGATGCACGGCGGACCCGCTAAAAGTTCGGGGGCGGAAGTTGCCGAGCCAGTTTTCTCGGGTCACGGTTTTTTGGAGACGCTTCTGATACATCGTCACGACGCCTGCGACTCGCCTCGAACCCACGACAATCCCCAGGTAAAATAGCCGCTACTGGGATATTGACGAGATGGCTGGAAAGGGAATTGGCTGTCTCTCTGAGGCGATGGGCGCGCTGAGGGTGGCTGCGAAGGTATGGACCGGCGCAGGATGCCATGGGGATGGGGATGAAAAGCTAACTTTGAGGTAGCCCTGGGTCGTCAGCAGGACGTTCACCCGCTCAATGGCCTCGGAGGCATCTGTTGCTGAGATTACGAAGTCGAACTCGAACTCCCAGGCGATCATGAACTCGTGGAATCCAGGTCAGCTACCTCAACCTCCGTCTAAACTACCTCCAGCTAACATCCCCAGTCTCAACCGTCCCTCTCACCGTCCACGCCTTCCCCTCGCTGGAGCCCACATCTCTCGAGCAATGGTCCGTTCAACACCTCTACCTCCCCCTCCGCCGAGACCTCCTGCACCTCGCCGTCGTGTACGAAGGCGACAGTACGCGCCAAGGCACCGCCTCTAGCAAAACCCGCTACGACGTACATGGCTCGCACCGCAAGATCCGGCCACAGAAGGGTACCGGCCGAGCTCGTCTGGGCACGAAGCAGAGTCCCTCGATTCGAGGCGGTGGAAAAACGTTTGGCCCGCACCCTAGGGACTTTAGCACGAAGCTCAACCGCAAGGTGTACGATAAGGCGTGGCGGACGGCGTTGAGCTATCGGTATCGACGGGGCGAGTTGATTGTGTGCGAGGATGGGATGGAGCTGGTCATGCCGGAGGACTTCGACGTCGTGGCGGAGAAGTACATGAAGGACGGGCTACGAGAGGCGTATCTAAAGCGCTACATGACGGGCATGCTAGATAACCTCGGCCTCGGACGTGCCAGCGGCCGCACTACCTTCGTGACGGGAGACCGACGGGAACGTCTGTACGAGGCTATGGAGCAGGTCCCCTGGGAAGGCCGCGCACTAGACTTTGAGGATGTGGACGTCAAGGATTTGTTGGAAACGGGCAAGATTGTGATGGAGAGGAGTGTGTTGAAGGAGATGATCGAGCAGCACCAGAGTGATCTTGTCAGTCGGGCTTTTATCCAGGGGTGGGTTAAGGATGGGCCTGTTGTTGGGACGAAGGTCCTTGGAGCGTAAGCTGATGCTCCTGGATTGCCGGTAGGCTTGTAGACTAGATTTTGTATTATATATGTGTATACAATCTGAGGATGATACTCTTTCTTCATATGACGATCTCGGATAGGTGATGATTCAGATATATATGTGTCGACTTGATTACATCTACTATTAAGGGTATTTAGGCTACAACTAGCTCATTCACCTAGCACACAGAACTTTTCCTACTCTAGTATGGATATCATACAGTAAAATAATACACCGCCAGGGTTTTCATCTTACACGACGCCTCATAACGCCCCTCCCACGAGCGACACAATCCACATGGCAACCCGCACCTTCAACCCGACTCTCCTCTCGTTCTTCGCAAAGTCATCTCGATCAACCTTGGCCGCATGTTCCTGCAGCCAGCGCTGCTCATCACCCAGCCTACTCTTCAGACCCGCATCCGTCGTGACTATTAGAGTGCCGACTTCAAGATCGTGGGAGTAGCTGCGTTTCGTATAGTTGGAGCTTCCTATGATGCTCATCGAAGGGTTCTTGTCGCCGGGCATGGCCACCCAGAGACCCTTGGCGTGGTACGTCCACCCACCGGGTTGCCCAACTGTGCCTTTCCGCCACTCCTTCAGCGTGATATCTTCATCCCGCCCGTGGTGATGTACTCGGTGGACGAAGCGCCGTGCTAGAAGGGTATATGCGTCTGGTAAAAGGCCCGAGACACCTTTGGACTTGTAGAAGCCATTTGCTTCGGGAGAGGCAGTTATGACGGTGTTATTGGTGGAAGCTGTGTTAAGGAGAAGGTTTGTGAGTGATGGCGCGGGGTTGAAATACCCGGCCGTGAATGTCCACGATGATTCGCGGTAGGCGGGCAAAGCTAGCGTTTTAAGGATGTGCGTGATAATGGGGAGTTCCGTAGAAGTATCGGGTTTCATAACCTGCGACATCTGGCCGAGCATGTACACCCTCGTATCCGCGATTCCTTCAGCTGGGGGCTTGATAGGCGGCGATACCAGGGCGTTCAACGTCGATGTTGTGCTCTTGATGAAAGACTGGGGCTTCACTAGTGGTGATGGGGCGGAGTTAGATTTGGGCCACGCGAGAGTGAAGCCCGAAGCTTCGGAGGAGGGCTGGACCAAGAAGCTGAAGGAGCTGACGCCTTCGTGAATCCTCCAGAAGTGGTCGGTGACTTCTCTGGAAGAGAAGAGGTGATAGCGGTCTTGACGGTTGGTGAAGTAGTCTGAAGAGAGGTTGGCCCTATGACCTGTTAGCATCTGATATCTCCCGGCTCTTCTCAAGGACGAAGAAGGCATACCCAGACATGATGATCTCATCATCCACCCCATACAACTTCATATGCTGCAGTCCCCACCCCTCATTAATCCTCTTAGGAATATATTGTTTCCGAAAGCCCGTTAGATTCGGCGTGTGATACATGCGAATCTCGACACGATCCTCCCCAAATTCGGACACCAAAGGCGCAAGCAGGGAAGCACACGAAGGATTCGGTGCCTCGCGAGTCCCACGCAGCGCATCCGTCAGGATACTGAGTTTGAGCTCGGGGTTCTTCCGTAAGGCTTCTTGAAGCGTCTCGATAAGCTCCTTCTCGGACTTCCCGATATACAGCGTCGACAGGAAGACTCGCTTCTTTGCAGTCCGTATCCGATCCTACGCCCGTTAGCCAAAGGCCTTTGTTCCAATTCGTCTTTTGTCGAACCTTCAACGTCTCATAAAACTCGGTCGGCGTCCTCAGCACCCGGATCTGTTCCCCGCGCACATCGAAGCTCGGCGCCAACCGATCCAACTCGCTCACGAAGGGAGCCAGCGCTCCCAAGCCGTTCACCGTCGCTGGACTCGAGGCCGCAGCTCCCCCAGCTGGCATCGCATATCGTCTGCACTGGAAGCGCACGTTTGCTGACGGGTTGGACCTGAATATCGGAACGCGGAGCTTAGTGGTGCAGCGTGCACAGCTCCGGACGAGCATCGTGAGGCGGCAATTCACCGCTTGGTGTTTCTGGAACTTTAGAGATTAGATTGAGGAAAAGCCGAAGCTCGGAGCGAAGCTGCACTTACAAAAACGGCGCCAGCAATTGGTGGTTGCTTGTCGTCACTGCCGCTGGGGCGCTTTAGCCGAGGATCTCCCGCCCGGCAATCTTCAACTTCAACTGTTCCTGAGACGCACCTCGCATCCCCCCCACGTTCACGAGGCCAATTGCAACCGCAGCCATGTCGACGATCACGCGAACGCTGAGCAACCTGCGCAAGGTTGGGGTCAAGGTGAGATCAACAGATGAGGGCTCAATTGAGCGTGGTGCTGACGGTTGGATAGGATTACTTCAGGCAGCTGCTGGTATGTGCTCACTCCCGGACGACTCGACGATGACTGCGTGACTAACGACGCTGCCTCTCGAAATAGTACATCGGTACGCCTTCTCGCTCCGTTTCCTCAACCGCTCCCGGTATTGACCATCCCAGGTGACACCAAGTACGGCCGTCTCATCGGCACCGACCGCGCCGGCAACAAGTTCTTCGAGAACATGGAGGAACTCCCCCTCCGCACCCGCTGGGTCGAGTACGCCAAGCACGACTACGACGCCGCCCAGATCGAGCCGGGCTGGCACGCGTGGATCAGCTACGCCGTCGACAAGCCGCCCACCGAGGATCCTATTCTGCTAACTGGGACGCGCCACTTCGAACCCAGCGTGCCGAAGCCCAACTATACGATGAGCAGGGGTGCCTTCAAGACTTATAACACGTGAGTAATGGGCTGAGATGAGATGATAGGACGGAGATATGAGGTGCTAATCTATCGTAGTGTCAAGCCGAAGGTCTCTGCTTGGGAGCCTGTGGCTGCGCAGCGGGCATAGATGGGATGGGATGGTTTGTACATATAAGCACTGGAAGTCATGGCTAGAACAACGATACTCTAAAAATCGACTGTGAAGAGTATTCAATTCAAACAAATAAAAGAAGACCTCAATGTGCCGTGGCCCAAGAAGCTCATGCAATGCAAGGCGGCCTATCTAAGGAACCCGGATGCTGTCTGAACCCCATCTACCACGAAGTCCATCTACTATGAAATACTGATGAAAGAACAAAGTAAATATCCAATATGTTGAGCACACACGTATATATAACTGTCCGAGACCTCTACTGCGACTTCGCTTCGATGGCTGACTTGATGGCTGTTGCATTGTTAGCTGTCGGTCCAACGGGTGCAGTTGCTGGACAGACGTACCTTCGCATGACACTTTAGCATCTCCAAACAGCATTCTTGCGTTGGGCATGTAGAACATCGGGTTCGGGACATCCGCTGTCTTCTATTAGAATTCGTTGCATTCCACGTTCGTCATCGACTTACCATATCCGCTGGCCATGCCTCGCTTCATAATCACAACCTGCTTAGCCTTCCAGGCATGCAATACAGGCATTCCCTCGATCGAGCTGCCCTTTTCCATGGCAATGGGGTTCACAGTATCGTTGGCACCGATGACAACCGCGAGGTCAGTATCGGGGAAATCGTCGTTGATCTCGTCCATTTCCAAGACGATATCGTACGGCACGCTAGCCTCCGCAAGGAGCACGTTGCACTGTCCCGGCATACGACCTGCGACGGGGTGGATGGCGAAACGAACGGTGATGCCCTTCGAGCGCAGGGTTTGGACAATGCTTGATAGAGCGTATTGCGCCTTGGCGACTGCCATGCCATAACCGACGATGAGAATGACGGACTCAGAGTTCAAGAGAGCATCTGCTAACTCATCTACTGTCGTTTGCGTTACTTGCCCTTGTGGTTTGTACTCTTGAACTTGGGTCGTTGTCCCTATACCGCCGAAGAGTACGTTTGTGAGGGAGCGATTCATGGCTACACACATGATGTATGACAGGATCGAGCCAGAAACGCCTATGAGTGCTCCCACTGTTGTTAATAGCGGATTGTCTAGCATGAAACCCTCGGCTACTAGGGCGAAGCCACTATAAGCGTTGAGAACGGTGATAACAACGGCTGTTTAGGTTAGCGAGTTTCTGAATTTACAGGAGAGCGGGCGATGACATACGCATATCTGCACCACCAATCGCCGAAGTAGTAGTATAACCCTTAACAAAGCTCAGGAAGGCATTTCCAGCAAGACACCCGGCGGCAATCAAGGGAGCACCGGGTGCCATTGTGATGAATGCGCCCATGGTAGCAGCATTGGTGGCTAGTAGACCTGTATTCAGGACATGACGACCCTTGAATATCTTAGGCTTCGAGGACATGCGGCCTGCAAGCTTGAGGAACGCAACGATGGAACCAGTGAATGTGATACCACCTATACCAAAGTAAGCATTGTCACCCTTTGAATGGAAAAATTGGAAGGGGATCTGTACCAATGAGAACGCCGAGATAGGCTGTCACCATGTGAAGAGTCGTTACGTCGGTGATGTCAGCCATGACACTGCCGATGCTGGTGAGCACGGCTGCGAGACCAACGACGGAGTGCAGCGCCGCAACAGTTTGAGGAAGATCAGTGGGAGTAATCCTCTTGCCAATAAGAATACCTATATTCCAGTGAGCACTCCTATCCTTTACTCTTCCTCACAGCTATTCGGGTCACTTACCTGCAAGAGCACCAATAGCGGCAAGACCACCAAACTGCGTGAGAACCTCAGGAGAGAAGCCAGCGGCAAGCAAGCTAGCCAAAACACCGGTTCCAACACCGAGCATACCGAGCATATTACCCATACGGGCAGTTGCCTGGGTGGCGAGTCCAGAGAGAGAACCAATGCAGAGTAGGGAGCTGACAAGGTAACCGGCTTGGACGAGGCCGCCAGCGCCAGTAGCGGCAGCGGCGACAAATCCACCTCCACACAGGGCGGCAGGAATCGCATAGAGCCAGGGATACTCAGGAGGATCAGTTGCACCTATTTTAGTGTTAACGAGACGACTCATAAGCTGTCGTGCTTCACTTACGCTTGAACATGTCCAACATCCTCTTCGTGATGACGAAACCGCCACCAACGTTAACAAATGCCAAAAGGACGCTCAGAGCTCCAAATGTCTGGGGAATGGTCTCGGGCAAGTATCCGCCACCAAGGATGAATAGACCACCAATACCGACCATACCGGAGATGGCGTTGGTGACGCTCATAAGGGGCGAGTGGAGGGCAGGAGCAACACCCCAGACAACACGGTAACCGATAAGACTGGCCAGAGCAAAGGTAAAGGCATTGGACATGAGGAGCGGGCTGGTGAACTTTCCAAGAGCTAGAGCACCTGCCATGCCGGCAGTGATACCAGTTACTTCACGGGTCTTCTTCTGCCAGGGGGTGAGAGCGACGGTTTCAACAACAGCCTCGGGGGTTGGAGGCTTGACTGGCGCGGGTGGAGGAGCAGGTCGCGGCGCTGGGGGGATGATATCGCCGTCTTTAGTAACGATAGCCCCGCGAACAACCTCATCTGAGAAGTCGATGCCGAACTCCTTATCCTTGGGGGCCATTGAGAGGAGGAATTTCGTGATGTTGTTGGAATACAAAGTGGAAGACTGGGTGGGCAACCTCGATGGTAGATCGGTGTATCCGATGACCTTGACGTCGTTGTAAGTGACCAGCTCTCCCTTCTTCGTAGCCTCGCAGTTTCCACCAGCCTCAGCAGCCAAATCAACGATGACGCTTCCTGGCTTCATGACATCGAGCAGGTCCTTGTGGAGAAGTTTCGGCGCAGGCTTTCCAGGGATCAGAGCAGTGGTAATGATGATATCGACTTCCTTGGCCTGATCTTTGAACAGTTTCATTTCAGCTGCAATGAATTCCTTGCTCATTTCCTTGGCGTAGCCTCCAGCACCTGAACCGTCCTCTTGAATTTCGACCTCGATGAATTCGGCACCCAGGGACTGCACTTGTTCTCGCGCTGCGGGTCTCGTATCAAAGCCTCGAACAATTGCTCCCATGCGACGCGCAGTTGCAATGGCACTCAAGCCAGCAACGCCGGCACCAATAACTAGAACCTTACACGGGGGAATCTTGCCAGCTGCGGTGACCTGACCAGTCAAGAATCTGCCAAAAACGTTAGATGCCTCGAGGACAGCCTTGTAACCGGCAATGTTGGCCATGCTGCTCAGCGCATCGAACACCTGAGCACGAGAAATTCGGGGGATCATATCCATTGCGAAGCTGGTGGCCTTTCGAGCCGCAATCTTCTCAACAAGCGCCTTGTTCTGAGCGGGTTGGAGGAATGAGATGATGGTTTGCTTTTCTTTGATTGCGTCCACCTCGTTGACCTGGGGTCCGCGGACCTTAAGAACGATGTCGGCATTGGACCAGACTTCCTTCGCAGAGCCCACAACCGTAGCACCCGCTTGTTCATAAGCGGCATCGAGGAAGTCAGCAGAAGTACCAGCTCCCCGTTCAACGAGGACCTTTTTGAAGCCTTTCTTTAGTAGCAGCGCCACATTGACGGGCGATAGAGCAACGCGTCGCTCGCCGGGGTAAATCTCCTTGGGCACACCAACAGTGAGCTCCCCATAAGGTGTCGTCGGCGGTACAACAACCGTCGAGTACGTCTTGGGAGCTGGAGGCGGTGTCGTCACGACAGAAGCATGACGAACCAGCGCAAGGGACTTGGCTGCCGCGGGGATGAGAGCTCTTCGGCAGCTCGTAGAGAGGGCACGGGAGCTCTGCCATTGCGGCCGATGACGGCTTAGTAGCGGCTTCAGGTCTGCGACACGGATTAGTCGATCCACAGCAGTGAATTGAATGCGAAAGCGTAGCTCACCGCGAATGAATTGTCGCGTCAGGCGAGGGGGAACGCACAGCTCGGAAGCCAGCGGGCGAAGGACGTTAGGCGCCATGACGAACGACACTCATTGGAAAAGATGAAGAAGCTGAAGCGGCTGGTGATTCCCTCTTAGCAGCTCCACTCTTGCAACTTGCTATGTAGAACCTCTACCGATATCCGACAATGGCAACCATCGACAAACCAAATCAAAAAAACTACACAAAATCTAAAAAAAAATAGTCTAAATTCCGGATGTCCTGGAGAAAGAGAGGAGAGTGTTTCATCCGGATAAAGAGAGGGGGGGGGGCTTGGCCTGAGGGGTCCGTCGTCCCTTTGTCATGTGTGGTTCCTCGCAACGATCGTCGCTGAGTCACCGAGACCGGCCGCCAATTCCTTCACTGGAAGCTCGTTCCTCGGGCAATTAGCCGGTGACCCGACCGCCCTGAACAGTGGGGGCTGATGCGCTAAAACCTGGGGGAGGGGCAGCTAAACGCGGAGAAGCTGTGGGCATGGACTCTAGGGGAATCGGGGCGGGGAGGGGGCCTAGGGGGGCTTTCATGTTACAGTGGATGAACTTGGCTGGAGGCAGTACATCCAGGTACTGGGGTGGTTGCATCCATCATGCACTGGACACGCGGTGGACCGATTTCATCGCCCTCTGCAGGCGATTCATGATGGGAATCATGAGGATCCAAGCCCTCAGAGCCGTGAAGATTCCCGAAACCCCCTGATGAGAACTGATACCCACGGCATTCAACTGCAGAACATGCAATACCCAATGGTAACCTCGGGAGAAGCTACCCCCTGCCGTAGCCGAAGTCATCTCGTTCTTATCAGTCTCACCCCATAGTGGTGATACTCTTCGGTCCACATCGCCTGAGCCGCCGAACGATGGCTTGGTCGGCCTGCACGTCCATCCCACCCCATGGCTGCAGCGAGGCGTCAGGCTTATGCCCTCCTGCGTCCCTGGACCTTATGACACCAGGCGCGGGCCGCTCTGACAGGACGCGCACCGCGCGTTGGCGCTGTCAGAGGACTCGGACGACTCCATCCGGGCTTGGGAGTTAGCCGATCTTTGATGTGCCGTGGGTTGGGGCTGCGTATTGCCAGACTGTATGACTGTCGGGATGATCATGATGATTCACATCATGCAGGAAGATGTGATACATCTTCATGGGAATCGGTGTAAAGAAAAACGAATGACAGCTTTGGGCATTATTATAGAACTAAATGAGCGACCACTTCTCTCCCCATCCTGCTCCTCATGCTCTCCCACTCCGCATTCAAGTCGACATTTTGACACTCAAGATCCATTCATCAACGTGCAAACTCAGATCAGTCAGTCTATGCTGAGAAGCCTTCTCATATCCAAACATCACCCAAGTCACATCACCCAAGTCACATCCCCCACCATTTACGACGATGACCGCCGCTATTGCTTTTGCCGCTGTCGCCGCCGTTTCCTCCAGGGCTCCCGCCGCCGCCGCCACCGCTGCCACCACCAGGAGCACCACCACTGCCGCCTCCTCCTCCTCCAGTACCACACTGTCCAGTCGAGCATGGCGTCTGGCATCGACCTCTAAAGTCTGGGCCAATATTCAGACACTTGTCACACCCGCAAAGTAGTTCCAGGTGATTGCCAACATCCTGGTTAGTACCCTCGCAGAGACAGATGTACAATGCTGATGTGATGTTGGTAGGCGGCGCCCCGTCGGTGCATGTTGCTTTGGGCGTGTTGCAGTACGCCTCCGACAGCAGCTCTTCGGTCCACGGTTTCTCTATGAGGTGTTAGCAGGAGCCCGTAGAATCATATACTAGGGAATCAGTGGGTTACCCATGGCCATGAGGACCTCCGCGCAATAAGTGTACCCGCATTCGCAGATGGGCCCCTCAATTACCGTGCCGGTGGCACTTGGGGCTGGCGATGTGGGAGCCGAAGGACCAGACGGTGGTGGTGGAGGGGGAGGAGGCGCCGGTGATTGAGGAGGAGGGACAGGCGCCGGCGACTCGGGAGGACCAGGTGCTGGGGCCGGTGATTCAGGAGGTGGAATAGGGGCCGGGACCGGCGAGGATGGAGGCGGCGCCGGAGGCTCAGCCGGAGGAGGAGGTACAGGCGGAGGGGACCCAGATGGCGGTGGTGCTGGAACTGGATTAGAAGAAGATGGCGGCGGAACTGGGACCGGATCGGAAGGAGGAGGAACGGGGGCTGGCTGATTCGAAGGTGGCGGAAGGGGGACCGGTTGGACTGCTGTCGATGAAGGCGGAGGGATCACCTGGGGTTTTGCCATGACCATGACGGCCAGGCCTAGAAGACGGAAGTTAATCTGCATAATAATGATATATTCGCGCTCAATATCGCTGTCTGCCCTTCAATGAACGAGAGACTTGGCACTGCTGCTGATCACCGAGTGTAGAGAAGCCTCCATGCCTGCTCTTATACCCAGAGAGCGCAGAAAATAGCAAACACCAGTCCCTCAGAAACAGGGGTTTTGCTCCCGTCCGTGTAGTCCATCGTGGAGAGCATTCCAACGGGCACCAGAGCAATTACGAACACGTCGTTGTCCCACTCCTGCAAACTCTCCCGGCATTGTGAAGTAACTGACTGTATTTCTCACAAAAAGGAATACCAAAAGTCCTTGACATCGCCGTGTTGCCTACTTCGGAGGTATTATCAACAACCCGTGAGACGCACCCCAGCCGTTTGACAGCCCCTGGAGAGCATTGGGCGTTCTCCAAGCAGGCACCGTTCCAACTAATAGTAACGAGGCATGACTTATAACACGAGCATCCACATGGTCAAGCTCTCAATTACCTACCTTTTGGAAGTGCTGAGAGGGGCAATGGCCCGATCTCACCAGGGGCAGTGTTCCTGTCCCTTTTGATGCCTCACCAGCGTAACGATCCACTTGGATCACTGTGTTGTTGAGTATCCGGGACTCGGGCTACGCGAGTACAGACAAACAGGTTTATGCAAGAGTCTCCCTCGAGTCCTTGCTGGGGCAACTTCAGTTACATCGATCGTCTTATATCATACAACATGTCCGGGAGGGGGGTTGGCGTGATCGATAGTTATATCCTGCATAAGGGGACCCATTAGCGGCAATTGTTGGCATGGAAGAGCACTTGCTAATGAAATATTCAGATATTGAATCGTGAGTGGTTTAATTGGGTAAGAGAGTTCCGAAGAATCTTCGCAATTAATACCAAGTCACCTGAGATTGTCAGTGCTCCGAGGAGATGGAGTTGATGTCAGTACAGTGCGGTATATATTTAGCACTATGTCATTGAAACTGTGCTACTACCCCGCCACCTTCCGAAACGAAAACTTCAGCTCTGCCCCTCCACGAGCCACTTTCACCTCCATTCCCACCCGAACACCCCGAAATACTCCAGAAACAACACCCATTGCCCAATATGTCCGACACCAAAGCACCAGAGACGACGCAATCCGCGACCGTCATCAAAGTCGGCACCCGAGAATCGCCCCTCGCCCTGGCGCAGGCCGACCTCGTCGTCGCGGCGCTCCAGGCCCACTTCCCGGAGTACCAATTCCCCATCCACGGCATGACAACGACTGGCGATCGCGACCAGAACACAGCGCTTTACAACTTCGGCGGAAAGGGACTATGGACGACACAGCTGGAGGAGAAGCTGGTGAAAAAGGAGCTGGATGTCGTGGTGCACTGTCTTAAGGATATGCCGACGGTTTTACCCGAGGGCTGTGTCATTGGGTGTGTGACGGCGAGGAAGGACCCGAGAGATACACTCGTGATCAAGAAGGAGTTGATAGAGAAACATGGCTGGAAGACTTTGGCGGACTTGCCGGCAGGAAGCATCATTGGTACCAGCAGTGTACGCCGGATTGCGCAATTGGTTCGACGGTATCCCCATCTGAAGTTCAAGGACCACCGAGGAAACATCCAGACCCGATTGCGGAAGTTGGAGGAAGATCCGGATCTGACCGCCATTATCTTGGCCGCTGCGGGACTGCAACGCATGAATCTCGACAGCCACATCTCACAATATCTCGAGTCCGATAACGGGGGTATTCTGTACGCCGTCGGCCAGGGTGCGTTGGCGGTGGAGTGTCGAGCGGATGATGAGCTGGTGCTCAGCTGCCTCAAAAAGATCGAAGACGAGCAAACCGCGCTGGCATGTGCAGCCGAGAGGAGCCTCATGCGGGCACTTGAAGGAGGTTGCAGCGTCCCCATTGGAGTGGAGACTCACTGGATTGACGGCAAGTTGAGACTGAGGGCTGCCGTGGTGGCATTGAAGGGTGACGAGGGAGTCGATTTGGAGGCGACCAAGCCCATCACCACTCGGGAGGCTGCCGATGAGTTTGGTAAGGAGGTGGCCCAGGGTCTGGTAGAGAAGGGCGCGGATAAGATCCTGGACGCCATCACGGCCTTGAGACAGGTTCCTGACACGGTGAAGTAAATATGACGAGACCAGCGACATGTGAGAGGAAAAGGAACTGCTTGACAACAGACATGTATGAACGGAACGAGATAGATGCCGCTGATAAACCGGCAATGCAAAAACCCAAATATACCCCGGGATGTGAATCACGTTATGGTACACCTCGCGTCTATGTCGTCCAGGTTGAACTGTGCTCCCGCTTCCACCTCGTGTCTTTATATAGCAAACCCACTCCCTATAAGCCAATTTTCCTAGTCCTCCTCGCGCTTAGTGGTCGCTCCCCGCGAATGCCTTGTAGGCCTCAGCATCCATTAGCTCCTCAACCTGCTTGACACCCTCCTCGTCCACCTCAACCCGGGCGATCCAACCACCGCCATTGCTGTCATCCTCGGGGAGCTGGTTAATGGTGGCGGGCTTCTCCTCAAGCAGAGTGTTGACGGCGACGACCTTGAGGCGGATGGGAGCGTTGATATCGCTGGCGCTCTTGACAGACTCGACGGCGCCAACAGCGTCACCCTGGTCGACAAAGTCGCCGGTCTCGGGAAGCTCGACGTAGACAACGTCACCAAGCTGCTCAGCAGCGTAGGTAGAGATACCTACGACACCAGTCTTGTTGTCGGCGGAGAGGTCGATCCATTCGTGGTCCTTGGTATACTTGCGAACAAGATCTAAGGTCAAAACGTGGTGAGTTCATGTCGGAAGTCATCCGAGGGTGGTTTTCGCGGGGAGGAAAAGCGTACTCATCTTGGACGTTGAGAAGGCTCGGAAGGAGGTCCGGGCCAGAGGAGCGGCGCGAGGAGCACAGGCTCTGGCCAGGGGCGCGGCGGCGCGAAGAGATCGAGCAATTGAGGCCATTGTGACGGTGGTGAGGTTGTGGGAGGAGGATTTGGCGAGGGTTGAAGGTTGATTCGGGAGAGTTGCCGAGCGCAAAGATATCAGTTCGGACTAACAGATTGGAGAGTTACGGGTTGGAGACAGCTTAGTCATCGAGAGGATGAGCGTCGGGCCGACGAAAGCCATTCTTGGAGGGGGTACCGCTTGGGGAGCATTACTACCAATGAGAGAGGGGATGTTCTTTGAAACAAGCACTGAAGAACAGGGGAAGAGCGCTGGAACTTACTAGGATTCAGCGTCTTGGCCTACTGGGAATATTGACCAAGACGTCGACTTTGAACAGATGATAATCAGTTATATGTTTTATACCATTTCATTCAGGTGTGAGTCTCATAAGTCAAATCGAAAAATCAATATTAATGGAGGAATTCGTGCGTCCGAGGGATGTCTTGACTACTAACACCATCTCCTTTTGAAGGATTTGTTAGATCGCACAAGGATTAATAAGGTTTGACCGTCGAGGGTTGTAGCAAGAAGCTGTGATTGGAGCCATCCATCCTCCTCCTTTCACTTGTAAGCGCTGAGCTGGCTGTGAGAAGATGGCTGCTTCATCGGGCATGTAATCTCCTTTGAGTGATGATGCCTGATGATGGTTTGGGCTGTGCGTTGTCAATTATTAGCTAGAAGGGGCATTTAGCGAATGAATGGTTTGTCGTACAGCCTCCATGTTACGCTGTTGATGTTTACTTTGGTACGAACCACACGACAGTAATAGTCAACATCAACAACTGGAAACAGTAGGAAATACGTCTGAATATGAGCATGGAGATAACAACAAAATACCCCTCATCTCGCCTCGCATCATCCTTCCATCATCTCCGCTAGAGCTGGCCTTGTCTTATCTTGGAAGTTCAGCCAGCCAGCCCGCACCAGAGCGCGTCACGTCACGTCACACAAGCTTCAAACTCTCTTGTCCACCATCAACGAACGCGTCGAGAGTCGCGAGCCCAGCTTAGCTCACGAACCCACTTGACCCCATACACCCGGCTTTTAGACCATGACATTCGAGCTGACTGTCCTGATTATCGGCATTTAGCGCTGAGCTGTTCTGCGTTGTTGTTGGCGCTGAGTGAAGATCGAGAGGAGCCATTATCACGGTGCCTCTTTTATTCCGTCCCGCCCTCATCGGCTTCAACGTCAGCCAAAGGGACCCCCCCTTGTCAACTGTCAACCACTCCCCAAAGCCCCTCCAGACTCCAGCTCCCGCCTTGTGGCTCTGCTTCCCTCTCCTTGCCTCGTCTGAGACCTTGTCTCATTAATTCGTCCAATTCCGTCCGCTCCTTGGCTTGTGGCTTCTTGGACTTCGGAGACGAAAGCCTCGCCTCGTGCGCCCGCGCCCGCGGCCACTGTTTGCCGCCGCCCACGTTCAAGTGCCGCTGCCGCTGCACTACTACTGGCCTTCAACCGCTGCCGCACTGCCGTTGGCTTCATGAGTTCGACAAGCTGAACTACGGTCTTCATCTTCTCTTCTTCTCCCCCAGGCGCATAATCCGACTACGTTCTCTACCAAATCTAAAGACTAATCGACGACCGGCCGCTCAACTCCACCGCTCCTTCATCCCTCTTCTCCAGCACCCTCTCTCAAGCTGGACGACCCCACGATCCTTGCGGCCCCTTCCGCAATTCCTCCCGACACCGCCGCCGTCGACACCATGGAGAACGAGGCGCCTCCCCTTCCCCCACACGATGTTCATGATGACACCCTTGGTGGCATTGAGGGCTCGCCGCATCTTGCGTCCAGCAACGGCTTCCGCCACCAACAGAGCCAATCATTAGACGAAGGTCTCTCCAACAGCCCAAGGCAACAACTCGAGCAACAAGAAGACCCATCTCAAAGATATACCCCTCCCGTCCAGAGCGCTCCCTCCATCCCGAGACCAGCCAGCGGTCTATCAAACCCTGCCACACAGCAGTCTTACAATGAATACCGACAAGGATCTCAAGAAGCATCGAACGGCCGGAATCATGTGGTCATCAAGGTCGGCATGGTGGGAGATGCCCAGATCGGCAAGACGTCTCTCATGGTCAAGTACGTTGAAGGCAGCTGGGACGAGGACTATATCCAGACTCTGGGGGTCAATTTCATGGAGAAGACCATCTCCATCCGGAACACCGAAATCACCTTTTCCATCTGGGACTTGGGTGGTCAACGGGAGTTCGTAAACATGCTGCCCCTCGTCTGCAACGACGCCGTCGCCATTCTCTTTATGTTTGACCTTACCCGTAAGAGCACTTTGAATAGCATCAAAGAGTGGTATCGCCAGGGCCGAGGGTTCAACAAGACGGCTATTCCCATCTTGGTTGGGACCAAGTACGATCATTTTGTGAACTTTCCACCTCAAGACCAGGAGGAGATCTCGAATCAGGTGCGTTGCAGCTCGACATGTTGCATAGGCTCGATTTACTGACAGACTTTAGGCGAGACGATTTGCAAAGGCTATGAGGGCAGCCCTGATTTTCTCAAGTACGAGCCACAGTATCAATGTGCAGAAGGTTAGCTCTATCGTGTATTATGTTTTGGAGCTTAGCTTCTCGCTAACAATATCTAGATCTTCAAGATTGTCCTCTCAAAGGCGTTCGATCTAAAGTGTACGATACCTGAGATTGAAAACGTGGGGGAGCCGTTGTTACTATACCAGTCCGTCTGATGGATGACTGACTGGGGGCAACATTTTGAGGCTGTTAGGAAATTATGGTCCCGCCGAAACGACACTACACCTCAACATAAATTTGGGATTTAACGAAGGCATGGTCACGAACGTATCATGTTTAACACCCCGCATGAAATACCGAAGCCCTGCTTGCCACTCTATGGAACGAGTGGCTACGAGCAATCACGGCAAGGGGGGATGATTATTGCACAAAAGTGCTGACACTGGCTGGACCAAACTTAGCCAGCTAGAGAGAGCAAAGCAAGAAAGAAAGAAAGATAGTAAAACTCATTTTGTACCCCAAACAACCCAACTTTTCCTTTGTCATACAATGGACCATCTTCTCATTCCCTACTACTTACCAACTTACTAGTTTCTGCTTCAATTTGCTGTTTTATTATAGGAGAAAACCAGGAGGAACAATTACTTTCTCAGAGACCTCCTGTGGATGAGACGGACGTCTGGCGCGCTGAGCTGCGCACTACTCTCTGCGCAAGCATTCTGCTTTTAGTGTTTATTTTTATTTTGGAGGAGACACGAGACAGATTTGAAAGAACATTTTAATTGATCGTCTGCATCAGTTACTTTGTTAAGTTTGGGATGCATTATGCATGGTTGTACCCTCGACGTAGGAGATGGATACAGTACAGGGGAACAGGCTGGTTAGAAAGGGGCAGATATGAAAGAGAAGTGATGTTCAGAATGGGTTGAGAAGAGTCATTGAGTGCGAGTTTGTGACTTTCATCTGAAGCAGATCGCATTTCTTACCGTCTCTTTCCATGGTGTATACTTCAACTCGTGAGACAGCCGTTCCTCTTACTTGGCGCTCGGGTTTCACTTTATCGTTAGATGGCATAGTCACCATTTGTACCAAAGGGAGAAGGCAAAATGGATGGGAGATAAATCAATTGATACTAATGCACTTTGCAGATACTTTTTTTGCGTTCCTAAAAACACCATCACTAGATCTTCATGCCTCAATCTCGTAATCTCATAATCTCATAATCTACCATAATCATACACTATCTTAAGTCAGATCCCCACCTATGTAAATGACTTACTGGTTTAGTGTCGAAGTGCGTCAGGGACAATCCGCCAGGGACCCCCTCCGGAGCAAGGGCTTGCCGAGCCCAAAGCTCCCGATGCAGCAGCTTCCGCTGCTCTCGACGGAGAGACTTCTCTCGAGCCTCCTCGGGAGATCGTCGAGCATGGCAAGATCTCGCCTCTCGCTGCTTCTGGCGGCGAGCCTCCCGCTCTTGGTGTGATCTGGGAGGAGAGCGGAGGAGCACCGGAGGCGGAGACGCAACACGGGCAAAGGACGTGATGGGGGCAGGTTCGCGATCCTCTGGGGGCGATGCATAGAAGTCTGCTCGGCTTTGAGCAATCTTCCGGTCCACCTCCCGCTTCAACTGTTCTGCTCGAGCAGTCGCCCTCTCCGATCTCACCTTACGGTGCCGCAGCTCAATGCTGCGGTCGTCCGTTCGCTGCTTCTTCTGCAGCTTTTTTGTCCTCTTTTTAAGTGATCTCTGCAGCCAACAGACTGCCATACCACCTGAGAAGAGAACACCCATAATTAAAATTCCGACTACTATCCACTTACTTTGTTCCTTCGTAGCATCGTTTCTTCGTTCAAGGGTCATGTGCTCGCGAGGGGCCAGCAAAATAGCGGCAGTGGAGTTCATCAGGCATGACGAGGAGTTGCGAGGATAGCTCGCAGAGGAGAAGTAATTATAGGGCGCCATGATGAATTTTGTTATGGATACTGGATATCCTGGGGGAAGTTAGCGAATGGGTTCTCCGAAGGGACTAGAAGGGGTTGATATTTGATGTGATTAGTATGTAGGTAGTCAGTCCCTCCGAAGTGTGTTTGTGTGTATTTGTGTCTGCGGTTGGAAATCCGATTTCAGAGCTGGGGAAAAAGGGCCTATTTAATCACAACTCTTTCATGCTTAATGACTTCGCTGGTACCGTTCGATTTGAGCATTTTGAGGTAGCTGTGCCAGTGTGCTGACAAGATCATAACGTTCAGGGGTAATAATTGGGGTAATGAAGCGATAACAAGGAGATACACTACGAACAGTAGAAGCAATAGAGGAAATGAACTTTCATTCCTCTTGCCTGGTCATCTTAGTGATGGCGTTCAGCCGTTTTGGAGGATGCACATGAAGGTACAGCAACAAGCTGGTCCTCATCGACGACCGAACTTGGAGAGGAACAGCCGAGCGTAGATTTCCGCCCATGTCTTCGGTCTAGGAACAAGCACCTCTCTTCTATATTCCTGAACAGTACCAATTGAGGCAAAACAGCGGATACACACGGATGGCAGTGTGTCGAAGGCCTTGTGAAATCGTGCAGAGTGGCATAAGCGTAGGTTTTTAACTGAGAACGTCGCTCGTGAAGGCCGATTCGTATGATCGTTGTATGTATATTATGAGGTTCTTAAGGTCAAGCTAATCCTGTCTTTGACATTAGGAGTAAGTCTAGCCATCGCCGTTTATGTTTCAATCGGATGTGACAGCCTAGACCATTCCCCCCTACCTTGGCTCATAACCTAGAATCTGGAAGCATATGAAAGTATGGATATTGCGTAATTTTTACAATGTTTTCAGCACTTAAGCTAGAGATGTCTTGTTGATGATGCCGACCTCTGACTCTGGCCGTGAAAGCATTCCTAGGCTATTCCTGCAGTTGACTTACCCTTACTCTACTCAGCTACTGATACACAAGACCTAGGAGCGCCACTGAAGTCATCGCGTGTGATTTCTTGCCGAGGTTTCCTAGACAGTTGATGGATTGGGTTTTCCAAATGAATTGTCGCTCACGCGGTATACCCCTAATCTTACCATTTTACTGATTGTTTCCATTTTGGAAGGTGATTGGATGTTTTTAACTCTCATTGGTACAGTATGGAGATCGAACATTGTATATTTAGTCGGCCCATCGACCTGCTGTAGCCACACACCCCCGTAGTCTTCACACATGAAACAGAGTATTCAAGCTCATACGGTAGTTACAGAATCAACCGAGATGCAATCGTAACTCCCCCGCTTACCCCAAACTAAGCACTTTACTAAGTTATCAACTGTTCACCATACCGAGAACCAGTGATTGAAGCGTCAGGCATCACATCCAGTCTAGCATAAGGGACGATGCCACAATTCTGTTCGTGATACCGTGTTTCAACATACTCGTACTTAATATCTGAATCGAAGCTATTTGTAGAGTGCTGGGGAAATGCCCAAACAAGGCGTTGTTCACAACTGTTCACATGACCTCTAAATACCCGAGACCGAACAGAACATGACAAAGTAAACAGCTTCCCAACTCAACGGCCCAAAAAAAAAACATGTACAATGGCTGCCATAGAACATGTTTTCCTACTGGTAGATAAATATACGTCTGCTCTACTTCCCCGTCAACCTTCTATCTACCATCTTCACCACCTTCCTCACTCACCTAGTCTACCAAGCAAGAACGGCCTAAACTCATCAAAACTAGTAAGTTTTATCACCCACGATAACACACACTCAGAACAAGATGAATGCCGTTCTTCCTACAAACAACACCCTCGTTCAGGGGGCCGCACCAGCCGCCTTTAGCGGCACAAGCGTTTACGCCAGAGAGAACGACCCACGTAAATCGACGGCCGTGTTTGTTTGGGTGTCTCTATCTATCGGGCTTCTTGTGTCTGTCCCGTGCTTATGTTACGTTGTTTACCGTTTTGTCAAGATCGCCATAGGTAGGAGGCAGAGAGATGTGGAGCTAGGTCAGCGGTGAAGACTTGAGGGAGTATGAAATATAGGGTGAGGTGAGGTGAGGTGAAGTGAGATCTAACTATGTTAAGACAATACGATAGGGTTACCCAAGAATTAACAAAGCTTTAGCAGCGAGTAGCAGTTCCTTTCGAATGTGGCCGAGACTCAGTGAACCAGTGACTGACATAGTTATCTACGAAGATTGCATTTGAGGCACGGTGCAAGTTACACAGAGGAAAAAGGTATAGTTTATTACGCAAGGCAAACTAAGGCTTCCCATCGATTTACTCGAGAGTCAAGTGACATGACTCAACCTTGGCCAGAGACGTGCCTCTAGTAATCCGGGGGTCTGATAGAACTGTCCTCCCGTAAATATGTACGGGCGTTTACACGAACTCTAGGCCGTCAGAGTTCATATGCAATAAATTCTATAATCGTCATATGATTCTGGCCACGAAACCTTTCAACGTAATCTACTTCTATGCCGCATGTATTGACATCGTGTCCCGAGCCCTGTCATCAAGGTCTCTGCTAGCAGAGGCTCTAGGAGCGAGTTAATGACGTTACCTTTGTCGAAGTCAATCGAGATCCTGTAGCAACTCAAATTCTAGCAAAGTTCGAAGTCTCATTAATGTTTACCTCTCGTCAAAGACCAGATGACTCAGATCGTAACATCCTATCCAGAAAATGTAAACATCCGGGTACTCGGTGTCAGTTGCCAACTTTAAGCGTCCCAAGGCCATGTCAGCGGAAAAGTAAGTCGTCGATGAGAACCTTGAGGGTCAAGGTTCGGCGTTGAACGATAGATTAAACCTGCATAGCCGACGGAAACCTACACTCCGTTGCGGTCAATTGAGCGCGATTCGCCCACAGCAACAGCGGCGAAAGTAAACAAGCAAAGTAAATAGTGCTCAACACCAGACTTCTGGTCATGAAATTTTTGCACTTGTTGCCGTGATATTGATTCCGGGCCGACCGCTTGTAGAAACTTCCGATGCTCTGCATTCTCCGCGCTTATCGAGTGACCAAGCGCTCGTCTCTGGCCGTCACAGAACAAGATGTCCAGTCCATCGCCAGATACGGCGGTATGTTCACTTGAAGCACCCAACCCAGCGAACTCCTAGGCCCAGTCGTATTGCCCTCATAGCCCGCCCGTAGAGCTCTCTAGCAGAGGCCCTATCCCATATCGCCATCGCCCCGCCATCGTAACTTTCTCGATCTGTCCCGTATATGCGCCACCCAAAGTGACCAAACGCAACGAAACACCAAGTCAGACGTCTACGATGCGAAACGCCTGTGTATGGCGTTCGCATTCGGTTGTCGAAGCTTGTTCGCTCGTCGCATGTAGGTCCGATATGCGACTCAGAGGACAATTCCTTCCTAGGAACGATGAGGAAGCGGAAACCGTCATCGAAATCAGCCATCGTGAGTTGCGTCAAAGTGCAAACTGTCCAAACGAAAAGAGAGTTCTCCATCCTCCAGAGCTCTATATAAACAGAGGCATCGACCTTGTTCATCCCTCGTTCTTTTCTTCCTATCAGCATCAGTCTTACTTGATCAGAGGAAAGCATTCGCAACACACTCTGCTTTACCATACCTCACCATACTTCCCCCGACCCACCACCTTGGACACACTCAGAATCCCAAGATGACCCATAACACCAATAGTAAGTTCCGAGCCTGCTGGCTTCCTCTACCCACATCCCCATGCCGACTACCAGAGCATGAACCCTCACACTTGCATATCGAGGACATGGCCTCATAAGGTGTAGTGTTGAGCGTCGCTAACTCAAATCCAGACAACGATATGTGGTCTCTCGAAGAGGACCTCCAGTTTCTTCCGGCGTCGTTCTTCTCGGCCAAAGAACTCGCCAACAGCCCGCAAGCCTCGGGCAGCTCTGGCTCAGAGGGCTCACGATGCCCGTCGGCAGGGGTGGATTCTTCCACCTCTGCACCTTGTTCTCCACCTCCCTCGACCACCACTGTGGACGAGACACCTGTTCCTGAGCCGGAGAACCATAATCAGGAACCCCGGCCGGGGGGCTCAGCCAGCAGCACCGCGGAACCCTCCCGGTGGGAGCTGTGTAGCCCTTTCCTGGGGGGCGTCCAGTTCGAGTGCCAACAGATCGAGCCGGAGAACCGGGAAAAGTTTATCAACCCCCGCAGGTTGATTTGCCCGTCCCCAAGGGGCAAATGGGTCCTCCCCCCTCCCGGCCTCTTCGACGACAAGCCGCACATGCGGTTCCTCAACGAGGAGGGACTGGTGTGGCACAGTGCCGGGTTTCTCCTTGAGGGGTGCCCGGCATGGGTGCCGATCCTCAAGAACCCAAGGTACTCGTAAGGGCAACGGGGGCCTGGGAAGCGGAACGGTGTCTAGAGTGTTGGGTGGGAATTAATGACGATGGGAGGGATAAGCGTTGGTTTCGGGATGTTCCTGTCGATGGGATGATTATCATTTCGTGGAAGTTGGAGTTGAAGGGTTGGATATGTTGTCGAGTTTGGATGGGTTTGTTGACATTCGGGTAACGAAAGCTGCAATGGCAAGTTTCATGGGCCAACACCAGTGCTCCTTGTCTCCATTCTCTTGTGCCATTGTCCCCATTCATCGTCCATGAGTATGTTGTGCTTGCTTTGGCGCCCTTCAAAATGTTGTTGAGAAGTTGAGACTCACCCACTGGCTTCCAACCAGGTGTCTTTAGAGTTTGTCGTCGTGGTCAGAAAAGGGTTTGCGGGTTAGGTAAGCATCGCGATGCACTCCTCAACGCTGCCATATGTTGATCCCTTCCACGATATTTTCTCCCATCCTCCGTACCTGTTAGAGGGAACCCAGAATCACCTCAACAAGAATGGGCCCCCAGACTCTTAAATACCGAACGTCGTCCCACCACTTCGGAAGCTTCGGGGCGGGCCCAAGATCTTTGGAGGTTGGCAGCTTCACGCTTACGGGCTAAGCCAGGCCCCGCAGCCCAGCTCCAGCCAACCGTGTGGCAGCTGTTCCTGGATCCATTTGGCGCTGCAATGATCAGCACTCTATTTGGTGCCCTTGCAGATGATGCAGTTGGAGGGTGGGAACTGATGGGGAAAGGGATCCATCCATGACGACTTACACGCGATGGGACGAGCTTCTTGAACGTATTACCTTGCGTTGGAATGTTGATCTCACAACATGAGCTGGGCTTGGGCTGGACTGGACACATCATATGACTGATCGTGAGCTGGTCAAGAGGAAATTTACCATATGATCATTCGCGGAAACACACGACTCAGAGCATGCGATGCACAGGCACAGAAGCTGAGCAAGGAAGATGGGAATCCCCATCCCCCGACTTGGCCACTCATTCTCGAGGGCTATTCATATTCTCTCTAGGTAGAACACCAAAAGTGACTGACTCTTCATAGAGCCTCTCTGCCGGACTTGAAATGCCGAACAATGAAATAACAAAGAAAACCATAGTGCTATACTCCGTCAATTCCGTCCAGATAGATGTAAAGCCTCGCCTTGCACAAGCATATATAAAAAGCTCAAGAGAAATAGGACTCCGCCAACGCCCCTTCATGATATGAAATCCCCGTACGCTCGTAGGATAAAGGAAGAAAGGTCCGACCAATTAATGGTATGTACAGTGGGTGTGATGTTGCGGTGGCAATGACTGGTGGCCTGGTTGATTTTGCGTGTCTGTATGTTTTGTTTTGTCTTTTGTTGCCAATTGGGTATCTAATGCTCGAAAATCCGAAAGACGAGAAACCATCGCCAACGAGGAGAGCTTGGCGGGTAATTGAGTCAATGGGAAAGTGACCATTGTTGTGTTGTTGTTATTGTTGGTGACGAGCCTGATCATGATTGCTTGTTTTCGTCACCCCAGATGGGCGCGTGTAGAGGCTTGCTGACGCCGAAGCCAACACCAACAGCAATGCCAATGATCAAAAATGCAATGAGGATCTTGGTAATGATTCGGTTTCGTCGGCTCATCTGAGCCATGCATGTGCATCGCTTCCGCTTCAACTTGGCGGCCTTGGCCTGCTTCTTCCAGTCGTCCTTGCCAGGCCAAACCTGGCAATCCGTCATCTTGCTCGGATTGTTTTTGAGCATGCACGAATCCTTCGTCTGGGTCGGGAGTATGGCCTCGATGTCAGTGTCGAAAGGGTCGCGACTCTTGTCTGACCGAGGCGTAGAGACGGAGCTCATACGGGGCGACTTCTCGAGAGGCGAGGGGCAGATGGTAGAGACATTCGAGAGAGCCGCCTTCTCGGGAAGGCTGATGTTGGTGTCGACGCCGGGGCCGCTTGGGCGTCCAAGTTTTGTGTAGTTGTTAGGCATTGTTATGGTGCAATTGAGAGTCGTATCGAAAATTGCGTGTGGTGATCAGTTGAGAATCTCGAAGAGCGACGAAGGCCTTTGTGGTCGAGCGACGTCGTAGAGTATTTAAGACGGGGTTGCCTGATTCGTGTACGATCCGGCTATAGCACGAATAAAATCGTGTTTAAATGTTGTCCAAGTTTTGCTGTGAACGGTCAGTTTTCTCCTTGGGTAGATGACTTTGTGGCAGGGACAGGTGACGACAGCGCCAGGGGACAAGGCATAAGAACATCGAGCCAGGTGCCACAAGGGATGGGAGACGTACACGACTGCAAAACCACAGTGGCAGTGAAACCAAGCTTCAATGCACCGATGATGGAGAGTGGCAAAGGCTTTGGGAAGGATCCGCGAGAGAAGTGTTGGATTGTTTGCGGAGAGGGTGTTGAGGCGAAGCTTAAAAGGAGCGGCCGTGAGGTGGTGAAGAGGCGAGCGAGGGCAGAGGTACCTCCAGAGAGCTAGGTACTAGTAGTAGGGCCGAGCACAAGGGGGGATTGGTCTCAGCGTAATGGCGAAGATATGAGCTCCTTCAATTGGCTTGAAATGAAGAGAAAAGACAAAAGGAGAGTGTCTTGACGTTGTCTGATAAGATGAAGCCGGAGAGGAGTCAAACTGGAAGTCCCAAGTCGAGGGTTGAAGAAGAGATGAATGGATGGGGAGAGGCAGGCCTAGATGGTTTTGAGGTTTGAGGGGGGAAGTGTCTTGGGGAGATTGCGCCCACCCAGCAGGGACAGCAGGCCCAGCACCAACCAGGACCAGACGCTTGGGCCCCAGAGACGGGTGCGCTAGGGACGGCCTTGCCGCTTTTGGGCCTGGTACCTGCTGGTTTTAGCGTGCCCAGACACCGTGGCCCCAGTCCGTAGGCCCCAAAGGCCCCCAAGACCACCAAAGTTTCCTGCGGCTTCAAGCAGGCCCCCCCCCCCCGGAGACTCTCCCCTAGAACACCCTAATGAAGTCGCTAGACAGAGGGTGGCGCCCCGTCCCCCCAGCGCAAGGTCCGTTGGAGTAGGACCTTGGCGCGGCCCTTTAGCGGGTTGGCCAGGCCTGGATTCGGGCGTATCCCAAGCGGAGTCGTTCGTTGTGAGCTGGAGGGCTTGGGGCGGCGGCCACTTCGAGAAACGAGCGACAGCACCGGAACCAGGAAGCCCCGACAAACAAGGTTCCCATCGTCGAGAGCATCGTCGCAATGCGCTGGAATGGTTCCCTTGATATTTGGCAACGACTACAGAAGTTTATTGCTGTGATGGGTAATTCTAGTCAATGCACAGTCGACAATACAATAGAAGGATCCCTATGCAACACGCCAGGCTCTGAAAATCGACAGACTCAGAATGGAGCCCTTCTGAGATGCTGACTCGCCATGATCAGGTGTTGTATTCGACTCTAGCTCCGTCGCACACACACATCCCCGTCTGTGAGAAGCGATCAGTTGCAGAGTTATTGAGAGTCTTTGAGTCTTTTAGGGGCGAAATGGCATGACTGGGCTTGTTGAATTGCTTCTTTCGTCTCTTTTTCTCTGCTGCTGATCAGTTTCTTGCGCGCGACCTCTAATTATCTCTGTCTCTTGTGATCTGTTTCCGTTTGACGCTCTGTCGCTAATAACCCCTCCAACGAGTCTCTGCATTTAGCCATTATGGTGCCGCAGCTGGGCATTGATTATGCATTCTGAGACCCTAGCTCAGTATTGTCTCCTCTTTTGCCGGCTGGGGTCATTTGAGGGAGATTTTTCGCACGTCCTTTTTCCTACGAAGGTCCGACTGCCGTTGGGCCATAGGAGACGGAGCACTGCGCAATTAGGACCATGCCGCTAGAGACACTGACGAACGATCGACTTGAATTGTCGCCACTGGATTCAAATGCTACCAGACGGGCGCATCGCATCAGTGGCTTCTAGGCTTCCAGGTTTATTGAAGTCTTTGGGTTGCGCGCTTTTCTTATTCGTACTGACTTTGACTGACTGAGGTGACCTCCCTACTTGAGCTATCGACCACCGCGTCGGCGACCCTAACTAATGAGAATGAGGAAGCTACGCGAAGTTTATCTCGAGGAAGAGGAGCTCCGTCAATGGTGCAGCCAACAGCTCGAAAACCACCACTGCGTCTTGGGTTGCATAAAGATCTTCAAACCAGCGTCATGGCTAAGCAGTTTCGTCACTTCGACTTGGTCAATGGCTACGCACTATGCACGTATTTCACCTCTCTGGGCGGCAAGCAAGCGAGAATAGTGACGATGCGACGTGATGGGGCATCACGCTGAGACAAGGACAGAAATTGGTTTAATTTTAGCAGGCGACTATCGGTCCAAGTGCCGAACACGAGATCAGCCATCGACTGCCATGTAAAGAAACATTCAATGTTGAGGCCATCATCAGAGAGTCCAGCGGCTGCATCCGTCGCCAGCCCGTCTTCGGCTGCCCCTCTCCCGACCGAGGATAGGAAGCAGTCGGTTCAAGAGTTTTTGGCATCTTCCAAAGACAACCTCCCCAAAGACCTGCTGTTGATGGTTCGGCGACGGCAACGTAACGCGGTCTAGAATGCAGACGGACTAGGACTAATGCAGGGTCCCATTCAACCATGGCCGGCTCTCGCATTGGCTCCAACGGGCGTTCCCATGTACGTGATCTGCAGCCATCATCTTGAGCCCAAGCGACCAGGCCTCCATTGCCACGAGTCGCTCCCAATCCAAAGCTTCCAGGGCTTGTTCCACAGCTCCTCCACAGCTCTTCCAAGCATCCAAGCATTCGAAAGCCCTCGCACGCCGTCTCTGCGCCGCATCATTGCCTTTAGCATCTCGGGAATGTGGCGGTACGGCAATTGCCTTTTCCACCTGTCAGAGCAAACCTTGGACCTGTCAAGATTGATACGGGCTTTGGCGGCGCCAGTCTTTCCACCGTCCCCAGTATCCCTTACGCGGCAGTCGAGCGCGATACGATTACGATTGCTGCGATACGGCCGGCGCTTGGGTACGCGGATCTCCTATCGTGAGGACGTAGTGTAATCTAGGCCACAGTAGATTCAGCGGGAGGGTAACAGCGCCAATCTGAGGACCCTCTTGCGATCCGACATTGGACGGTTACGGCAAATGCCCTGGTGCTGGTGCTGGTGCTGGTGCTGGGCCCTGGCCCTGCTTCACGTTTCCCATTGAACAAGGCGGGGTGCTTGCTTGTCAGGGGTAATGACTACATTTTCAACGTCGGAACCGCGTTGTTGCAACCACACACGCCCGCTGACAGTCCAACGTGCAATGCTGCTGCAACCCAGGGGCCCTGATATGATTATTTCCATTCCCGGATCTTTATGCTACCTAATGTAGGGATAGAGAATTATGATCTAGATAGGGCACGTATTGTTACCTCTTTGCGCCTGCCGCGCATGAGCGCTTGAACATCTCCAGGAGCACGTGCACTCCCCTGTGACATTACATTCCTCTCAACTTCAGCTTCAACTCCACGACAAGGTCTCCCTACCCTACGTCCTGCGCGACTTGATTTAGGATGTCAAAATGGCTGTCCTTTCTTGCATTACAGAGCAAGTGCTCTGATAGACACTCTCTTACTCCTATGGAAGGTCCTACCGCACTCCGGTAGGGTGCGGTGTGACCTTTGGAAGCGACCATCAGAATTTATGCCCAGGCAGTTCATAATACCTTCCACAACTCCAAGATGTCAGAGTTCAGCTTGGTCGAGCCTTCTTAGGTTCTCTTTGCTATCCAGCGGCAGTAGTGGGCGATCTCGGCTTCGTCTCTGGCGCGCTTCCTCCTCTTCTCTTGTCCCATGCACATCTCCCGAGCATTGTCTATCATTCCTTGTCTAGAACATATGCTGGCTTCATCATAGCACCAGGGCGAGTTCCCCCAGCACCTGACATTCGCTTCCCCTTATCTAGATATCGCCTCGACGGGATATCAATACTCCTCACAACGGCTGGGTACGTCGAACCGGCTGAGTATGACTCTCCAGCTTCATCGGATTCCGAAGAACCGTCGCTGCCCTCCACCCTGGTATCATCTCCACCCCGAGCCGTTCTTTACTTCAAGACCCTCTGCCAGGATGGAGAAGCAGTACGCCGAAGAACGTAGACGAGAGTGGAAGTGGCTGGCCACCGACGACACCAAGAACTTTGATTCCGCCGTTTGCGAAGCACTCTGCTGGCCATGCGGTGTGTACGCACGTATTCAGCAACGTCTGAGAAATGCCATTAGGGGTCGCAATCCTGTTGACATTGGAGAGCAGCCGTTCTTCAGCAGTGACTGTGCCACATTCTGCATCTGTCTTCCGTGTAAGCCAAACATCTCCCCTCCAATGTCCTGGTCTTTTCACGACTCTGACATATCCCAGTCTATGGCTTCCTCATTGCCAAGGTGCAGGGCACGATTCGAGAATATTACAACATCGATGGCAGTGAATTCGGTGACTGGACTGACGGCTTCTTCTGCCCCCCTCTCACCCTAGTTCGAGATGAGAATGAGATTATATATCGCGAGAGAAATGGAGCTGGGTACGATACAGACCCCTATAAATCACCGCCCCCCATGGGAACCTCGTCGTCAAGTTCATCCTCCGGCAACCTGAACACCATTCCCGAGGCTAGTCGAGACCCGTCCACTAGAGGACCATCACGTCGTGCCTCGCGTGCGAGAACGGGACTTCACTCAATCGCTGCGGATTGTGTATACCCAACTGAGGCAGCCGCTTCCCCTCACGTTCATTATCTTGACCAAGATCCAACTGTCTTGGCCCCACCACCAGTTGATACTTCCCACGAGCTACATCAGGATTCTACCGCCCGTCAAGTCGCCACACCAGCCCGGAAGCATTCCCTGGCGACAGACCATGTTGCGCCTCTTCCCGGTCCAGCTCTTCAACATGAAATTCATCATGATCAGACTGCCCCTCCACCTACCGAGGTGACTCCTCACCACCTGGAGGGTGATATGGTGTCGTCTTTCCCAGGTAGACAACCGGTTGCGTATACTCCTACAACCTTCCCTTCGCAGGAGCACGAGCTCCATGATGATCCGCCTGCGCCAGCTCCTCGACCTACAGACGTAACTCCTCACGAATTGCACCATGATGAAGTGCATCCTACCCCGAACGACACCCCCGCAGCGCTTCACGGCAGCAGAGCGACGGTGGCTCATGAACTTCATGATGACGAGGTGCATCCCACCCCTGCGCTTCAAGGCAGACAACTGGCACCGGCTCATACACTAGATGATGATGAAATGGTCGAAATCAGGCCAGCCAGAAGACCACATGAACTCCACGATCACAACTTTCATGGTCACATATGAGAAGGCGGGAGGTAAGTAACTCGATACTGCTAGATTCCGAAGCACAGTCAGGCGTTGTTTTAAGCTGGAGTTATGGATTCATTAGTGGTTTATCACCTTGGGGATACAACACTCAGAATCCCTGGAGATTCAACATCAGAAGGAATTGGAAGAAGGTGGCTTAATTAGGGGCTCATGACGGCGTTGTCACCTTGGCGACTCCACATCCGAGTATCACTTAATACCCTGCATTGCACTTATTACCGAATAAAGACATGGTTACCCTCTCAGCACTTGCTTGTATGCTCTTTAAAACTGTCGTGAAAGTCGTCCTCTCCGCCTTATTGATCTAGTAATCCTCGTGATGACCAACAAATTCCATGAAGGCCACATCGAATCTCAGTGCGGAAACGTCTCTTGAGAGAGAAGCTGTCCTTAATGAGATATACTCCATCTAGACCCATCATCTACTTCGGTAAAGATTTAAAAAATAATGTCTAACCTAAACACTAATATAAACGATATTACCTGGCCTTTGGGTTAGGGCTTTACTTCTAGTCACTTAAGTCTCGCGCTGAGCAACTCGTATGAGATGCAGTCTAAAATCTTTTTTAAACAGACTGGAGCCAGTAGCTGGAACATATAATATAGTCCGACATCCTCCAGCCCAGATTATATCGTTTAGAGTCCTGCATTTTCGGCAAATGCTATGCCACCACAAAGGCTAAAAGCGCTTCCAGCCGCCAAACTTCCTGGGAAGGTTTCCGATGCTCAACACTTCAGGTATCCACCATGCTTCTTTATTATGTAGGGTTAGGAGTGTTCATTTAAATTGAGATCATTTTCTTACTGTTCCATTCGCATCTTTCCCATAGCTATGAACTTCTTTAAAAGTCCAGGGTCCAAAACCCAGTGCAACAAATCTGTTCTACCTACGCCAGCTACCTTACTATGGAACCCTTCAACAAACTATCACCCGAGATCCCCCTCCAGATTCACTTCTCGCTTAGCAATTTCGATGAAGTCGTGACGCTCAGCCATGCCTCCCCAGCCATGTACCATCAGCGTCAAGTAAACAACATGCGTATTCACCGACGTTTCATCGAGTGGGGTCTTGGCGGGCATATCGTACAAGATGCTATGGCCATTCTTCTGTTCCCAAGAGACATCGCCCAGGAGAAGCGCACGCTCGTTGTCGAGGCACACCTTCGCAAATGGGGCGCCATGGGCTTCTCGGAACAGTTTCAACAGGCTGATGTTGACACTCTTGGCCACTTATCGGCCCTCTACAAACGCATGTGGCAATACATCGAGGACTATCTCTCCAAGGCGACTAGTTCATATCTTCCCCGGGCATATCGGCGACTACCTACGTGGTCGCATCGACACTTCGTTCGTAGTTTCACGCAGATCAGTCTTGCTCGAGGAGCCCACTGCTTTAGGCGGAAAGATCTGACCCATGGAGAACAGCGCCGTATGCTTCAGGCATTTCTGAGGTACGAACTTCTCTGCAAAGTTTACGGCCCAATAGGTGGGCAGCTTTGCTCAGAACCCAGGGTCCATCGAGACAGCTACGGCATCGAGGTCGACGACATATATAACGGGTATGAACTAGATGTTAACGAGCCCTTCTTGCACTGGGACTGGTGCCTCTTATACAAGTATGAGGGCAAGGAAATCGACCTGGATGAGCCACCTCCGGATCTACTATTACTCCCTTGTGTTCGCGAGTACGTATCCACCGTGTATGGGGCTCTCATTGCGGATCAAATGAGGGCTCCTCTGCCGAAAAGGGACGAAAATCCGACTTTGGTGAATGCCCCTTCAAGAGAAGGGAAGGGTTTCCCTGACTACGACCAACAGTCTCAATGGGAAGACCTTCATCGCCTGGGGGGCACAGGCTGGAGCAACCCGGTCATTTCTTTAATGGCATCGGCTGGGTTTGACCTTCTCACAACTACACTTACATCCAGCGGAATCGAATTCAGGAAATTCATCTACGACTTTACGAAAGAGAGGATCCTTAGCGCGCCCTTCAAGGAAGCAACAAACGTGTACATCCCACCAAGCGGCCCCAGTAGGCGGCGTGGAATCAAGTGGCATTGCAACGACTTCATGAGACTGCATCGTTAGCGCGCATGGGCCCTCTTTAACACTCACGGCGGCAACCCATCAGTCGAGCTTCCAACGGTGAGCCAGTATGCCAAAGTATATGGGGACAGGCCACGAGGGAGTTTAGTGGGCTGGGGTTTGGATGAGGACGATACGAAAAATGAATGGATATGCTATGACGGCACCTATCCATCGCTCGTAGCTAGAGTGGTGCCGTTTTGGAAGGACCGCTTGAAGTAATCCATTGACTAGCCTAATTCTGGGTCTGAGTAGAAGATTGAGGGACAGGTGCAATATTTAGCACCCTACCATCTTGATCAATGGCTTCTCCGGAGCTTTGAGATGGACGGATATTCTGGAGAATTCTAAGAGAGACATTCTTTCATGGCACCCGGTCTGGGCTCCACAATTTGTAGAAGATGATTCGAAACTCCTCAGCATCAGGTGTTGGAACTGCCAACACCCAGTCGTCACCTACGTCGCCTCGGAAAGACGGAAATGATGGCGAAACGGGTCCTCAGACTACAATAGCCTGCAGGCGACCACTTGGTCCATGAGCGTCAAGTCTAGGCAAGTCCAACAACAGGTCAATGAGGAGGCCGCAGTTAAACTTCGGGCGAGAACTTCCCACGTAACTACTGCTCTGTGGGTGGTGGTCCTAATATTGACCAAGGGTCGGTCGCGTAAGACGGCCCGGGTGAGGAGCTATATGAGGCGACGTGCTCGACAGCTCAGTCACCTAGGTATGCGTGCTCAAACCTGTCAGGAGGTATGTCTGACCTCAGCGGCGAGAGTCGATCAGGCTCAGACGAAGGGTCCGGTCTACTTTCGATCCGTGTCTTGATCAAGTGATCAGCAGAGCAAACGAGAGGATGGCAGTGGACGAGATAAACTGCAGCCAGATGGTTAGTAAGGCAGTAGAAATTATGAGACGGATGGTCTTGTGTTTTTGAAGCAATGCAGGATAAGCGAGACGCCGGCGCCGATCCAGTTGCAAGGCGGAGCAGAGACAGACGACCGAAGCCCCTGCATGGACCGGCCGAGGCTGTACTGGAGCAAATAATACACGAAGCTGCCACGACGAACGCGACGAGACGTGCAAAGGACCAGAAACGCGGGTGGCCTTGTCCATTTAATATTCCCTCAACTGGGCGGATGGTCTACCAGCTGCTGATGGATGTCCTGTCGGATGAAGTCTTCCCACTTAGGCATCCCAATGACCAGCTCATCCGCAGACTAGCCCATCCCAATGGCCAAGTGCAAGCCCAACTTCCCAGCCTCTGGAGTTTAGGGGAGCCAATGAAGGGTGGAGGGGGGGGGGGGGGGGCAGTGTTGTACGGCTTTGTGTACTGCACACAAGTGATTACCAACTGTTGAGAGTGTACCGTGTTATTGAATTATTGATGGTGTGAGGAGGTTGCATGGACGCGACCTGGCACGGATAGCCTGGCCAGGAAGCGAATAGCCCCGACGGAGGCTATGTAAAGAGGTTATGTCCCGGCGATGGAGTCAACGCGGACTGGGAATGGGGTGGTTAGATGGCAGTTTCAACGCGTTAATGGGATCGGGATCGGGATCGGGTGGTGGGAGATGTCAGTAGCTTAGAAGCTTCCTGAGCTTCAACCAGGAATAGGCCGTCATGAAAACTCACCTCTGATACACGGAACGGCGATATCGAATAACCCGAGAAAAGGGACTCAATTCAGTGCCACGAGAACATATGCAGCAGGCCTCCTTGGATTTGTCTTTGGGCGAAGAATGCATAAGCTCGTATCCGCCCTGGATAACTCGACGCGAGATACGTCTCGATCCGTTGGCTGAGATGCGCTGAATCGCTTGAATTGGTGTTGCAGAGACCCGGGCTGCAGCGCTGCAGGTTGACTTGGACGGGCGTCTGCTTGCAGCGGGCAGTGAGCAGCGGGCAGCCAGCGGGCCAGCAGCATGGGCTGTGCTGCATTCTCCTTGCCTTCGTGAGGGTGATGTCCGCTGGAGCATTTCTCGAGTCAGGGCATCATCGCCAGACACGCGCGAGACTGGCGTCGAAAGCCAATTTAAGAACTCTATCGTCTTTGCTAGAACGCGTATCCGCTCAAAGTCTATCCATGCCCTTGCTCAAACTCTCTTTCAGTTACAGCTAGAGCGATTGATCCAGTGAGCCCCAGCGAGCCCCCTCCCTTGCGTTGGCGCCCACTCTCCAAAGTCAACGCGTCCATTGGCTCCTTCGGCTCCATTGTGTCGCAGTGTGACGATGCTCGCTGGAGTCTAGCTGGGTCCCGCGAAACAAGGATTCCTAGTGTCTGCCCAATAATAGGAGATTGAAGCAACAGATCGACCCAATCTGGAGTGGGAGCGACACGGCAAAAACGCGTTGGAAGGAGGGGATTGGCAGTCTCTCGTCTCTCTTCGCCTGCAGCCAGCTTTTAGCCAGCTGATGACCTGACGCTTTCCCACTGACCATTTTCTCCTGCATCTTTCCCAGACACTCTCTAAACCTCTCTTCCTTGGCCAGGCCTGCACCGCTTGATTCTCCTCTACTAATTGCATCTTGCATATCGCAGTTGTTGCATCCCGCACCCGCCGACGCTGCCCAATTCCCGAGCCCTCCTACTAGTCTCCCTTAATACCGTTCTCCCTCCCACCTACGCCTACCCACCCTGATTCTCTCTCTTCCCTAGCTGTCACGGTCACGGAGGGTCAGTCAACAACACTCAAGAATCACGAAATTTCCACCCAAGACCGATAAACAAAAACAAGACGTTTGCAACACTTCACAGCTTGTCTCGACTTTTTGCCTTGCTCGTCTGGTGTTGATTGAGTTTCATCCACATCCAAGTTGCCTTGGGCTTACAGCTGGGTGACGAAGCACCCGTGAACCTTCAATTGCCACCTGATCATCCACGTCGATAACAGCCTTCCGCAATGGCCACTGCCACTCGTCAACCCTTTGCACCCCTTGATGGGACTCGCCTGCAGAACTTGACCAGCTTGAAGAATAGACAGAATGGTACGTGGTGTGTTGATTGCATCGTCGATAGTGTGCGCAGTCGGGCATCCGCCGGATCGAAACATCACGATGTGACAGTTGTGAGGAAACTGGGACTGACACGCACTCTGTAGCCATCGCCTCCCCTGCTGGCAAACGCAAGGCCGCTGAATTGATTGGTACCGATGACTTCGAAAATGTCGACCCCAATGTCTTTGCCAAGCGTAGCAAGGGTTCCAACTCTGCTGCCCCGTCCAAGGACTTCTTCAAGCCCTCGAACTTCGTCCTCAAGGCTGCCACTCCTGCTCCAGCTCCAGCTCCAGCTCCAGCTGCACCTCTCCCCGATATTCGTTCCCTTGCGAGCCCAACCAAGCGTCGTACTCTCCAGCCCAGATCCCCTGCTGCTAAGCTCAACATTGGCATCTCCAAGTCGTCCCCCATTCACGCGCCCGCTGGTCGCTCACCTACCCGTGCTAAGCGTTCTGGCCTTCTTTCCAGCCGTCGACGCACTGTTGGCCCCTACACTCGTGTTGATCCCCCTCGATTCAGCCTCGGCTCTGAAGCTCCGTTCTCCCTCGATGCCGCTCTCAAGGGTACGATTGCTGGGTATGGCGCTCCTAAGCCTGCCGTCAAGGAGGATTTCAGTGCTCTTCACGAGCCTGAGATGAAGGCGTCTTGGTTCTTCGAGATTCATGAGGACACCCCCGAGCAGGAGATGACCAACCTCCTTCAGCACAGCACCTGCACTCTTGACATTTCATCCGATGAGGAGAGCGAGCGAAAGGCGAGCCGGGAGAAGGCCGAAGGTCGGGACAAGGAGAACATTCCTCCCGTTGACGATGTCTCCCAGACTTCTGCCCGCCGATCTGCCCGACAGAATGCCGACGATATGGTCGTCGAGAAGGAGAGAATTGCTCTGGGTGAGATGAACACTGCCGACTTCTTCGCTGAAGGCTGTGATGAGTCCTCCGTCATCATCGTCCCCGGTGACGATGATGAACAGCCTGTGCAACCCCTCCAACCTGCTGTAGCACCTGCAAGAGACTTCAAGTTCGCCCCTGAAATCAAGCCTCTTGACCCAACCCCCGAGCCTCAGCAAGACATCGATACCCTCATGTCCAAGTCTGATGAGGGATCCACCAAAGCCGCTGTCCTGGAGCCTATTGAGGGCACCGGCGAGAGCTTCGAGCTGTGGGAGAGTGGCAGCGCTAAAGATGAGACTGAGCCTACCGCCACCCTCAGCTCATAGACGAGTAACCACGAGCACATAATGTTTGAAATGATTTTGATGTGTTTGGACTCGCGCGGGCTTTCAGGGTTTGGTTTAATGCGTATACCTGTGTTGGAGTATGGGCGGCAACTGGCGTTTGGGGCACACTGTTAAAGCAGGCTACCAAGGGCTGGAGTACTGTTTTTTTGTTTGGACCGCTTGGGACTGGTTATTATACGTTGTAGTTTGCTGTAGATGCAGTTTTGCACGAATTGAGTGTCGCAATATTCACCACTGTTCTATTTCGTCGAATGCCTTATTTGACTCTCCAACCCTTTACAACCTGTATGTTGGGGAACTAGAGGGGTGTAAAAAAAGCAAAGGTTTGTGTTTCCACAACAGGAATTATCCAATGGTGATGTTTAAGGTGATGATCCTTGAATGTGTGATGGATTGCGAATTTTTTTTCTAACGAGAACGACGCATCATCTTGGCGTCCCTCCACTATTAAACTGTCTCACTTCTCACCATAAGCCCATCAGCTGATGGATGAGACAGAAATTTTGCACTGTGTTCCATAGCCACACCCACGTGAAACTTGGCCCGATTCTCGCTCTAGACTCACAGTGTGAGCTACCCACCTCGGATCTCCAGGTTCCCCTCACGTCGCACACGATCAACTCGCTAATCTGCAACGCATCTCGTGAATCTATCAATCAATGGCCTCGATTAACGATCTCGCTACGGCGGCGATCGCCAGCTCCTCTGCCGCCGCTGCTGCCGCCGTCGCGGGAACCGAAGAAGGGAGCGGGGCGAGGGGCGCACTGGTAGTGCTCGAGGGGCTGGATCGCAGTGGGAAGACGACGCAGGTTAAGTTGCTGGAGCAGCGGTTTGTGGAGGAGGGGAGGCCGGTGAAGGTTATGAGATTTCCAGGTGCGTTTCTCGCGTTGGAGGTGGTGGAGCGGCACGAGTGTGCTAGGGATCAGCAGGGTGGATAGATGAGGCTGGGTTGAATGAGCGAGGACCAACGGCTAAGGTTGAGATCAGACAGGACGACGCCAATCGGGCAGATGATTGATGCGTATCTCAAGAGTGATGTTGAGATGGACGACCATGTCATTCATTTACTCTTCAGTGCGAACCGGTGGGAGGCAGTGTAAGTGGCATCTCCCAATCCCACTTCTACAGCTCTCGCGGAAGTCATCACTACATGGGCGCCCTAACCACAAAGCAGGAACCAAATACAAACTCTCCTCGCAGCCGGCACAACCATCATCTGCGACCGCTACTACCACTCCGGCATCGTCTACTCGGCCGCCAAACAAAACCCAACCCTGCCGCTTTCTTGGGCACGCGCCCCGGAACGCGGTCTACCCCGCCCGGACCTGGTGTTGTTCCTGGACCTGGACGAAGAAACCGCAAAGGCACGCGGCGGCTGGGGTGGTGAGTTGTATGAGAAGGCCGCGATGCAGAAGAGGGTACGCGAGCTGTTCTGGGGGCTGAGCATGGGTGGGAATAACCTGGAACACCTGGAGAGTCAAGGCGAGGTTACTGTCGGGAGTCCGGTTGGGCTGAAGGGCGAGGAGTGGAAACAGGAGGAGGAGGATTTGGTGGTTGTTGATGCTGGGGGGAGTGTAGAGGAGGTTGCGGAGGAGGTCTGGAAGAAGGTGAAAGTGAGAGTGCAGCAGGTCCTGAATGGGGAGATCGGGAAGACTGTGCGGCTGGTTCGGTGAGGTGCTATAAGAGATGAGATGGAGGCGCCGGTTTAAGTGAGAACATAAGCGTGGAGTATGACGGACTTCACTTCAGACTCTATCTTGCGGAAGAGCGCAGTTCTTTAAAGACGGCAGGTTATTCGTAATGAGGCCGGAGCTAAGGGCATAAAATACGTGGTGTTCTCCTTCTTTTTCGATATTCGCTTGCGGTTGAAGTTATTGATGTTCAAGCTCTGAAAATGTTGTGGTTTCACCTTCAGTCCGCAACTAAAAGTAAGACATCTTTTCCTACCCAGCAAAGAACAAGGAATTGAGGAATACTTGCCTGAAAAGACAAAAAAAGAATGGGTTCCCCGAGACCTGGCTCGAACAGGTGACCTTTCGGTAACGAAGGGGCAATTACAGCCGAACGCTCTTCCAGCTGAGCTACTCGGGGGATGTTATTAATTGTGACGATGCTAATACGGTATATACAGGCTGAATTCTGCGGTGGAGATGGGATAGAGTTTGTAGTGGGATGATGTGGGGTTGGCAAGGGTTTGCTGCTGGTGGGGGAGCAGAGGAGGAGGGGTTGACGATTCACATGCTCAATAAAAGTCGGGGCGAAGAGGAATAAGGAAAAATGCTGCTCATGGATTGATATTGTCACACTGGTATATGATAAACTGTGAGCTCATGGAGAGCGTAGATATTAAATTGGAGACTTCAGGTCCAACAATCAAATTTTTGGAGCTGACTTTTGAAGCTTCAACTAACTTAAGGTACTGAAGATATCAAAGGACTGCTAGCATTGAGTCACCACCATGAGAATTGATAGAAATCAAAGTAATCAAGAGCAGATCCAACGCCCAGAAAAGCGACTTTTGATTACATATGATAGACTTAGTTGAAAACAACAGTCTTAGATCCATTCAGGAACAGTCTCCTCTCAGCATACCACCTCACCGCCGCCGCCAAAACCTGACTCTCCACATTACTACCCTCCTCACTCAACTCCTTGGGATTCATGCTATGATCGACCCGAGCAACACGCTGCTCAATAATCGGCCCCTCGTCCAGATCCGCCGTAACGAAATGCGCCGTCGCACCAATGATCTTAACACCGCGCTCGTACGCCTGGTGGTACGGCTTAGCGCCCTTGAACGACGGCAGGAAGCTGTGGTGGATGTTGATGATGCGCCCGGACATGGCTTCGCAGAGCGTCGGCGAGAGGACCTGCATGTAGCGTGCGAGGACGATGAGCTCGATGTTGTGTTTTGTGGCGAGTTCGAGGACTTGTGATTCTTGCGCGGATTTGGTCTCTTTTGTCACGGGGAGGTGGTGGAATTCGATGCCGTAAGATTCAGCGAGAGCACGGTATTCGGGGTGGTTTGAGACGATGACGGGAACCTGTGGTGGTTAGTCTTCAAGCTCGTCTCAGGTCAATTGCTTTAGAATACGAGATTATACCTCAATGCGCAACTGCCCCGTCTTCATCCGGAACAGCAAGTCGTTCAAGCAATGCCCAATCTTGGACACCATGATCAACACGCGCATCTTCTTCGCGACAGACCGAATATCATAGTCCATCTTGTACTCCGCCGCCAGCTTCTCAAACGGCTCAACCAGGTGCTCCGTCGACTCGGACTCGGTGGGCCCAAAGTGCACGCGCATGAAGAATTTCTCGGACACGGGGTCACTGAACTGTTGCAGGTCGAGGATGTTGTGTTTGTGCGCGGCGAAGATGCCGGTGACGGCGTGCACGATGCCCGGTTTGTCCGGGCAGGAGAGCGTGAGGATGTGGTCGTTGGCCATGTTGAATGTAGGGAGCTGGGGGTGTTGAATTGGGTGGAAGAGAGCGGGTGTGTTTACAGGAGAAGTGTGGGAGATTCCGAGGCAGAGAGGAGGCCGGACTTGGCTCGGAGGGTTGCGATGACTCCAACTTGGAGGAGTGAGGGGCGGATGAACCCCACTGCGGGTTAGTAGCCCTCCGACGCCTCCGCCTCTGGAGAAAGTAATACTCGTAACGTGGCATTCAATTGCATTCGATTACATTTTAATGTCAAGATATACACTGTAATTTGTTCCTAGGAGCGTTGAACAAGCCCCTAGTAAGGATATCTGGGGTGCAGATCTGGTGATGTCACTGACGTGTGTGGACCCGCAGTGTCGGGTTAAAGCCTTCCGTCCTTACGGTAGCATTTGAATATCAACAGGAGAATGAGATTCACATATATCATGGTATGCTTGTAGTTTAAACAGTATTATGGGTGATATCAAGCTCAAGAAACGAACGAGAACCAACTTACAACTGAGAACCCGTAGGATTGGGAATTATCTAGAATGGGGTTGGCTTTAGGGTAGCTCAGCCTCTCGCTCCTCCGATGCCCTAAGAGTATTGCAGGTGCCATGGTACTGAATTAGTCTTCATGTTTATCCTCCTTATCATGGTCCTCCTCACAATCATGACCATGATGCTTGTGCCCGTGGCTGTGCTTCACCCCGCCGTAGCGGTGGGGAAATTTCTTGAGCTTTTCTTCAACCTCTTCGACCTCATCCGCGTGCTTGCCTTCGGATTCATGCTCATGGTCATGTTCAGACTCACGCTCGTGCTCATCCTCAAATCCATGGTTATGCTTGTTTTCGTAGCTTTGCTTCACACTGGCGCTCTTGTTGCAAATGTGGATACCTGGGATGCGATTGGGGTGGACTTCGTGTCTCTTATCATTTGCATGGACCTTTGTATCGTCATCAGATTCGTCAACAAGTTTGTGACGACCATCATCCCTATCCTTCTTCTCCTTCTCTAGTTCAGAGTCAGCAGAGTGATCCTCTTCAGAAGAGGAGTGCTCGAATGGACAATACGTCTTTTCGTCAGACTTCTCCTCCTCATGTGAGTTGTGCTTGCGAGAATCGCCCTTCTCGTTTGAGTGATGCTTGGATGGCTTCTCGTCCTCATGAGAGTGATGCTCGGTAGATTTCTCCTCCTCTTCCTCTTCATGCGAGTTCTGCTTGGAGGACTCATCTTCGTGTGAGTGAGATTTGGATGGTTTCTTCTCCTCATGTGTGTTTTTCTTGCTTGGCTCATCCTTCTTGTCTGAGGGCTCTTTGCAAGATGGGAGACGTAAGAAGCTGAATACGTGGCACTTCCAGGAACCCTTTGGAGTTTCCACCTTCACACCAATGTGCTTATCGTCGTGGCCAACCTGCTCATTGCTGGAGGGTCCCTTGTTGTAATCCGAAGCAAATTTGACACTGGTTGGCTTATTTTCCTCTGAGGAGTCCTGGGAATGTTTCTCATGATCCTGGTTGTAAAGCTTATTGTGATACGCCTGGTAGAACTTTGCCTTTTCACCAACAGGAATACGGTTCCACGGCTTCTTAAAGTACTTCTCAGCAGCCTTGGAGGGAGTATTGTAATACTTGCTCCTCTGGCGACTCGACAATCGATCCCACGGAACCTCAAAGGGCTTAGTACCATCACCCGCGGTTCCTAGATGGTGGTGAGCCTTTTCATCTCTCTTAGCCTTGGCCTGGAATAGCTTAGGTTTCCAGAAATGAAGAATGTCTATGGGGCGCACAATATGTTAGATGAGTAACAGAGAGAACTGAAGGATATGTGAGAGAACAAGGTCGGGATCAGAGTGAAGGTCAAGCATCCATCTGGATGAGGATTGAGGATCGGTTGAGAAGAGATTGAGTTACATCGATGTCTCTGGGCCCTCTCATTTGGAGCGTGGAATGGATTCAAGTGGAAGGAAAACTTACTTGGCTTGGGGATTTCGCCGGCATTACTGAGATCGAGTTTCTCAGGTCTCTGTTCGAGTGTTGGGATAGCGCTGGCCGCGGTGACGAAAGCAACCGCGGTTAGGAGAGTTGTAACTTTCATATTGAATAGTAATGCAATAAAAAGCTTTCTGAAGTTGGAGTGAAGTCGTAGTGACGTGTAGCAGAGGATCTCAGAAGCAAGTGTATGTGTGGTAAGGAGGAGGAAGAAGAAGTTCTCAATCGGGGGAACGAGCTGGTTTTATGGGCAATCTTGGGATTAGAGTTATGAACAGATATTAATAGGAGAGGACCATAAATCAGAGTGTGGCAGCTGTACCTAAATGTTGTCAAGAAAAGCGAAGTGGAGATGGAGCTGTCGGCGATATTCCTCTGCACGCGTGAACACTCCATCGAGGTACATGCAATGCCGGTAGGTTCACCAATGAGAACCACAACAGCACTAATAGGAAGCCGATAAGTTACGAAAGGAGCTTTATGTTAGTTGGAGAGGCACTGGAAAGGTCATGATCCTCTTGGTGTCGGTGTTGCATTGGTTGAAGATTGGTACGTAGCAAGGTACTCAGGGGGAGAAGCTGAGAGAAGCTTGCCCAAACAAAATTTGCAGCGGCGGCATGAATATACGTGGTCGAACCCGAAAAGCTTGAAACATTGTGCGTGGAACTTCAATGGTGAAAAGTGTCCTCGGTGTAAGTTGAAGAATTCTGACTGCAGCACAGTATTTGACTTTGGGGGGAGAAAGGCCGAGAGGAACTTAAGCACTACGAATTTTTAATGAAGCGTTGTCCCGAGATAGTCTGAGGAGCAGGAGAATTTTACCAAGTTCACTTTAGCATTGCCGACGCTTTGTTGTGGTTTCCCGCGTGGCTGGACTCGTGTCCGACTTTCAACGTTGTATGCTTGATTGCCACGAATTTCGAGACGATCTGAACAACAATTTCGCAAACTCGAGCAAGGTTCAGAATCTAGGCACGAAGAAGTTTGATTGAGGCGACATCGGCATTATTGCAAAATTAAAAGTACCAGATAAAGTTCATGCAATTATGTATATCGTGAAAACCTTGCTATATGCCTGTACAGGACAACATCTTCTGGTGTACAATTGTCTGACATTACAATCGCTGTCATTGTGGTATAACTTAACGCCCAACTCCTGCCCATGAGAGGCTCCATAGTAAATGCTAATAGTTTTTGCTGTGAGCCCTATTCTTCAAGGCTACCGTACTTCCAACGTGAACTTTATTGACGCTCGTGCTGAAAGACAGATCTCCTCCTTAGACCATCTCCTCAGGTCCTCGTGCGCCACTTCCAACAGCGCGGCGGGGAATGGTAGGCGAGTTTTGGTAACCATTGCCGTTATGGTGGTGATGGTGCTTGTCGTTCAAGGCGCTTCCACCATGGGTTCCCCAGCCGGCCTTCCTGGTGAACACGGCGTCGACGAGCTCAGAGCCCTCAATACCGTACGAGAAGGGAGCGCCACGGTTGAGAGGGATATGATTAAATCTCCAATCCCAAATGGCGGCGTAGGTCATCCTGTACGCTGAAAAGGCCATCATGGTACCAATAACAGCCCCGGCCACCACGTCGTACCAGTTGTGGAACTTGTCGATAGTAAGAGCTCCTCCGATCAAGACGGCGCCTAGAATGGGAGCATAGATGAGGATGAGCTTCCACATGGCAGGGTGGTAATTGGAGAACACCTTGAGCTTGGCATTCAGGTACAGGTATAGGAAGACGAAGCCAGCAAAGGCGGCAGTAGTATGGCCACTGGGGAAAGCCTCAAGACTATCGTCGATCTGATCAGGATCGCCAGTGCAGATTTCTTTGGTGTAGTAGAGCTGCATGAAACCCTTCCTGTTGTAACCCTTGTCGTTGGCGAGGCTGACATCTGGCTTGCACACGTCCAGGAAATGAGGGCGAAGACCGCCGATGAGCCACTTGATGAAGACCTGGAACACTGCGGCGGAGATGAGCGAGTACAATAGACCGATGACGGCATTGTTGAGATCCCAGAATGAGCGGATGCGGATCTGCATCAAGAGGAAGCTGACAATGGGGATGATGGCAGCTAGGAAAGCGGCCAGCCAGATGGGGATGATCTCCTTGCGAAGAGGATAGGCAAAGTCGGGGTGGACGATCTCACCGTCGGAGAAAGTGACGGCGAAGGATCGTGAAGGTGCTGGGTGCGCTTCGTAGACCTGCCAGCGGTTAGTAGGGTATCGAGGTAGAATGAGGCGAGGAGACTTACACCAAGGCCAACGGCGCCCATGAGGATCATGGTGAGGATGTCCAGCCAGGTATGCTTGATCCATTGCCCAAAAGTCGGCCGGGTCGCCATCGTGTAGGGCTCATAGGGCCGTCTCTGGCGCCTGGTAGAAGTAGTCTGCCTTCGAGGCGACCTGCTTCGGTTGAGGAACTTCATGGCGAACTCTGGACTACCAAGACCTGAAGCTGAAGATGGGACGAATAGACGCCCACGGTGAAAGCTGAGATTCGCGTAAGATGGGCGATCTGACTACAACGAGAATGCTTGAGAGAGGATATGTTGATGCTGGATAGAACTGGTGATATATATCAAACCTGCCAGCACGACGATCGCGATTCACATCCCAGAGGATGATTGACGTCATGGTCGTCATTGCAATTCAACTCGAGGTCGTGCAACGCTCCTGCACTGAAATTCATGTTTGTCTAGGGGTTTCAGACTCAAGTGCGTAGCTTGCGACGTCATTTAAGGCTGGATTCCTGGAAGATTGAGAGTTGTCCGGCAGTTTGATGCCGAGTTGCCAATCAGACGCGGTCGTGTGTCACGTCGCGAGGATGGACTGGGACTAGCGGCACCAGGGCGGCACAGGGATCGCGGCTTGGCTTGGGGGGAATAAGTCGATGTTCGATGAGGGATGGGTCCGTTTTGGATAATTTTCTTTGGACTATTTGGGGATTTCCCTTGCAGGTTTTGGAACAGTGTCATGCTGCATTGCTCGAATTGTCTCGAGAGCTGGTTAGGGAAGGCCGTTACCTTCAGAACCAAGGAGGGCCCTCGAAGAGGCTGATTACTGGATGAACGCTTCCTTGGAACAGGGAGCTTGAAAGAGCTATTTTGAAAGCAATATAAACAATAAGGTGTGGTTGGAACTTTAATACGCTTCCGGTCGTGTTATTGGACAAGGTGATGCGAGGTTTCCTGCAATGCCCTTTTCTGGTGAAGTTTATAATCAAGCTCAGGCAAGAGCATGTACACGACGATACGAATTCTCCTATTCGATGTAAGCGAAATCCACGGCTTCACCACAAATTGAGCACCATTATAAAGGTTTCTACGAACTGTGCGCTGCTGGTATCGAAGTTTTGTTTTATACCGCTCCGCTGGCTACTTTGACCTTACTAAAGATGTTCATATTATCGACTCACAGAAGATAAATGAGTCGCAACAAACGGCTAAGCTGGGGCAATACATCGGTGCCTTTGATGGCAGAAATTGGTAAGAGTCGATTTTATTAGTGATTTACCAAGCAATGGTTCCCATGAACTCATGTATCGTCATGAGTTGATTTCTATCCTGGTTGGAGGTGCATAACCTCAAAAGGACTTGAATAAAGATTTGGCCTCGTTGTTTGTTAGTAACTGTTGTCTAACGTACCGTAAGACTAGCTACCGGAGACATCGAAGCTGAGTTCAATGTCAACGGTTGAAGTGGTGTAAGTCCAGATCTTGGCACAGCCTGAATGAAGCCACTCGCTCCCCCACAGTCTTATGCTAGGTAAACCCCGTTACAGAGATGCCCCCAGGCCTCTTGGAAGTTCTTTGCGCCAAAAGATTGATCATGCAAAAGTTCAATGTGTATCGAAGCCTATGATTATGTCGCTGATAGACAGCATGACCTACTCACCTGAAGGAAAGACGGGGCGTTGCAACCGATTAGTTAATCGCACTAACAGAGCCCAGTTGACTTGGTGCGGTCAAGGCTCCGGTGACAGAGAATAGGAATCAATTGCTGGCCTTCATCTCCTCTTTTATCTGGACCCCAAAGTGGTAACGATAAGGAACCTGTCAGGGGTGTCACGTGGGAGTGAGGCGGGCGCCTGCTAATCAGTTGGAGATCTGGGGAACCTCCGATAGCCCCGCTCCATCCTTAACCGTTTCAAAATCATCCCCAACTCCAATCATGCGCCATGTCGAGCTCAAAAGGCTCCCGGAGCCGAGACGGCTGCTTTAACTGTCGCCGTCGAAAGCGCCGATGCGATGAAGAAAAGCCTATCTGCCTTAGCTGTCGCAGGACGGGGACCCAATGCGTCTTCCCTGCTCCACGATCAGCTTCCACACCACTGAAGTTTATCGTCGCCGCATCGCTCGGTCACTATATGGTTCCTATCGACCAGCCAAGCAGTAAAGCAAGCTTTTTGAATATCTCCTCGCATGAACTGGCCGCCATCTGTCCCAAGTTTGAGGGTACTGATGTCGACGTTCTTCGCCTCGACTCAGATGAGAACTTGAATGAGCTACGGCGCAGCGAGAGAAGGGGCTCTGATAATCGTCTGCTCCGAGTTGTCTCACCATTCAGCTTTAGCCAGTCGCCCGACGCTGTTCAGGCTGTCGAAGCTGCCCTGATACAATACTGTGAGTTGTCATCGAAACACACTAGTCTGAGAAATGTGCTTCATGACTTACACGACCAATAGATGCCGAGGTCATCAGTAGCAGCAGAGTCTACGTGCGGACCGGTCGGAATCTGTTCCTTACTTCAGTCATGCCCCGTGTTCTTTACGAACCAGGGCCTTTGCTTTCCACTGTTCTCGCCATGAGCGCTGCCGAATGGGGTCAAAATATCGTAACAAACGGACGGGATTATCGCGCTCTGTCGACCCGTTATAAAGTTCGTGCGTTGGAAGAGCTACAACGCTCCTTATGTGCGACTGAAAACGCCGAGCAGAATCTCCTCACTTGCATTCTGTTGGCGTCGCTGGAAATCGCTGAAGGATCACAGCCGACCTGGCTTAGACATCTACAGGGGGCTCTCGCGCTCCTTGACAACTTCGCTACACTGATTGACCCATCCGTTACGAAGTTTGCGCTGAAATATTTTCGTTTCCGATATATTCTCCTCAAGACTACGGAGCCAAATAATCTCACTGAGGCTCCGGCTTCGGATGCACACGATGCATCCTACGACCACGCCATGGATCACCTTTTTGAGACTGAATGTGCCTTGACATTAGTTGGCGACTCGAAGGGTGTGATTGACGAGCATCTTGGTTGCTCGATGGAACTTGTCGACATCATCAACCAAATCTCGGCACTCTCCCTGGCGATTGGCGATAAAACGGATCAATCACGCGACCAACTCTACACCGAAGGACAACACCTTGAGCACATACTCATGCAAACAACCTGTATAACTGCAGGCGATATCCCCGATGAGTATTTAACTGAGAGCGCTGAGTGTTTTCGAATCGCAGCCCAGATTTATCTGCGACTGGTCTGTTACGATGCCACGATTACACACTCTTCCATCCTGGAGCCTCACAAGCGCCTTCTGTCTTGCTTGTCCGATATCATCGTCGAGGGGCAAATCCGGCGGCTGTTTCCAATGTGGCCGCTCTTCATTGCTGGCTGCACCTGCTCATCAGACGAACAGCGCAAAGCTGTCCTCAATCACTTCACTACACTGGATAGTCAATGGCCCATAAGCAACATCGCCGCAGTTTGGAAAGCGGTGCGGACTGTTTGGCAGGCCCGGGATCTTGCATCATCTCAAACTTCCCCCAAGCAGCAGGATTGGCAAGAGATAATCCAAAAATTTGGATGGAAGCTTTCGTTATCTTGAATAAATGGAATATGGAGAAGTGTCAAAATGACTGTATGAACTTCAGTGCCGAAAATATTATCTTGCTGCTGTTACCCTACGGGGAGTGGGATTCTGTCTACAATATTGCCTCAAGGTTGAGCCCTTAAAGAACGGGTTTTCTATAAGCGAGCCTTCATCATCTTGGAACTCTCTGCCGCCAAGTCCGACAGTTCCTTCGCGGTACCAATTCTCCAACTTACAGCATCGCCCCAGTTAGCATCTGCCTCACTTGGATTCTTCCATTGCCATCGCTTCAGCTCCTGCTTCCCCTTCCCAACCAAGTCTAGCACCCACTTACCGAAGATGGGCATCATCTTGAACCCGTGTCCTGAGTCTCCCGACAGAACGATGAGACTTTGCTGTGTACCGGGCACGAAGTCGATGCAGTACTCCGAATCCTTGGTATCAGAAAACCAGCATAGCTTGCGGTCAACAAACGGACGGTCAGCCATCCACGGGAATACTTCTCGTAGTAGTTGACGCAACTTCAGCTCATCTTCCAAGGGGATAAAATCTTGCAGAGGGCCTACTGCGGGCTCATTAGGCGGTAAAGATGTGCCGCTCTGAGTATTTGTGTTGGTGTACCCAGCTCCTAACGGGCAAAGCTTGAACAACCGGGTTGCAGGGTCTGGTTCAAAGAAGAAGCCTAGGTCGCGCACGTTTGTGGTGGGCAAGCCACGAAGCAAGTCGCACTCCAATTCTGTGAGCTGCACATGTGCAACAGACCAACAGCGACCAACAGCAAATTTGCCGAGAGAGGAAACCAGTGACGCTCCGTAGGCACCTAGAGCACAAATGGTTGTAGACGCCGAATGTTCAATTCCATCCGCCGTTTTGAAGCCGGTGCAACGTCCAGACTCGTCGTAACTCAAAGATAAGACCTTGCCAGCCTTCTCACCAAGGATGAACCGAACGCCTCGAGAGGCACAGTGGAGGTAGATACCGTGGAGGGCGTTCCAAGAATGGGCATACCCAGCAACTCGGTTGAAGTATCCTTTGAAGCCGCTTAGAGGACCTGAAAACTGCCATGCAAACCTATTAAAGTCTTTCTTAGAGCTCAGAGGATGGATTTCTGATTTGAGGATAGGATGTGTCGCAACTGAGGCCAATGACTTTTGCAGTGTCTTGACTGCTTTTTGAGGAGCTTTTCCGGACGTCGCGACAATGTAGCCCGTCTCGTGGTAATATGGACCGAACAAGGGAGTCTTCCAGCCTTCCATAGCTTCCTGGAACAAGTACTCGTTACAATCTCTACTGGTGATGTGATGGGTATTGCGTTCAAATCCACATACAAGGACTAGATCAGTGTAAAAGCTGTCTTCATATTCCGCTCGAATGATCTTATTGAGATCATATGCGGCAGAGTACTGCGACGGTATCCGCAAATCTCGCTCAAATACAGTGATATTAGTGTATCCGGCATCAATAAAATGCAACGCTGTTGACAAACCCCAGGCGCCGGCACCGAGGATTGCAATTGGAGCAGTTTTGTCCATGATGAGCGGCACTAGGAGAGGAGTCTGTAGTATAGAGATGGATGCTCCAAGGAATGCAAGTGGATATTGACGATTTCTGATTACGGAGAACGCTCTAACCTGTGCTTCTTATACATGAGCCTCTGGACCGTACCCTAATAATCACGAAATCATCCGATACCACCTGGAGCCCATCTATTCTTGGAGGGGGAGGAAACGTGGCGCAGATCGTAGCTTGGTTCGGATCTGGACTGGAGATATGCGGAGGTTAGCGTAAGCGACGGGCCAAGCTAGCCCTGCATCGAAAGCTAAGATAAGAGCTCCGACTTGTCTGTCCGACACGTTGGATGAAGCTTCCACGGCTATACGGTACTGCTTTTCGGACACTAATCCTCGGGGTTTCTCTTATCTCAAAGCTTAGAGGATCCTCTATACTAGTAGCTGGGGTATATCGAGTGACGAGGATGGTTTCTACACGATAGCCATCATTTGCAGCAGTGCCTCATTGGTAACATTTTCTTTTGTTGTTTGGAAAGGTGGATGAAACCAACGAATTATTAATCGAATACATGTTTAGATTAACTCTACATATTGCCTATGATAGCCGGCGCTGAGACGAGAATGCCTGCGATGGCGGCGAAGTTGAATGGCGAGACCGCGTCTAAGAATCCTTCGAGAGGACGCCAATCGTAAGAACTACGGGCTTGGCTAGTTTTGTACAACAGTTGCTGGGAACGAGCTCCTTACGCGGTACTGTACGGGAGCGTTCAACGTCGGTTGTATCTCTTGAATCTTCTGCGCGATGAGACATTAGAGTGATAGAAACCCCCTAGTTTGGCAGCAGCATCAATCTCAGCCTACACAAATGCCTTACACCCAACGAGCGAAGTCGTAACGAGAAGCTTGTCTCATTATTTGCCCGAGACTAAATCAGCAGCTCCGCTGAAAATTGCAAGCGAGATTCGAGAAGGACATGTTCTGTTATTTTGTTTTGTACTTAGCGTCAACTGGATTTGACACTCGCGCAGTTAATAGCAATGGCTGATAGAATTTCCCTAAGGTTAGTCTCTAGACTAATACAAAGGAGAGCATTTTGGAGGACGGGAATAACCCGACCTTGCCGTCGATTGGTGCAACGATGGAGGACTGCGTGGGAGGTGGTGCGAGAGGTTGGCGTTGGATTTGTGCCATTTGAGAATCGGTGGACTGAATTGAAGAGGCCTTTGATATCACCTCTATCAACTTACCCATTGCTACTAATCTTCTAAAAAGGCGGACGAGTCATAGGGAAAGTCTCCTTCAGGGGTAAAATTCCCACCCAGGAAAAGGTACAAATGGCTGGCTCTGTACATACGTTGCGGTTTGGTTTATAAATATGGTCATCGTAGAGCTCTGGAAACGCGGAGAACAGGGCACTTGGTCTCTCTAATGACTTGTTGTTGTTCCTTTTAGTAGTAGACAATAAGCATAGAATTTCGGTTCCATTTAATCGATAAAATCTGGGGTTGGAGGTCCCAATCCTTCAACTCGCCCGCCATTATGCCCTCAGTAAAACAAGCACCCACTAACTGGTGTTGATCGCGCACGGAAGTGAGGGGTCCAGAGCAAGCGGCCCTTCTTAGAACGAATGAGTTTGGAGCTCCAAAAATAACACAAATTTCGTCCCCTATTTCGGTTCCAGGTGGAACTATACCAAAACGTCCATCTTGAGTTCTGCAAAACCGTTGCAAGAAGGCTGGAGCCAATGCATCAAGAAACCGAGTTCTTGCATAGCAAAACTGCATCTGGGAGTACTTGTCAAGCCCCCCTTCTCTCTCGCATAATCTTTGAATGATATCTAGATTCTTATATACCCGTTCCCTTGGTTCTCGAGAACTAAGTTCTCCCGGTTTAACATTCATCTTTTCCCAATCTGATAGGATTCGCCATAAGATGCTGTCAAAACCACCTGGATTTGGGTACAGGGGACTATGTTGAGCTATGAAATCTTCGAAATGCTGAACGACTTGCGTTGTTGAAGGGCCACTGAGACTCCAGATTTTGCTCAAGCTGGTCATATGCCAGATGGGACGCAGTTGAACAACTCGATCAATGAAAGCTCCGCCAACTTGCAATGTATCACAAAAGTTTTCCGATCCCACTATTATTGGTTAGTGTATCGCGCATTTACAAACGCCAAACCAATGGGATCCATGCTGGTGTGGTTGTGGTGGTGTGGGCATCCAAGACGGGAGCCTCGAATTTATGTTGCTCGTCAACCCTATCTCGGCATGAGTGAGGAAATCAAAAGACTCCTCTCGGGATATGATGAACCGAAAGGCCCGACAAAAGACTTGTGTGTCCGATAAGTGATCGTGATCCACCGCAAAGTAGCTCCGTGCTTCGTGCGTCGAGAGATCCAAAGACACATATAGTCTATCTCTCAAAAAAATTGAGTGGGAAGCTGTCATTTTAGGCAAGATCTCTCCAACCGGTATTCCATTTAGCCAACCTTGATCATGCTTTCTCAATTGGTCCATCTGCACTATATTTATTAGGGACCTACAGGCCCTCTCCCAAGCAGGTTTTTGGAAACACCTATATGTGAGACCAAACCTGAGCATTATACACAGCCCCAAAACTGAGCTAATGAATTGCTTAGACCAGTGCAGCTCTTCTAACCCGTGCTTAAGGACGAGATTCTGCGCTAGTGCAACCTCCTTCGTAATCCACAAGCGTGAGAACCAGTCACTGTCGAGTAGCCGTACCAAAGAATGCCACCATTGATGGTGATCCTGGGTCATGAATGAAAACAAATATGCTTCCGCTTTATGCTCCTCACAACCTTGAAGACCTCTGGTCATTTCTGCGAAGGTAGCCAGTGCTCCTGATGTAAGTGGATGATAATCCAGCGACGCAATGACGGTTTTAGCGCTGCGATAGATTGTACGCATTAGAGGGATTTGAAACCTCTTTTCATCATCGTCGAGCTGGTTTATGCATACAAAGTCTATCCAAATCAGTCTATGTTTCACTGGAGACTGAAGGCTTCGAAGCATTGCGTGGACATTTTCTGGAACCAGAAACCTCTGATCATCTAGGAGAATCGGGATTTGTAGGCCAGAGGACCATCTCCATGAAACTGCTTCGAAAGGGACCATCTTGGAAACAGGCATCAAGATGAAATTCGCTCGCAGCACTCCCAACGGTTGCTTTGGAGCCAGTCGTAGAAGTCTGACCGTGCTGCAATTGTTTGGCAACGGATCGTATTTGTGGGGGGGAGTTGTTGCAAGCCACAGGTAAGTCGAGAGTTGTTGAAAACGTAGCCATAACAAGCGGTGAAGGTGATGACTGAGACGACGCGGTATTTCACTAATATGGAAGATATATTGGCGAGGAATGTCTTGAAGTGGGTGTTGCTCTCGGACGATGGGCTTCCAAGGGTGGGACGTAGACCAAATGGCGAGTAACAAAACGACAGCATGTGCCGAACTTCTAAATGAATGATTGGACACGTCGGAAAGCCAACCAGACACGCTGTCAGATCTAGGGACAAAATAGAAGCATCCCAGTTGGTGTAGTGTAATGATTGCCTCCCGGGATCCATTTCGGTAGGCGTCGTATTCTATTCTCTTGTTGTTGCCTTTCTGGATCGCTGCGTCGCGTAGAACCATTCGTGACAGCCTGCAAGAGATTTCCAGTGCTGTGAACGAGATCTCTTGGAGGAGGTTAAGATGAAATGCCTTTAACATACTTTGTAGGAAGAGTTGGACACCTCCCGAGCTCAGGAAATGAAGCATTCCATAATGAAGGTGTATGAGTAGGGTGATAAAGAGCCAAGATACAGAAAAACTGTCGGTAGAGAAGGCATGAATAATCTCAGTGACGCCGAGTGTCATAAGTTGCCAGTTAATGGTCGGATCCGGAAAGAATACGCGGATGCACAGCCCAAACCCCGATACAACCATTGGCAGGTGCATGTACGATGGCAAGTGTACAGGCGAGAACCGCCGAAAGCTTGACCATGTATCCATTACGACACGCTAATGAGGCTCTTCGGTGTTAATAATCCGCGTCGACAGAACCACGGACAGGATGCTGCCAATCGACGTGGACAGTCAAATCGGGAGGAGAGTGGTTGTGGTGGAGCGGCTTCGAATGTAATTGAAATTCTTTGTTGGGTGCTCCAGAATTTGAACGTTAAGATTGTTCTAGCATGCTCATCTGCTCCAGTGATCGAGCGATAGAGAGATCAGGATAGACCCTGGTGTTTGGTCGTATGGGTTGCTGTGCTGTCAGTGTCTGCATAGTATTTTGCACTCAATTGGGCCCATTCCAAGAATGCATCAGACTTGTATGAAAGCAAATACTCTCCCCGATGTCATTTTACCTTGGGACCGCTCATTTTTATCTCTGACTCTGTTCCAGTAGGGGTCCATGGTGTGGTGGCTGAGCAATGTGAATCCAAGCACTTTTTGTACGTACCTCATCCGAGTGTGTCAAAGCGCGAGTATGTCTCACAACAAGTTATGAGATTTATTAGTACCTGATGAGCTATCCTATTTCCAAAGAGTGAAAGTCGGAGGCTTGTATGCCCGGGGCTCCATGGAGTTAAATAAAGGTGAACCGTTGCTGTCCGACGTCTCAGTTCAACCTACATCATAAATTTCCCCTATTGGCTGGGATGCTTCGTGAAAGTGACTAAAAGTAGTCCCCAACACACCTCACCGCCTCGACATGATACGGCTTGTGATAATCGACCAGCCACCCGCAATTTTTGAACTTTCACAAATTTTACTTCCAATGGCTACACGACGAAAGTTTGGCACAGAAAATTATGCAGGAATTTTGAGTAGAATACTGAAGCAGGCCATTACGCAAGGACGGATTCAACCTGCTCCTAGTTCAACTCGGACCATCATCTTGCCCAATCACGGTAATAGTCAGCCATGCATCCTTGCATAATATGCCAACGCATGGAGCACTCTTTTGTGTCTAGGGAAACTCGATAAGGAAAAGGGCCTATGAAATGTGACGATGATAAGGAATAAGTCTGCATAATTGAAAATTGCTATACTGCTTTAGAGAGACCTTTATCACTCAATGAAAAATAATATATGTTGAAGTGATGCTATATATATTAATTAGAATGATAAGCCGGAATGAAATAATTAGGCATAAATAATAGCTGTTATCTATTGCAAAGCCTATGAGATTACTATGTATATCTAAGGGAGGAAGAGAATAGTAATAATCTTGCTATCGACTGCCTCAATAGGGCAAGTTCTATCTAGATACATCCTATCAAAGCAAGGTGTCTCGACCGTAGAAAATCCCAAGATATCAAGTTGACAGCGTTAAGATAATTCTTTCCAGGCCAAGGTCTAGTCGTGTTTCGGGATTCGAGAAGCCAGAAATCCGCTTCCGGGTGAACCTTGCGGTAGGCCGCTTGGACTTGGACTTCATCGAGCGTGAGCCCAACGTAGTGGAAACTTGAAAATCCCGAGCACAGGGCTAGTTCGGTGCTCGCCGAGACATCAATAACATGAAGTGATAGAAAGTTTAACTTCGCGACCCTGCAGCAAAATGTGTGGTTCTTATCGCAGTTGTGCATTCATTATTGAATGCCATCGTACATGACAAGATCTCTCCGAGTGACGTGCCGCCCGAAGAACCCTGTACTTCCTTTCTGAAGTACTCCATCACAAAAATATTCATCAAGGAGTTGAAGCCATTGGCCTGAGCAGCAACTGGGAGAGATGTGGATGAGATATAATAGTTAGATATTCAAGAAAGTTTCGTTATTGCTTTGATGAAGTGCTCCGACCAATGAACTCCCTCTGACCCGTGCTTTAGAATGAGGTACTTTGTCAGTGCAACTTCTTGGATGATTCACGCGAGCGAGAACTACTCGGTATTAGGGAGGCGTAGAACTGATCGCCGGTTTGCATGAGACTCCCCAGTGATATATGACCATGCAAACTTTTCCACTTGCTGTTCCATCGGGTAGACTTTTAGAAATCATCTACTAGGGTCGACAGCGCACCTGATGTGAGTGGATGATAATTAAGTCAGGCGAACAGTTTCGGCGTTGTAATATATTGTGCATATAGAGGAAAACATGAGCTCTTTTCGTCACTATCGAGCTGATTGATGCATATAAAGTCTATCCATATGATTTATGCTTCGTTGGGGACTGGAGATTTCGCAGTATTGCGTAGACTCTTTCCGCGAAAGAGATTTGATCATTAAGGAGTATTGGTATCTGCAGGCCGGATGACCATCTCCACGAAACTGCCTCAAACGGAATTATTCTAGAGGCGGACATCGTCAGAAGATCTGCCTTGGAGTTCTTCAACGATTGCTTGGAGCTAGTGGTAAAGGTCTTATCGGTGCAGCGGCCGTTCTGCAGCGGTGTTGCATAACAAAGCGGGTGAGCCTAGGAAGGCATTGTGAGGGAAAATGTAAATCAGCTCGTGAAAAGGTTTTATTGATAGTTCTACGTGATGCAGAAGAAAAAACCGAACCGGAGGACGCAGGAGTATGCTGTCCATGGATAAGCCGTAAGAAGGTCAAGATTTCAGCAAATAACTGCGCCGAGCAAAGAGACGATGCCATCTACTATGGAGGGCAAAATTCGCAATGGCATCCATGGGTGGGACTTGTTCTATACTAGTTTAAACCGCTCGGCCTTCAGTTTAGAATCGTGACTATGGAAAGGTCGTACACGGCATTTCCCAATAAGTCGGTATCGATCCAAATTATCAGGAGTTGGCCGAAGTAAAATAGCGAACTCTTGGTGGTTCCCAGCCTGCCATTGTTCACCCACCTGAACTACCTCGTCGCCAACTTGCACATCTGCATCCGTGGTTGCAAAAAGTGGGTAGTTTTTGTTCCTACCAACAACTGTGAAGAGTTCCTGGCCATGGCAGGTCTTTTCTAATCGATTGTGAAATTTGAGAGCTACAGCTGCTTGATGATACTGCGGAAATGCCTGGGGATTTTCACACGCCGCCTCAAAGTCGGAGAAGAGGCCCGCCCAAACGTATTTAATCCACGAGCGCGAATACGCTTGCATCTCGAATACAACGACCGGAACTTGGTGGCCTAAGAATAAGTAGAACTCCTCTCGCCCTGAACGGGTATAGCCAGATATTCTTCTCGTGACATGCGACAGAGCAATGTCCCGCCACTCCTGAAACACTGTTTCTGACCAGTGTGGGTCTTCTGTGTCACGTTTTCTTGCTACTTGGTTTACCGCACCGCGACAAGTTCCAAACATAGCAAGTATATCGCCATACAAAAACTCGACCATATCATTGTCTGTCCTGATGGTCTTCATCACAGCGGTAAGATGCTGCGGAGTGTAAATATACTGCGTTTTAGGAACGACACTCCAGTCTGGGACCCATGAGGGTAACTCAGCTAGGCTGGCGCCAGGCTCAATGGCATAGAACTGGCTAAAGCTAACTTGTGGACTCTTAAGAAGGTATTTTGCGAGGTTGATAAATGTGTCTCTTGTCGACCGTGAGTAGTCGGGCAAGAAGCCAATCGAACCACCTCCACTTGGCCTTGAGAATAGTGGAAGGAGGGCGAAGACCTTGTCTCTGGGGTCAGTGGCAAGACACGGCCTTGCTTTTGCTAGCCTCCGAAATAGTCCTTCTGCAGAAAACATTTCTTCTGCCCCAGCAGCGACTCGGATTTCCAAAGGGGGCGGCACCAGTCCGAGTGTGCTAGGAAAGCCGTGTCGGGTAAAGTTGTCGAAAGATCTCCATCGTAGTACTCTCGGCCCACAGATAATGGCTGGAAACTTCCCATTCCTTGCCTTTTGAAGTACCCAAACGCAGTTGAACCATGACCTCGAAAAGAAGCATTTTAACGCCACCACCTGGGGGTCTTGGGAGTTTCTTGGGTCGAGACACTTCGTTCTTATGGCACAATTCTGCTGAGAACTTGCTTTTTCTAGACAGTCGATAGCAAGACTGCTTCCATCCCCTCCTCTCCAAGGTATATGGTGATTCCGTAGGCCTTGCGGTATATAATCGCCATGATTTGCACCTGATTATTTCGTTCGAGCGTATTATTCTGATTGATGCAGATAGCATCAATCCAGAAGGTGACTTCTTTCACTGGATGCCGGAGCCTCTGCAACGCAGCATAACAGTTTTCAGTAACCCAAACTTGTCCATTGCCGCCCTGGCATTTCACAGGCCGTTTCTGCCTCGCATCACCCCAGACATAAGAGAGGGCTCGATACTTTGGCGGATTTCGCAAGGATGCGTGGCTGATGGCAATGATAACTGGACTTGATGTTTGACCTGGTTGAATTACCACGACTCTAATTTCGTCCTTTCCTAGTGCCGTATAGCGGTAGTGAACTCCCGCTTGCTTCTCAGAGGCTACCAGCTGAAGCTTGGAGGGATATGCTACTTCCTGGGATGTAAGACTCTCTGGCCTGTATGGGGACAATAATGGAATTTGAGGTGAACTGAGTTGCCGAGGACCCCTTCCATCGCCGTGCTTATGTTGTCTATTCGGGAATGCATTGATTAAGGTAGAGCTCTCAAGTCCTTGACCAGCGTTGCTTTGGGCTATGCTGGTCTCACCGTCCTTTGGCGGATCCTCCTGTATCCAATCTGCAGGAAGATAACTTCTTATTTCCTTTTCAAGCCATTTTTCTCGCTTGAGAATCCAAGCCCCTGTATTGATCATCCCCCGCAGGGTTTCATCGGAATATTGCGGCTCACTCGTGAGAAGATCTATTATCAGACTGGTTAGCGGTCGAATAGCTAGGCACCAGGACGCTTCGGCATACTCATCATCTAAGCATAAAGGGGTGAGCTGGCTCGTTCTGCACTCTTTGAGGACCACCGCCACAATCTCTGCCGACAGAGCTTGATGCGGGGGATAGTGAAGGGTGGCGATGAGGTCGCCCACAGATGCAGGACAACTGCGGGGCTTGAGCTCCCTACACAGCCTCTCTTTAGTCCTAACTCTTGTTCGAGAAGCAGTTGGAATAAGGCCTCACATATGATGGTGCGTAGCCATAACTCGTACCTTCTGAGGACTAAAAGGCAATAGTTAGACTAATACCGTCGAGTGAAAAACTTCCGCGACAATGGGTGTATATTCGTCATTTATTTTAATGAGTATCAGTAAAAAACCCCCCACCGACATGTTATGTTCTCTAATTTTCAAGTCACTAAAATGGGAATCAATTTATGTTGGTGCATTCGCCATCGGCATTATTGACAATGAGGATATCTGGGAGAAAATACGGGTAGTTGTACACCTGTTTCGTTGGTTGAATATTGTAATGGAAACAAGCAAGACGCTAGCATAACATTATCCCGAAAGCTGTTGGAAGCACGAGAAATATCCTTCTCTTATATCTTATTTCCCGTACATTTGCAAGGCTTTCTTTTGGCGGGTAGTAGATTTTCAAGTATAGCTCAGAGGCATTAATACGAATTCAAGTATATATGGACATAAACTCTATCCGCATTCCCTATCGCCATTGTGAAACCTACCGCTAATTAAGCAAACTTATGACAGCTCGTCACCTGCAACGATCGCCTATTGAACCACAGCGCAAGTAAACCCGTAGCAAGAATCCAATCAACCTTCCACCCGCACGAAAGGCTGAGGTGGCAGAGCGTCATCTTCCACTCCAGCCTAACATGGCTTCCGCCGGAGCCGCTCAGGGCCAACCCTCAGGGTAAGAGCGGGTTCTGATATGGGCCTGGACGCCTTTAACATGCCTACCGTTTGGTCTCAGGTTTATCCCTCACATCGCATTTCGAGCGTGCGTACGGAGCCCTTGTTCCTGAAAACTGAGCGCCTACAATAGTTTGGAAGAAAGTGCAGGAATAGAGAGTACAATAACAGTTTCATGCTAATCAGGTTTTTGCATTGTCTCAATGAATATAACGAAATTCCCTCTTCTTCATCCTTTTACTAACTGCCGATGAACCAGACCGAGCTTCTTCCAGTGTGCCATCATCCCAGCAAGGGTGTGTCCAGCACCCCTTGACTAGCCTTGCGGCTATAAACCCCCTGAGCCGACAATGATGCCCCGACAGTCTCTTGCGAGGAGCATCATTTCTGGGATTTATTGTACTTCCCCTTCGAATAAGAAAACTTCCCATCGATATAGAGTCGAGCAGACGTCAGCCGCTTGCCGGCTCGAAAAATTCGGAGTTCGACACACAGTGTTTTGCCATCGGGGCTCACATGCTCTCTTCCCCTAAACCTCGTCAGTGAAGATATCATTGGACGCAATAATGGGATAGCTCTACAGGAACATGACATTGTCGCTCTCGAGGAGCCGAGAATTTCTGCGGATGATATTCCTGAGAAAATCTTCGTAATTGGGATCCGGTTCTGTACCCTTCCAGAAGTATTGAGGACACCCGGTTGTAGGTGGAGATATGCGATGCGGTAAGAGGGTCGGACGACCGCGGGGCCCCAACAGAGGTGTAAGATAGGGCGTTGAAGTGGGTGCGGATGTCGTGGTTAAAATCGAGGTTGCCCTGTTGAAGTTGGTCCGCGGTGTCCGGATCCGAGGGGTGGAAATCTGCCATCGGCGGACTGAGCGGACAGAGAACTTGGACATATTGGAGGAGTTGAGAGAAATTGATACCCGATTTCCTAGAGAAACGCTTATCACAGTGTTATGATATAAATCGGAGCCTTGGAGGAGTCGTCGGGTTTTAAATATAGCCAGGTGTTCTGCCAGTCCATCCCGTTGCAGGTAGTAAGCATGGCTTTTTGAAAGGGAGTGCAGATCCTTAGCACCTTCGATTGGGTGTTAGCACTCGTGTTTCCTGAGGGAAGTAAGCAATCTGTTGTATGGAGGAGCAGCCAGAGTTGCAACTTCGAGACTTGATTGGGAGATACTTTGGCAAGAGAAACAAAATAGGCTTCATGTTGAGAACTCCAACTCCAATCGAGCCAATGTGTCTACCATCCCATGATATCAGCCACGATTTGTGGTAGTCTAAGGCAATGAGGCCCCTTAAGCGGCTGAGGCACAATACGCCTGTTTTTGTCTGCCTAAGCCCTGCCCCTGCCTCCTCCAATCCACTGCGTCCTTTAGCCGCCCCCCACTAGTCAATTCCATCCATCATATGCGATTTTCTATTCTCGGATGATTGCCAAAGCGCAGGCTTGACGCTATCCCCACCAGAACGGGGAACCCAAAATTACTATCAAGTCGCTCAGGCGGATGGTTGCTCTCTGAACTGGTCTCGCTACCACCGCGAAGGAAGGCCATCTCTGACTGTGGCCTTTTCAAGGTCTAGCAGGGTAATACGACTGGGCCGGCACACAGAAAGTAGTTCAACCAGCGTCGTTTCGGGTAGGCCATGCATGCTTAGTTCTATAGGACTTGGGTGCATTAAACCGCCCCTATGAGGTTTGGGAGGCAAGGGGGACCGAGATTGCTTCTTGTGCTATCACTAGAATGTAACTCTGCCGTTAATCACTCCTTCTTGCTCAGCACCGTTATTAACACCGCTGTTCTCCGCAAGCCTGCCATCCAATTCCTCAGTCACACTGTACCACCCTCGCCGAATTTCCTGGCCGCCGTACTACCCAGACAGGCTTTCTGTTCTATCAGAATCTGCTCGACCGATTGTTCTTGAAATTTGCCCACAAGCACTTTGTTGCTGAAGTCTTCCTTTACCATATTTGTGATCAATTCCTGCTCTCACTTTTCAAGCACCTGCCTCTGACGTCGGAGTTCCTCAAGCTTGCTAATTGTATAGTTTTCTAACACGTTTTCTAACGCGTTTTTATTAAGCCCAGACTTTAAGCTTCTTAACTGGGATGCGCGCTTGTGATCTTGGGAAGCCTCTACTAAGTTCATGGGATCGAGAGGCTTAAATTAACATCCAAAGAGCATCCATATTTCTCATAGCGACCTTCAGAATGTAAGTATATTAGGAATGGCTTGGGTGTCGCTCAAGGCTCTATCCACCCCCTTGTATCGCGGCTTTGAATCATGAGAATGATAATTGATAAGAGGATGGGAGCTGTGGAATTGATAGTGCATTTATCAGGGAACGACGTCGCATAGTTTGCATAACTACAGGAGACAAGGAAGAGTATTTGTCAGTGCATGAATGTCGATTTTTCATGAAGCTGACAGGGTTTAAGGATGAACACTTTGGTTGGGAGTGCGGGGTTATGAATTATCCGGAACTTTAGGCTCCTCACTAACTTTTACTCCTCCTTTTTGTGCCTGCAGCCTCCACCAGTCTCAACCTCCGCCATGGGCTCGCTCCAGATCCATAGAGACTTTGCTCTGGGCTTTGTAGTGGGGATTATCTTCATTTTCGCCCTCGCCGCAATAGGCTCTTTTACCATTGTACGAAAGAGTAACAGCTATAGTCTTGGACATTGGAAGCTCAATTTTAGTACCCCTCTAAAAAGCTTGTGGATGAACGTAGGATATTGGTATGCTATTGCTTTGTGAATCTTTGCGTTCGAGGATAAAACTAGCCAACCTTAGTCGCCGCGCTGGGAAGTAGATTGCTAATACTTTCGTAGGAAGAACTCACAAGGTCAGCCCATCCTTAATTTCGAAGAAGCATGTGTCGCCCTACTCAAGGAGGTGGTCACCCTGTCTGGAATCCTGGAGCCAGCTCTTATCCCTCATGCGCCGCATTCCCTCGCTATCTTGGACTTGGGGTTTGGTTGTGGTGACCAGACCTGGGAACTAGCACGCCTAGCCCAGTGCTCGGGATGGTCAAGCTTCCACTACGTTGGACTCACGCTCGATGAAGTCCAAGTCCAAGCCGCCTACCGAAAGGTTCATCGTGAAGTTGCTGCTGCGGTAGCCGGGGGTATCAAAATAGAGTCATTCAATCTGTTTCGTGCCAACGCTGCGAAACCAGGGACCTGGAGCCCTCGAATTAAGGAAGCTGTTGATTCAATAGCAGACGAAACCTTTACGGAGAAGTGGCTTCTAGCCCTGGACTGTATATATCACTTCTCTCCATCGAGGAAACCCATTCTCCAATACGCATCCAGCAGACTTGGCGCTCACTTCATGGCTTTCGATCTTCTCCTCAACGAGTCGGCTTCACGGTGGGATACCTGGGTTGCTAGGGCCATTGGAGTGTTCATGGGATGCCCTTTGCGGACATTTATGATAGAGGGCGAATACAGAGACCAGCTGATTGAATGTGGTTATGACGAAGGTTCCATCAGGATCCGGGATATTACGGATGACGTCTTTCCAGGTCTTGTGAAGTTCTTGGACTATCAGGACCGAGCACTTGGGGAGTACGGGATTTCGTTAGGTGGCTTTAAGCTGGCACAACGGCTATTCAATTGGTTTAGCAGGTCGAAAGTCGTCAAAGCTGTCATTGTTGTTGCCCGTACTAAGGACAAGGTCATTAGCCCAGGGCCATGACACATTAGCAATCTATCATATCTCTTTCTCTTTGGTATTACCCCAATCCAAAACTTCTGGCACTGAAGATGAAGGTCCACTGGGAAGAAGGAATGTGCCATGGGGTAACGGCACTGTGATAATTAGCATACTAGTCTGCATTGATAGCACAATCTTCACACGGTGAGGTTAATCAATGCCATGATCAGATCCAATGGGAATAATGAAGATATTTAAGAATAACTAGCAACTGGCTCTCCTAGTACGTCCATGCGAGGTGTCACTCCTAAGCCGGGCGAACTGGGCGCAGTGATGCGGCCATCTCGTACATCGAATGCACCATCTGCCGTCTTGAGCGTGACCATGTCCCGGCATTCAAGAACACAACGCAGATAGCGGTCGAGAACGGTCTGACCTAAATGAACAATTGCTGCAAATGCAATGTCCGAGCTAGTGGTCTCCTGTATATTAAAGGTATAGCCGGCGGCCACGCAAATATCTCGTTGCCGACGTCCCTTTGTAAGACCACCGTTTTTTGAAATCTTTATCCCAATTCCTTCTACGGCATCGTCGGCGACGAGTTGTATAATAGATGCCTCATTTGTTGCAAGTTCATCAAAGATCATGGGAATACTGGTCCGTCGTCGGAGAGAAAGGCACTCCCGCAAGGTTGCACAGGGAGCTTCCAAGACGAAATCCAACCCGTCAGGCAGCAATCTCAGCATCCGAAGTGCGGCTTCGACGGAAAGCCCACCGTTTGCGTCAACGAGAAAGAACTCCCCAACTCGCTTATCTGCTAGTGAGGCTGTGATGCGTGCTGCGTTGGTTACAGGATCGTCTCCGATTTTGACAGAATGTCCGATGTAACCCTTCGCTCGGTGCTCTGCGACACATATACGCATTTCTTCTGGACTGCCCACGGGGATGGACGAAATAATAGGCATCTTGACATCGGTTCGGCCGCCTAGAAGTTCGCATACAGGAAGACCAACCGATTTCCCAAATATGTCCCAGCAGGCAACATCAATCGCCGTCTTGGCATGTTCATGGCCGAGAAGAGCGGCATCCATGGCATCGTTAATACGGTCAACCCTTCGTGGGTCTAGTCCTATTAGCTTGGGTGCAATTTCAGCGATACCTGCTCTGACGCCAAGAGCGTGGGCGGCGATGTAGGTTGAGCCAAACGGGGTGCTCTCACCCCAGCCCTCGATTCCGTTCTGGGTGGTTATGCGAACAATTGTGGCGTCGAAACTTGTGTATTCCCGTCCACCAGAAAGATGATAGATACCTCCCGAATAAGGTAGTGTGACTTGAAAAACATCAATTTGTGTAATCTGTAGTTCCAGCATTCTGCCCTCTGTTATTGGAAGTGTGGACTTGGAAGAAGACGGGGAAGACTTGAACCGGCAACGATTGATACTTGTAGTAAATGCTACAAATCGTAAGTTTAGAATATGATGCTTCCAATATTGGATATGCCGTCGTTGGGTTATATGATGCTTTATAGGATCCATTTCTACGCTCCTTAGCAATGTCGAATTCGTATATTGTAGCAGGTATTATCATCGAGGTAGGCGGAGAGGCCGCTAACCTATTTCAGCCAAGAAAAAGAGAGGACGCAATTTCTCCCCCATTTTCACCACATCTGCTAGCCAATTTGGGTGTGAGAAAAGAGAGAGTTCAACATGAGACTCCATGCAATCGGTTTGGGTGTGCTTGGTAATCGGATGAGGTACGTCAAGATCAGCACCCCTCACGCCCTTGCCAAGACAGAGAGTCTGCATAACAGGATTAATAATGGACAACAACGCCAAGATATAAAGAAATTTGAGTGTAGCGCTTTATGTCTTCCTGTAATTACACTATTTGAAATTAGTTACTATAGGAATGATTTGATTGAGAGAGCAGACATGGCTCCTACCCAACCTACACATCGTCAAGCTTATCGCCGGACTGACGACTATACTCCGGGCACCCCAAAGGTGAAGCTTGTCACTGAAGCTCTGCCACTTCCCTTGGCCCCAACTGCGGTCTTGATCCAGGTTCGCGCTGTGTCCCTTAACTATAGAGACGCCAATATTGCAAATGGCGGCAACCCTTGGCCGGTACTGCCAAATGGCATACTATGCAACGATGCGGCTGGGGAGGTTATAGCTACGGGCGACAAGGTGAAAGCCTTGGCCGTTGGAGATCGCGTAGCCCCTATCACTGACACGAAGAATATCTCTGGTCGAGAGCCGGGCAGATCTTGGCTAGCAGCGGACGAGGATGGAGTCTTAGCCAACTATCTAGTTTTTGACGAGGAAAAGGTGGGCAAGTTGCCAAATTACCTAGACTGGGTTAGTTCTAGCATTATACCTTGCGCTGGTGTAACCGCGTGGTCGGCGCTGAAGGATGTCGGGATTGGAAAAAGCATCTTGCTACAAGGTATGTTCGATGGGGTCTTGAGAATGCATTGGCTGACGATCCATAAGGCACTGGCGGCGTTAGCATGTTCGCTCTTAAACTTGCTCAAGCTGCAGGCCTCAGGGTGATTTTGAGTTCTTCAAGCGATGAGAAGCTCCAGAAGATCAAGAAGCAATTCTCAAAGACGAAAATTCTAGGAGTAAACTACGCTAAGAATCCAACCTGGCATGAAGAAGTTTTGAGGCTCACCGATGGTATCGGCGTTGATCTAGTCGTTGAGAATGGGGGTACTGGATCGCTGGTCCAGAGCCTGAGGTGTACGAGGCGTGGCGGGATAATCAGCCAGGTGGGCTATCTGGGGAAGCAGGATCCTAAGGATTTGGCGGAGCTCCTCCCACTTCTGATTGATAGAAGAGTAGCATTAAGGCAAGGAAATTCTCACTTTCCAGCGGCTATGAAAGCTAACCTAAGGTTTAGGGGCATCAATGCAGGGTCCAAGCACGACATGGAAGATCTTTGCGCTGCTTTATCAGCTACAAAAATGCAATTCGATGATATCATAGATTCAGTCCATCCATTTGATAAGGCGGAAGAGGCAATCGAGTACATTTGGCAAGGAAAACAGGTTGGGAAGCTTGTCATTAGTCTTTAGATCCGAATGCAATATTGGTTTGCTACTCAGCTTAGCCCTCGGCTTACCTCTACAAGTACCTGTGCGGGTTTTCAGTCAGTCAGCCCTGAATACCCCAAAACTGAAAAGATTATGGTAAAAGTCTTCTCCTACAACTGTTGGCCAAATTCCAATCTAGAAATATCAGAGAATAATTTGATGATGTATGATGTTTAGTCTCGACCATCCATCCGTTGAACATCTCAGGATTTGAAGTTGACAATAGTGGGCGACGTAGCTAAGCGTGGCTGGAGTTAGTGTAGCCGCCATAGAAGCCTGCAGATTGGGTGGTTGGAGAACAGTTAGCGTAGCCGATGGATACAGGGTTCGAGATTGGCAGAGGGCGGAGGAAACCCGGGATCTTGGAATAGGGCAATTCCCGGAAGCCTCACACATAGAAACATGACTGGATCTAAAATGGGCTATGACAACCGGAACTCATCCCGAGACGAGATCTGACATCACAACAACAAGGTCGTATAAAAGGCGCGGGGTAAACTTATCCTGATTACTGTGCCCGCCAATGATACGATGAATGCACCCCAGATATCAATAAAGCCTCCCGCTCGAGCTCTCACTCCCTCCCCCCGTGGTTCTTTTGTCTACGTTGATGCAATGTCCTTTTTGTAAACGCTGAATTTCTAGAACCGGCCCTTACTCAAGCGAAGCATAAAGCTAGACTTTGAGAGTTTGCTCCCAAACGGCATCACAGATTCCCAATGACGACACACTCGGAGCGTTCCCAGGTAACGGAGAGATATACGATCTCGCCAACGCCCCATGTCCCCAATTCGAAGTTTCCAGTCATAGTATATCGCAAGGCCCTGCAGGGATACTCTGAAGATGCCAAGATCGAATTCCTCGAAAATAACGGTTGGAAAAAAGGTGGCCAGTGGGGACCATACCCCATCCCTCACTTTCACAGTACAGTTCACGAGTGCTATGCTGTAATCCGGGGAAATGGCACCTACATTTTGGGCAAGTCTCCAATTGATGACGATGTTGATGAATCTGGACAGAAGAATGGGCTCTTGATCGACATGGAGGAAGGGGATGTTTTCGTATTACCGGTATAGCAAAGATCTCCTATTCCCCTTGAACACAACCAAGTCTATTCCGCTCTGTTGTTCTAACACGCCATTTAAGTCAGGAGTATCACATGCCCTAATTAACCCAGAAAATGACTGGGAAGTCGCTGGTTTCTACCCAGAGGTATGCGCCCCAACTATCCACTGGCACATCTTCTTTGCGGTTGAACATCCAGAGCTTACTTGCAGGATGCATCCTATAGGGCTCTCCTCCGTGGGATATGAACTACTGTAAGGATAGTGTTGAGGATACCATGCATAAGGCTGTTGAGTGCGAGAAGGTTCCGATTCCGGAGAAGGATCCTGTGTTTGGAGAGTCCGGCCCACTACCAAGGATCTGGACAGAGGCTAGGCTTGGCTAGTTAGGGATACTCAACCGATGCGGAACCTCCAGCTGATGGAAGATAGGCAGTCCGATATACGGAGGACAAGGGCGGCCGAATCGCGGATCTGGGCATTGATACGGGTTGGCAAAACTCTATGCGATAGATGGATTTGACGTGTCAAGATAACCTGAATGCCGAATTACCGCGTCAGTTTCCTGATCTTCCCGACACCCCGAAGTCCCCATATCTAACCGAAATGTTTTCGACTCTGGGATTACCTAGTGCCTCAACCACCTCCTTCAAGCAGGGCTTCTAGGGTCCGGATTCGTTGTTAGTCCATGGCTGAACTAGTTCAGTTGATTCCAAAGCCGACGCAAAACGTGTTGAGGTTAGCGTGGCCGCCGGCTCTCCCAACCGGAAAGTATGCCGTAGTCCTGCCCCACAACTTCAACCCCGACACTAGATTGAATGGTTTAGGATGACTCTATCCTTGCTAAATAGTCTTGGATCTCGGCTTGTGTTGGGGAAACATATGTGGCATTACCTGTTGAGCTCGGGTTGCCTCGGCTTCAAGCGAGTTATGATGGTTAATCGGGATGCTGATAGGCGATGTCGAGGATGTCGAGGATGATGACTCCCTCAGAATTCAAGCCCATAACTCCGAGTTTAATTTTTTAAGAAGGCTGGATTGAAGAACCTTTTCTGTTCTTCTCATTCAAAATCTCTTGCGTTGACCTTAAAGCTCGATATGGCCGAAGTCAAGAGTTTCGAAGCGCAGCAGCGCTGTACGTGGGAATACTTTGCTGCCGATCTCTTTTCCGCAGCTGTTGCATCTGCTTTGGTGTCTCCATGGGTTACTGCCATTGATTCGTGAGTGCTTATGTCTCTTTCTCCAGCTGAAGGAACACTGTTGTTAGCATCTTCATTCCAAATTCGCGTGAATGAACTTGTCGATTATTACCACGTGAATATGCGAAGCATCTGACACAACATAACAGAATAGTCTTCAATAAAACTGCGACCGGTGCCTCTTTGACATCCTCCATGCGAAAATGGATTTCTAAGCCCAAATTAACCTTCGGAGGGCTCTTCATTCCTTTTCTCGTCTACTTCGGAACATATGCCACCGCGAACCTCTTCGACTCCTTCCAAGGTTTGAACAATTGTGTGGACCCTACTACTATCTCATCTGCGCCTTCCAAGTTCTTCGCTACTACAGCGGTCAGCACGGGGCTTTGTGTCTATAAGGATGGATATTTTGCTGGATTAGCGAACAGATCACCGGCGCCTCTCCTGAGTTATCTCCTTTTTACTTCGAGAGATGTTCTTACAGTGTTTGCGTCCTTCAATCTGCCAGCCTTGATTGCTCCCAGACTTGCCGAGATCCCATTTCCGAAGATCCCACTGTTCGCAGCTCCTTTCCGCTCAGATGAATCCAGTCTGAGGCTGGCCCAAATAATAAGTCCAGCGATTGCTCAAATGATAAGTACGCCGATTCATATACTCGGTCTAGACTTGAGCAATAGGCAATTCAGGCTTGGAATTCGGGAGCGGATCAGCATGGTTCGACAACATGTATTGTTTGCTACCCCGTTGAGAATGATGCGGGTTTTACCTGCTTTTGGGATTGGAGGTGTGGCAAACACGGGGTGCAGAAACTTCATGTTGGCTCGAGCCATATGAACGCTGAAGGTTTGGGTACAAGCTTTTGTGGCCTCAAGGCGTTCTTTTATTAATTACAGGGTCTAAAAATATAGAACTATAGAAGACAAACCCATAAAGACAGACTGCTTATCTCAAGGTTATTCGTTTCCACTCTGGTTTACATTTAAGCCAGAACTCCTCTTCCATTCTGAATATGCCAAGCCTTGATGCAACGTCAGGAACCTCAGGATCTCTCTGTATCATCATCAAGTTTAACATCGGCGCTGGTTTAGGAAATACTGTGGGTTCCAAAGCCCTGCCATCATCCGAACTTAAGTCATCACAGTCCCATTCCGAGATTGTTCGGGGATCTGGAGGAGCTTCTTCCCGAGAAATGACAATGAACTCTCTTACCCTCCCCTGACGTTTTTCTTTCACCGCCTCTTCCTCAATGTATGGTTCTGTGCTGCAGACTAAGTCTGTTGCAAAGGTTTCCCCAATTATCTCCTTTGCCTCATTCAGGATGTCATAATAATGGGAGTCCTTTGGGGGTAGTCCTTTCTGACGGGTTAGCATACAGTACAGCTTTGTTCTGATCCTGCATGCTGCCCAGCTTGTTTGTGTGGTTACGCATGCCGTGTCTTGCCATAGCGGCGTGACTGGTACTTTTGTGGCCTCTAAAGGGTTTCCAGCCCACTCAGGTAATGGAAACAGGTCTTGTGGTAAGTTTTCCGTAGAGGCCTCGATGGGGAAAATATTTGACCGAATATCGACGCGAAACCATTCAGCTGCCCAGGTCAAGTGAGACGGACGCAAACCCTCGGCCGCCTCGAGGTAGCCTTTGCTGTCATAGACTGGCTTATTGAGATGTGTAGACCATCCAATCCATGACCACGATGGCAAAGGCACATAACGAACAGTTCCGTCCGTAGAGACGAGACGGCATTTGGCGCTCCGACGCGAGCCCTCCCGGTAGCCAGACATTTCTTCGTCCCTCCAAAGTAGGCTATGATGGAACATTTGGCGAGGCAAGCCCCAATGAAAACTTATTTGTGAGACATATGTTATTCGTTTGAGAATCCCAAGGAAGGCATCCAGAGCATCGCCTTCATGCGTGAATTTCCGTAGATAGTTAAAGTGGAGGACGTGGGCTCCCAGTTGAACGATGTCAAATTTCGGGCCAAAAAATGCCAGATTTAACGAGATTCGCAATAAAGGATCGCTTTTCTCAAGGATCTGGGTGCTTGTGGGCTCTAAACAACACGATTCGTTCCAATAATCCCATTCACATTTCCAGTGTACAATATCTTTATAAAAGATGACAGCTCGACGGGATAACTGGAGTTCTTGATACGTCCATCCACGATAAGACCATTTCGAATCGAATTCGCTCACGATCCCATTGGGTTCTGAGATCATCAGTGCGAAATCCGGTGAAACCTGTACAAAGTCCTGGCGCGTCTTGCGGATCTGATGATAAAGGTGAGGAATCCCTGCATCGCTGTCATTGCCGGTGGCAACAGCAATAGTCAGAAGGCCACGAGAGTATATGAGATCCATTTGGGATATTTGGAACTGTTTATCGCTGTCATCGTCTTGCAGGATGCATAGGGCATCAACCCAGAGGTATCTCTCGCCGAGATCTTGGACAAAATGAATGGCATCCGAGATAGTCTTGGGAAGCGCGTGCCGCCTCAAGCCCCCCTCTGTTTGTAGATCCTGAATTGTCTCTTTACTAGTCTGGAGTTTGCCTGATAGTGGACCCCAGACATAGCTCAAGCAAATATATCTCCACTCTCCATCAGCGTTGACTAGGGTCATAGACTGGACGTCAATAAGCCGTAGCTTTGTTGGATATTCATCGGATCGCAACCAATCTGGACTCTTGCACAAATCACCGTGTAGTTGTTCACATGCCCTCAGCCACTTAATTATCAGCTTAATATCAAGCATCGGTTCAATAAGACGCCCCGAGAAAGTTTGCGCGCCATCTTTCAGAAAAAGTTCAGGAGCATTCCAGTAATCCCGTACTGAAGGGATCGGAAAGACGCATGGACGAAGGTATACCTTCTTTCCACTGAATGGCCTGGATACAACCGCCAGCTCGCTGACGGGCTGCTTGCTAAGATTCGGCTTTTCACTAGAGGGTTTGCGGCCTGCGGGTTCGAGAGCGAGACGAACGTCGATAGAACTAGGTAAAGTCGGCGGTCTTCCAGAAAACTCGGGACACATAGCTTCTTGGCAATTCTGAAGCAGAAAACTACAGAAATCGCAATCCAACCTGCGCTGTATGATGTCGGCGGCACTGCCCAGCTCCAGACTGTGTATGTTGATAGTCGAGGGTTCGACAAAACATAGATTTTTCAAGCCTTTTCCTTCGCAGGTTCTGCAAAGTGAGACGAAGCTGGCTTCTTCCATCCTGATATTTTGAAGCTAATGAAATATTTATTGATGTTGTACAGGTTTGTGGTTCATAGGGTGCGCAGACAGAAGAGGGTGGCTGTGTTGTGTCCAATGACGCCCGGTTTGCCAGCCTCATGGATTATTTTAATTCCATTTCGGCTAAGTTTACGTCGCTATACATTTGATTGCAATGCTCAGCCTTTAGCTCGCCTTATAATTTTCCGCGATTCTCCTACGTCGCTTGACTTTGCACTAGAATCTTTAAATTAGATCCTGAACGATGGCACCTCATTATCCTCGTTCATGATATCTATCGTCATGATCAACAAATATGTGATTGAAATAGTAAGCTTACTGATGGAGTAATCGCTGGTGTTAAGAGCATCTAGGGAAAACTGACCATGGGAGTCGAAGCGACGGTAAGCCCAAACAGATGGCAAGGTTTCCTCGGCCTTTAAGGAGTTGGGCGCAGTATTTGGAGGTCTTTTAAGAGCTGATCCGATTCTCCTGGGTTCTGGATCGGAACATGGGCTTTCTCCCAATCCCCAGTGCTGGTTTTCCCACAGGATTTTCCCAGTGCTGTCACGCGAATTCGGGGGGTTTTTTATAGTGAATAGATAGAATTTTAACTTCCTCATAAACACTTGCGTTATCTGATGGTGAGCGTAAACATTGCTTACGAGGCATTGAGTGTCACGAGGCAGAACTAAATGTAAGACTTAGCCCTTCGAACCAGGTAGCACCAGCGACGAGCCTTTGCCACAGCATGTTCTGCAAACGGACGATGACACCTTGCTTCCCAATAGACATCAAGATCAATCTCCCAATTGCCATCCCTTTTCTTTAGTAATGGACCTCTAGTGATAGAACTCTCACGGTGGGTGAGATGAAAGCCCCCCCAAAGTAGCGGTATTTTCCTACCAACCCCAGTGGGATCCCATTTGCGGTCTCCAAGCTCCTTGACGATCAGATTGTCCTTGATTGTTTCTTGCTTACTGCTTGCCTAGAATAGGAGCTTTCCTAGCAATCTGATTATGTCAACCGTTGCATGAATGCTTCGTTTGAGCTGGCACCTTGTTCGCAGTGCTGTTCAAAACGCATATCACTCGTTGGTCAAGCCATTTTAAGATCGAAGAAGGTAAACAGTCGCATTCTCCCTCTACGTGTCAATGAGTTAAAGTAACTCTTGTTCCTAGATTACTAAGACGAGGGATTTCAAGTGACCATACTTCACGTCCGACCATACCACTAAAGGGTCTTGTAGCGCTTCCTCAACCTCTTCCATGCAAATTCACATTCGCGCACAATAAAATTGCTATTCACAGATGTCTAGGAATACTACTGTTTACGTCAAAGCCAGTTCAGTTATATAAAGCATTTAGCTTTGTCTTTCGATTAGAAGAAATGTTAGGATTAGAGTCTAGTTAGAGTAGGCATGATTTGAGCTGCAGGAGTAAGTCTTAAGTGTAAACCACGACCTCTAGCGTTGCATCATACCACTCCTATCCAAAGCAAAGTAAAAACAGCAAGACCCCAAATATGTGGCATCAAATTTGCAGCGCCGCTTGTAGGCGCAGATGTTGGAGATGTAGTAGGAGTTGTGCCATCACCACTCGTTGTCGAGCCCTTGAGCTCGGCAACACCCAACTGCAAGTTTCCCCCATCCCAAACGGTGTAGTGGTTCTTCAACACCGGGCTCCCAATAACCCAAACTGAAGCAAGATTGCTAGTAGGTTCAGGCGAGTGGAGGATGACGCCTTGGCACTTGCCAGGGTGGCTCTCGTGCTCGCCAAGGTTGAAGGAATCTTTGGCCAGCGTGATGTTAACGGTCTTTTCACCTGAGCCGATAGTGAAGGTGAGCTCTGGGGAGAGCTTCTCCATAGCATCGCAAGGTGCACCCCATGAGCCCAGCTTGTCCAGCGGTTCGATCTCCGGGCTAATTTTGGCGTACATATCTTTGGCTGTCTGGTAGTCGGGGGTCATGATATAGGCAGTTCCAGTGTCTAGCAGAGAAACCGCACCAGGAAACGCATCGCCTGTCTTGGAGTTCTTGACACTTTGGCCGTTAACGAAGAAAGTTGGGTTGTCGATAAACCACTCGCCGACCACGCCCGTTACAGTTTTGTTGAAGTCGACCTTTTGAAGCTCGCCTTGATACTTGGATGAGTCGATCCCGCCAAGAGTAAGCTCTCCATGGGCATTATCAGCTCCGCAATTGAGGTAGAAGGAGAAAATTGGCTCTGGAATTAATTCGGAGGCGACGAGGTTCCAGAATGTGGTAGTGAAGGTTTTATTAAATTCGCTGCTGAAAACCGATGACTCTGGAGGCCCGAGGCCGAAAATTCCGTCGATATTGGGCCCTATTGGGTTCTCCCCCAGCTCCGTGGGATAACTATCGCAGAGAAGGAACGTTTGGTTCTCAACAGTGAAGCCGTTGATGCTCACCACATCGGTGACAACGTGCCCGCTCAAAGCTGCGGGCTTCGATAGAGGCTGGGCGTCGCCTCCGGTCCCGAACTCTGCAGTGAAATTGTAGCCGGGGTTTTTAGAGTACGTGCTCGACTTGGAGGGGTCGAAGACTGTGTAGTTGCCGCAGGTGGTGCATCCTTTTCGAGGGATGATGAGGTCTGTGGATCCAGTATCGAATAGGATATTGCTATGCAGTGTCAATTTCCCGTATCCAGTCAAGCGTTTTGTAGGCTACCAACAAATCTTGTGCTGGCGTTCCGATCGACGCCTTGCCATACCACTAAGAAACTGTCAGTGGGACTCAATGAAGGGCGAGGGGTCAGATCGAGGGTTGAATAGTGGTAAAGAGAGCGAAGAAGTTAGGCTCTTCATGCGCAGCTCTTATAAGGGCCAACCCACCTGAAAATCGGTTACACCATGCCAACTGCTCAATTGTACGTCAACCGCAGATGATCTCTTCGTCGTCCGCTGTCGGGCTTCCAACTTGATGGTGAGCGGGTTGGCAGCTGCCGAAACTGTGTGTACCGCAGCTAGGCTTGCTACGAGCGAGCCGGTGTCCAGCTTCATCGTCAAAAGTAGTAAAAAGATCCAAAATTAAGATCAACAAAGGGTAATTGAAACGTGTATTTCGTAATAGTAATGCGATGGAGATAGAGTAAGTCACAAATAATCTGGTGAGAGGGAGAAGTCGTAAGGTTTGATCTGGACTGGAACTCAACTAGGCTTGAGTGGGCAACGAGCCTTCCTTTATGTCCATCCCTCCTGTAATAATAACAATGGCCTCTAATCGTGTCCACCTCATCCAGAGGCTCAGCGGCCTGGACCTAGTTGAAAGGAGCACGTTCTCGCCAGATCCATCCCCGAAAGAATAATTGACCAGGGCCCTTTCATTTAAGGCTGAGGCGTCGTAGGGCAGTGATCTGTTGGAGTGATTGGTTATTCTGAGAGTCTGGGGACTAGAGCAGGGGTCGTGATTGGTTTGCTCGCCAAACCCAATTGCACCGCGGGAGATCGTCAAACCTCGCCAAACACAAGCACTGCTTCCTACACACCATGAGGCTGTGTTACAGTGGGGAAGCGTAAGATTATAACGTCGTCCTGGGATAGCTTCATCGGTCATAACCTCAGCAAAACCTGGCAGTAGTCGTCGAAGAAGGCTACAGAGCTTTGAGAGCTTTCAAGAGATGAGGTTGCAAGGAGACATCAAGTGGGCAAGGCATCGAGGAATGCCCCAGTTAGTTCGTTTCGCATTTGAGCTACTATCATATTCCCTTCAAAGATGTTCCGTCTCGTTGCGAACTTTAAACACCGTCGACTCACAGCCAGAACGCCGAATCCGATGCAGGAAGCCCATCCACTAATCGCCAATGCTTTGCTCATCTCTCAGTCAAGATGGTATCAACAGCAAGTCACTCCGGAAGTATCCTCCTTCAATCACCTCACCTCCTTCCACGGCCCTGTCCTCCAGGCATGCCAGGCATGCCGCCGCCGCCGCCGCCCATACCCATCTGTCGCATCATCGCTTGCATATCCATACCCCCAGGCATACCACCACCACCTCCGCCGCCTCCTAGCATCTTCATCAAGCTGCCCATATCCGGCATGCCGCCGGCACCGCCAGCACCTCCCATGCTTTGTAATCGCTTCTGCATTGCGGCCAGCTGTTGAGCTTTATTTCCACCACCCATTGCCTGTTGGGCTCTTTGCATGTTTTTCATGTTTCCACCCATCTTCTTGGCCATGCCGGCCATCATGCGCTGCTGTGTCAGGAGGTCCTCCACTTCTCGTACTGACGTCCCCGATCCTCGCGCGATTCTCGTCATTCTGGTCGGTTGTTCGATGAGGATCTTGCCGTCCGAATCAAGCTCCTTATCCGTCATTGAATCACAGATATAGATCATGCGCTTGAGCTTCGCGCCTCCCTCCTCGTCGTCCATACCCTGCATCATATTGCTCATTCCAGGAATCATGCCTGCCATCTTTGATAGAGGGCCCATCTTCATAATGTTGGAGAGTTGATCACGAAGATCCCGTACCGTGAAGATGCCCTCTTGGATGTGCTTAATGGTGTCTTTTTGGTTGAGGTTAAGACTTTGCACGTGCTCCATCAACCCTGCCATATCGCCCATACCCAGGAGCTTTTGCACGAACTGTTCAGGTGCAAAACGCTCCAAATCTAGCATGTGCTCACCCGTACCAATGAACACGATAGGTGTGTGCGTTGCTGCGACAGCAGAGATAGCACCACCACCATGGGCATGACCGTCAGTCTTGGTGATAATAATAGCTCCGAAATCAGCAGCCTCCTTGAACGCTTTCGCTTGCGACTCGGCCTGCTGACCGATGGATGCGTCCAGCACCATGATTGTCTCGTCAGGTCGGATGGCGGTTTGAATGTCAACCATTTCTTGGAACAGTGCAGCTTCCTGACGATGGCGACCTGACGTATCAACGATGATGACCTCGAATCGCTCCTTTTTAAACTGCTCGACACCAGCTCGAGCCACCACAGCGGGATCCGTCTCCGTCAATGAACCGTAGTATGGAATCTTGGCCTTAGTAGCATTCTGCTTCAGCTGATCAAACGCACCAGCTCGAAACGTATCAGCGCAAACCAAGCATGATTTGAAGCCTCTCGTCTGATAGTGTCGCGCCAGCTTGGTACATGTCGTGGTTTTTCCCGCACCCTGTAGACCAACAAACATGATAATATTCGTCTTTCCCTTCTTCGGTCGGAACGGCTCGGCGTGGGGATCGACCAGTTTAACCAACTCATCGAAAACGGCTTTCTGGATCAGGCGCTTCTTGTTGACTGCGGGAGGAAGTTCTTTGAAGTTGACGGTACTACGAATGGACTTTCGAAGTTGTCCTACCAATCGTACGTTGACATCGGCTTCGAGTAGAGCAGCACAAATCTCTTTGAGCATGCCATCGAACGCCTGCGCACAACTGTTAGCGATGGTGGGGAGAGGGAGGCGGGGTTGGAGCGCAGACCTTCTCGTCAAGGTTCTGTTCTCGCGTGAGGTTGGAGACCGCCGCGTTGATGCGACGGCCGAGATCTTGAAGAACCATTGCTGTTGTTTGCCGGCGTGAAAGCGACGGCGCAAAACGAGTTTCTCACGTTGAATTGACTGTCTGTTGCCACGAGATGTACGAATATGGGTACATTCAAGATGGTGGAGAGGTGGGGCAAGGAAGCCGGCTTCGGCAAAGCTGTTTATCCGCCCCCGACATCGTGATGGAATCAGTAGCGACTTTCGTCCTCTTGGAGCTTACCCTAGACCAAAGGTAGTTTGTGGCCGTAACAAATTTTTGGAGAATGTCACGGCAGTCCAGACCTAGATGATGAAGGTATAGCGCCGTGAATGATCAATATGCCACGGATGGCAGTGATAGACCGCTTTCAACCGATTACTCCGGTCTGTAATATTGCAGGTCAACGCAGCGTTACACCCGTTGTGCAATGCTGTTTCGGGCGCCCCGTATCAGCATTATCATTCAGCCTCGCACCGCCATGCTATCCATACAGAGCCTCTAAAGCGTGAGGACTGTGGCTCTCAAAGATACGCGTATCTGCGAGTCTGAAACGAGGTTGCAGTAGCATTGGTTAAACGGGGTTCATGGCCGCAGTGACATCATTAGCCGAGCGGCACATTGAACCTAAAACGGTTAGTAAGGATCGACGTGGCTATGAAGTGATCATCCCATGCAGCCAACATAGCCCGGATCCCTGGGGTTCTTGAGGTTGGCGTGAATCTCTTGAACTTCTATATAAAGACGAGAAAGGATATGCTTCAATTGACAACCCAAGAACTCCAAGTCCTGCACTACACTATCCACCACATCTCAGCATTCAAAGAATTACAGTTGAGACCCTATACCTCATTCCTCCGCAACTTTACACAACACTACCCAGTGTATCAATCAAATATTATACTGCGAACTCCACTTCCGTTCAAGCAGCCAGCAACCAACACTGTTCAACCCAAGCCAACAAATCATCACACGATAAAAATGTCCTCCACAACTGGGATTCCCCAGCCCCATGGGGATTCTCCCCAGACTACCACACTACAAGTCGACTTCGCCTGGAAGAAGTTGAAGGCCCTCATCACAAATGGCGAGCATCCCGAAAACCCACTCTACATCGTCGACTTCAAAACCATCAGGGCCCCACACATTATCTTCAAGTCTGCTCCCGACAAAAGGGAGATTGGCAATGGAACTCTTCACCCCATCTCTATCAACGCAGACTACCAGCTCCATGGCCGCAAAGGACAATTGAAGGCCCTCAAGCGCTGGCAGACGCAATACACCCATCTTTCAGAAGTCTACTCCAATGGTGACTCGCCCGCGACCATGACCTGGACCAGCGGCTGTAGCTTCAAGACATGGGATTTCATCTGCAACGACGAAAACATGAATCCTGTCGCCAAGTTCTCAGCTAAGGCGTGGGATTTGAAGAAAGTGGGATATATTGAATTTCTGGGACCCTTGGCGACATCTCGTGAAGCTCAAGAAGAGATTCTTGTCACAGGACTAACATTGTATTACTGCATGTTGCTCCGAACTACTAGTATTCTATCATTCTTCGGGGCGATCTTCGCGAGACCTGGTCCTATTGATAAGAGCACAGCGACGAAATCGCAGAAACACGACGCGTCTTTGTATGATAAGGATGCGTTGATATCACACGAGGAAGTTTCAGGAGAAAAAAGCTAGAGCATAGGACTGTGTCAACTAGCCACCGATCTTATTGTTTGTTTTTAAGGGAGAGAAAGTTATAGATTTCCGAGTTGTTTTGATAGTATTAGATGATATCCACTGGTTAAGAAGTTCATCATTTGAAACCAAACAATTTTTCACTACCTACAGTTCGCACAATAGTAAATATATCTGTGTCCCTAGTTCAGTGGAAAGAGGATCGTGTATCTCTGAAAGTCGTTTCTTTCCCCAATATCACTAACCTAGAATGATCTCTCTCCATCGTGGACCAGGAGAGAATCCCTTTACAATGGCTTTGTGCACAAGCGTTCCAATACCTCGTCGCTCTGCAATCCCCCCATTCCACTCAAGTAGCATAACATTGATCGGAGATAGCCCAGATAGAAGAATGAACTCAAATGGCTCCTTGGAGTCGAAGAAAGTCGTTTCCTCGAATCCGTCGAGCGTCAATTCACCACATTCCAACCCATCCGTTCCGAGCAGCTGTGAAGTTCCGGCAAAAACGTCAGTCTCGCCCAGCCCGAAAAAAACAGAAACGGTCCAGAATTGAAGCAAAGGGTATGATGGAGCTGGGGCAGTGAATGGAACGTCCTCGGTTGGAAGTGTCCGCGAGGTAGGAATGTTGAGCGGTACTACAGACTTGAACCGCGCACTCCCCTTCAAGATGACGGCAGCCTTCCCATAGACCTTGTTCGAATCACTCGCGGCTGGATCCCAAACCAAATTAGTGATTCCAGACGGGTTTCTCTTGTACCAGATAATCCATGTCTCATTCGCAAGCCATTCGTTGATCTCATTGTCAAAGGGTATGTCAACCGCAAATGCGCCTCTCCAACCAGCCCAAGAATAACTGGGAAAACCGCTTCGCCGATGCAAATGGTTTTTACGGGTGTAAAAGAGAAGAAAGGCGTCTAATGCTGCAGTGGGGAGTCCCTCAAGGAATCTCACCCCCGTTCTATCCGAGATTCTTCGTATAATGCCTGCCATTGCCCGAAGGATATCTCCTTGATTTGTTAAAGCGCGTCTCGAGTAGTAAAGAAGCATGGTGGCGTAGTCGTCAAGGGGCTCGTCCATGTGAACGGCTTCTGGGAGCAGTGACGCAACATTCGTCCCCGTTCTCCAAGGGCGGGCATGGTCGAGGCAGGATTCCGGAAATTCCGCGTGTGAACAACGGAAGAAAATCTTGTTATCAACGAAGTAAACAGCTCGTCGGCAGAGCACATGCTCCTGAAACCTGGTCATCGAGTCAGTTTGAGAGCTGTTGGCCATGCCTCGTATGAGTTAAACTCACGTCCAGGCTCTTGAATTGTACACAGTTCCTTTGATAAGTTGATCCAAGCCGGTATATGTCCCGAGATATAAGCCCGGCAAGATCTGAAGGGTCAATCTGGTTGTCTTTCGAGTTTCCGATTGAACGCCCGGAAGCCCGGCATCCGCGTTATGCCCGCAGGCGGCAATTATTGTCAACCATGATCGCTCATACACAAGGTCCATGACCTGAACGCCTTCCTGAAGATCATTGCCGTCATTCTGTAAAAGACATAAAGCATCTATCCATAAGTACCGAAGCCCAAGTTTCTTGACCAGGAGGATGGCGTCTCTCATTGTCTTTGGTAGCGCGTTGAAGAGTCGGTTGATGCTCCCTGGAGCAAGCATCTTGCCCTTGTTTGCCGTCGTAAGCCTGAAGTTGTCAACTGCTCCCCATATGTAACTTAAAGCGACATATTTTGTCAATATACGAGACTCTACTACGCATTCCTGGACCACGTCGATAAGGCGCAGAACACTTAGCCCAGGGAACGCCTCGCTGAAGGCTTTATTTCCCTCCCAAACGCATCTGCCTTTGTGTGTCCGCTCACAAGTTGAAAGCCACCAGTTGACTCTAGAAACATCCAATTCAGGATACACTATTGGCCGAAGATAGAAGGCGTTTTCGACTATGGGTGGCGAATCTGGCTGCGTTGCGAAACAGATCCAATGATCTGAAGTCCGTTCTGTATAGAATGCTCCCCGATTACCTGGTCCTGAAGAGCCGGCCCAAGCCACTAATATCCACGCATCGTCGGGTATTTTGGGACCAAGACCTGTGGAACCAGTTCTGTAATCCTCATAGCACACTAGATTGATGAGCCTACAAAACGGGCACCTGCTATTTTGAATCCGAATCCGAGTTCCAAGTGGCCATTTTTGGTCCTTAGTCTTCAGTTTGTTAAGCTGCACAGGATCGAAGGGAATCTTCAGACAGTAATCACATAAAGGCTCGGGAGTCGACATAGTAGGACGATTTTTGGGCGTCTCGAAGAGCGAGCTAGAGTTTGTGCCGGATCGGGTAATTAAGCGTATAGGAATGAGAAAAATCACGGAGCAACCCCGCCTACCATACTCGAGGCACAACTGGGCAATAGTGGGGACTCAAGTCATTGTTTCATTTCATGTTCGGAGAGAAGTTTGGGGGTTCGAAGAGTAGATGTCAGACGGTGGTGCGGCTGACGTTGGTTTGGAGGGATGGAATTTCGCGCTGTGCGTCACGTGAAGGTCCGGCCTGTCGCGGATGATGATGAGTATATCACCTGCATCTTCGTTTATGCAGTATCACAGTAGGGTTGAGCATTATGTTGCCGCCTCTATAGCCCATCTCACGCACTTCTACTTTAATCTTAAAGTTTAAATTGCAAAACTTGGAACTCTGACCTTCCAGAGTTTCTTTGTCAGCTGACTACATTAAGCAGGTGGCCAAGCTTCATTAGGCTCGGGCTCGGGCTCGGGCTCCGTAGAAGAGTTCGTGGGGATGCTCGTAGGTGGGAACAGTGGGCTCAGCGGGTTGTAATGTACAGTGGTTTCAGGGCTTGCTTAGGCCCTACAGTGGCCTTAACAGGTGTTGTTTTAGCGGCTAGGGTCGCTATGGCATGCCTTGATGTCTGAGCCATCAGTGACAAGGCGCTGTTGCATTCTAATGATGGCTCGAAGTCTCTGTCGAGGGGAAAGAAAGTCAACACAGGAAAATTCAAGCTATTTCGCTGACAAGGGGGCCTGCTGGAACAGTACGAAAATACGGAGTAATAGCTGTGGCTGATAAAATGGCAGTGCGATATGCATGAACCCCATCGCTGTCAAGGGCAATGGATTAACTATGACTTGCAGTTGGCAAACTGAAGTGGTTGATGATAAATTGGTTGAAGGCTTTTCGTCAGATCTAGAAACATGGCTCAATGGGTTAGGTAATACCGGGCGTATACCCTTAAAGGTGGGTTAATACGGTGTAGCAGGATAGAGCAGGTAGAAAAGTACACCCTCAGATTAAGAGCAAATTTCATTAGGTAGCTGATTTTCTAAACTCTATATGACCATTAGACTATCTAAAGATGATTCGGCTCGTTCTTTCACTTCTTGATCTAAGCCGCATTAACTCAAACATACAAAACCCTGTGTCTTTTCTTAAGTACGGAGAAGGATCATTAGCTCGTAAACTGACACACCAGGCCTTCAGACACCCACTGTTCTAGGAAAATCATGTGAATCAATCAAGTGAAGTAGTGCATAGAACTAGCTTGAATTTACAGGTACAGGTTAATCGAGCTGGGCTGTGAAGGGTGGGCGCACTAGAGGAGAGCACGCTGACGTAGCAAGGCCCCGGTGATGATGCTATTATCAAGGACGAGGAAATTTACTGGATTTGCATTAAAGAGTTACTGAATAAGGTAACCAAGGCCGCGAGCTGGGTTGATTATTGAGAAGATCATGATGGAATTTGAACTATAATAGGCTGACTGTAGCATATATGGTGCTCAATGCTAGCCGAAACTGTCGACTCTATCTATACTTTGAAGGAGATGTCACTTATCTCCTTGTAAAATCGCTCTGCCAAATAACATCTCCATCACCGTTTGACTGTGCCGGCGTTTAGTTCTTATCATCCTTGAGCTCCTTAACCCATTGTTCGGCACTTATGGAACGGCCCTGGCGAGGGAAGATCTTTTCCACCAGCACCCGATGGACCTCCTCGTCTCGGTCCAGGCAGAGATCTCCTAATACCGTCAGACTAAAGTCTAAGTCCGCGGCTTGACGGACTGTCGAAAGTACAGCTCCGCTCGTTGCCACGCCGGTGATTACAAGGTTGTCCACATTGAGGCCACGAAGCACAGCGTCCAAGTCGCTACCACCAAAGGCGGACGTACGTCTCTTGATCACGACAATGTCGCCATCGAGCGGTGCAATACTGGAAGAGATAGCGACGGATTCATCGCCCTCTATGGCACCGCCAAATGAGGAAATCCTTTCAAATGAGCGGTTGCGGCTAGAGACTTCGGGGTGATGTGGACGAAAACACGTTTTAACATAAATGATGTTGACTCCCGCAGTACGTGCTGCATTGATCGTCTCCGACACTAGCGGTAAATATGTGGCCGTTTCATTTTGGAAGTGCTTCATAAGGCCCTCCTGAAGGTCAAGTACGAGTAAGGCGGTTTTGCTCATGATCGTTGTTAGGGTGATGTTTAAGGAATTGAAGTGCGTGATTCTGTATGGTTCTCCCACGACAAGCTCCCAGACTTAAACGCAGCAAAACATCGACTTTATAGCTTTAAATTACACCTATGGGCCCCCAAAAAGGGAGCGAATAATACTCATAGCTCCTTGAACACGCCAGGTAGCATTACGTGGTTCGCCGATTCGGCACCGAGAATGATGCCGATCTTAGATTAGTACTGAAATCATTGAAACTGCTTGGTTACATGGATGTGCATAAATAAACCAGCACTCGCTTAATGATGTATCGCTGGTGAGAACCTTCTCACTCCCTCTTGCACTCTCTAGAGAAATTGTCTTAAATTTGACCGATATCAGATTGACCATGGCTGAGAAAGTCGTCCAGAAAGTGCCTCGGGAGCCACAACCACCAGAACCACCTCATTCAATCTTTACAAAATGGCAGCGTGTAACATATGTTTACATTGCATCCGTGGCTGCGTTCGCTTCGCCTGTTTCGTCTAGCATCTATTATCCTGCTATGCTGTCTCTAGCGGACGACCTGAACACGTCGTTGACGAATATTAGTTTGACAATCACAACATATATGGTACAATTCATCTTTCTCACTGTTTAAAAGAGAAAAAACTAATTAATGATTCAGGTGTTTCAAGGTGTTGCACCTACGATCATAGGTGGCATCTCAGATCGCGTTGGTCGTCGACCGGCCTACCTTCTCTCGTTCACAATCTTCGTGGCCGCTAACATTGGGCTTGCTTTACAAACAAACTTTGCCGCACTGCTAGTCCTGCGCTGTTTGCAAAGCTGTGGAAGCAGTGGCACAGCCGCTTTGTCTAGTGCCGTGGTCTCAGACGTTGCTACGAGGCAGCAGAGGGGCAGTTATATCGGCTTAGCAGCGCTCGGAAGCTCAATGGGACCAGCCCTTGGCCCTTTGATCGGTGGTCTCCTGAATCACTTCCTGGGATGGAGGTCAATCTTTTGGTTCTTGTTAATATTTGGTAGCGTGATGCTGCTAGTATATGTGATCTTTATCCCAGAAACCTGCCGCAACATTGTTGGGAACGGATCGGTCCCGGCACAACGCTGGAACAAGCCCCTGATTGCATATTTACAGTTGAGGAAATCATCTTCTACTGAAGTTACCACTCCTTCTGAATTATATTCAAAGAAACGCCCCGGCATACTCTCCACCATACCAATTCTTCTGGACAAAGAATCTTCGTTGAGTCTCCTCTTCAGCGGCCTCCTCTACGCCGGTTACTACATCATCCTCACCGGCTTGCCCCAGCAACTTGAATCCACCTACAATTACAACTCAATCCAAGTTGGTCTCTGTTATCTCCCTATGGGCATCGGCCCTATGATGATAAGACCTATAATTGGTCGGATTATGGATTCAAACTTCCATCGACATGCTCGAGCGTTGGGGGTTGAGATTGTGGAGAATGGTCAGCAAAACATTGATGAATTCCCCATTGAGAAGGCCCGGCTCGAGGTAGCTCTCGCGTTTGTTTACCTCTCGTGCGTAGCAATTATTCCTTACGGATGGGTTATGGGGCTACATCATCCACCGCTGGCTGCCGTCCTCGTACTCCTCTTTATCCTAGGCCTTGCCACCGCGGCGGCATTTCAGCCTCTTACTGCGCTTTTGATTGACATCAACCCTAAGAGTCCTGCTGCAGCGACTGCAGCGAACCAATTTGCCCGGTGTCTCCTCGGCGCTGGCGGTGTAGCTGTCGTTAATCCGATGCTTGATACCCTGGGAAGAGGTTGGAGCAGCACCCTTATAGCGTTAATATGGGTGATAATGAGCCTTTGCTGGTGGGCAGTGATATTTTGGGGGCCGAAGTGGAGGAGGGGAAAAAAGGCCAAGAGTGATTTGCGATAGAGTGTTAGAGGGTTTTACAGAGGTCAGAACGCTTCAGTCACATGCTGAGTAAGGTAGGGTATAGGCTCATCGTTTGCTACAACCGCTTTTCGGCGATACTAAGGTTTAGATGGGATAGAAGAAAGACTTTCTCTTATACAAGCATGCCATCTAGATGTATCCGGCAGCTTCAGGTTGAATTGCAGGCGAAGGAGGGGACAGGTATATAGTAGTGCTGTTAGACAGTATGTCACGACTGGGACGGTAGAATAAATAGATACTAGAACAGCTGCTTTGAAGGGAGGTAACAGCTAAACCCTTATATGTATATATCTCTGGAAAGGCGTAAAGTATGGCGGAGGAAAGTCAAATAAAGCACTGTAGTAGCATGCTTCTTATCTCGATGTCAAGCTAAACTATTCATCTCTCTTAGCTAATAGGATTAACAAATAACCACTAATCCTCAATACTCGCGTTAGGATAATGAAGCGAGGCCGATTGTATCAGTCGCGATGCCGAATGTCCGACTTTGTAAGACGGGATTCCGTCTCTGCGAAACCCGACGGACATTTATTGGTCGCAGGAAAGTCCCTGATTAGCAATCAAGAGTTACTGAGTTACTACAGATGCGCCATACAGTGAAGGAGATAAAATAAAGTCAGAAATTAATAGCCAATATTTAATTCAATCCACTTCTACATAAACCTTCAACATTCCTTGCACACCATTATAACTTGCTTAGTGGGCTAGGTATAATGGTGGACCAGATCAAGTACACTGCCAAGTTGCAACGAAAGCGCGTCCTTATTATTGGAGGCTCTGCTGGTGATTTATTCCTCCCCAAAGGGCATCGTGGTGTAGACTAATTGATATGCTCAGGAATCGGGTTTGCCGTTGCGGAAGCAACAGTGGAACATGGCAGCGAAGTCATCATCTCGTCGTCCAACCAGGATCGCGTACAATCGGCAGTACGCTCCCTCGAAAATTCTTATCCATCCGCAAAAGGGCGTATCTCTGGGTATGCTTATAGCATGGGAGATGAGTCGACCCTTGAAGCAAATATCGTAGATTTGCTAGAACGAAGTGGTCGACTTGACCATATCGTTTACACGGCTGGAGAAGTGACTCCTTCCACCCCTATTGCTGAAGCAACTCTAGATGGGATCAAAGCAGCCTTCACTGTTAGGTACACAGCAGCCGTTCTTTTAGGAAAACATGCGGCGCGTTTCCTGAACCCAGGTCCCGCTTCATCCATCACTCTCACAACTGGCTTCGTCATTGAGAAGCCAATTCCCAACTGGAGCGCCATCGCAGGCCCTCGAGCAGCCGTTCAGGGACTAAGCAAGGCCTTGGCCCTCGACCTACGGCCTATTAGGGTCAACTTGGTGTGTGTCGGGGCGGTGGATACGGACGTATGGGCACATCTAACGCCAGAGCTGAGGGGGATAACATTCTCTGCCATCGGCGCAAAGACTGCAACAGGTCGGGTTGCGCAGGCCTCTGATGTGGCAGAAGCCTATGTCTACTGCATGAAGGATGCCAATGTGACTGGCTCTGTCATTCATACAACCGGAGGGGCTCTGTTGATGTAGTTGCAAGAATATCAATCGTAAGGCCATTGGAGGCTAGTTCGCAGTCACCTTAGGATGCTGAGAAGAGCCATATGAGTGAATCAGTACACAACAGTACTTCTTCACTCTATTAGGGCATTGATGGGATAAATGAGCAACTCCATGACTAAATCAAATATCACCAAATATGCTCTTCTAGCTCCCATTAAAGTCCTGTGATGCTAATAGATAGGTCGAGTTGGCTGAACGAGGCGGTTACACTAAACCAGTGGACGGTAAAAGTGTGTCTTTATGTGCAAGCCAGCCCTCAGGGATTCGAGAATCGCGACCTGGGTGTAGGAAAGCTACCATGACCATAATCTGGCCGTGAGTTCCACCCCATACCTGTAGCCGATTCCAGCCAACTGTTCCAGTCAACATCTACGTCCACATCCATATTTGCATCCATCTCGGTGAGAGTGTCGGCCGTTGGACCCGTGTCAATCCATAACCAGGGCGTGGAGCGTGGGCCTACCGGCTGTCCACCAGCCCAGTCAGCTGGGCCGGTGATTGGGGTGCTGTAAGGCAGCCCTTCAGCCTGTCCAGGGGCTGATCCGCTCTGGGGGGTTACGGTCATTGTCGGGTTTAAATTCGTGGATGCGTCGGATGGTATTTGGGCGCGTACCTGAGGGCTACCAGCCTGATAGCCGGACGTGAAGTTTGAGTTGGACCACAGGCCATGCTGCCCGGCCACAGGACCATAGTCAACGTTTCGTTGCGTTGTAGCTGCTCTCGGAGTCGCTGATGGCTGGCTTGAGGTACCTATGATTTCAGAGGACTGTTCTCGACTGCCGGGCTCCATAGACATAGCTACAAGACTACGCCAGTGTTCGAGAAAGAGATCCTGACTATTTCCAGTTGGGAACGGGCCAGAGCTGACCGGAACAGGAATATTGCGATCAGCCATCTCCATCTGCTCGATAGCCGATGCATTGCCCCGCAACCTCTCGAGCTCTGCCTCGCGATGCTTGCGAGCCTTGGTCATTAGCTTCCGCAAGGGCACCCAGATCCGTAGGTCCTTATCCATGTTAGGTTGGTTGGGAATCAACCAACTGCTATGCAAGGCGGTCCAGGCTCGTTCAATGATTGGTGCCCACTGACGACGACAGATTTCGATTAACAGGTAGACGATGGCATGCCAATGGGTGTAGGTTTGGAAAATCCAACGCCACTGGCGGCATTTTTCTTCGGCGTTGAGCATATGATTGTATTCGGCGACTTCTATTGCGGCAACCAACAGTTTGTTCCGGATCTCCTCCGACAGGTGGTCGCCTGGGGAGGAGAAAAGAGTGGGAAGATATATGAAAAGCGTCAATTTAGATATGACGAGCCGAGTAGCTGTGATGCCTACCCAACACGCAATATTCCCCGGCTCAGTTGAGTATTGAAGATAGCCCCGTTCGAGAATCGTGTAAAGTTTGCTCAGAAGTTGACTCTGCTCTTGCAAACTTGGTCCACCGTCTTTGGCACCTGGGGCCATCATCTGCCTCGTGATATCGACGACCTCGTACGAGACGAGGGCGAATGACATATCGGTGAGAGCCTGGCGTTCCGTGGGGGCTTCTTTGATATCAGGACCAATATCTGAATCGTTAATATTGAGAGGGAGTTTTGTGTCAAAACCACCGCTCGTGATTGTAAAATCAGTTCCCTGGTCCTCTGACGCCCGTACATCCAGCATACAGAGCGCCCACCATATTCGTCGTCGCAGCTCTACCTCGAAAGGAGTGAGGTGGCTGAAGTGAGAACCGTCTCGATGCAGGCCAATGGCCTGGGCCATCCTGATGGCGAGACCGGTCATCATCCACACGAACCGCGGACTATCATGGCGGCGCACGAGAAAGAGGAATATCGCAAAGGCTTGGACAAGCACTAGACTGGGCACGTTGAGGAAATCTGCCTGCGCCAAGGCATGCTCCAGCCCCAGTCTGTACTTCATATTCAGCTCAGCTTTCATGGAGCCAAAGTTGGCCACGACCTGGACGCAAAGAGAAAGTGGTCAGTATGGGATCAAGTAGATGCGGCAGCAAATTGCCTTGGAGTACCAGAAATACTCACATCTTCTTCTTCCATAGATGTGACGGTTGCATAGTAGATCGAGAACATCAAGGCCTCGTTGGCCGGCGTGAGGTTTGACATGCCAGTTCCACGGGTCCCGCGGATCATTTTGGTGACGCTCGGCATGTGGACAATTTGCAAGAAGAAATTCATGCTTTCGGAAAATATATCCAGGAGGAAGGGTACCTGGGACGGTAAGGGGCGAAACTCGCGGAGATCCATTGCGGAGGGGCTCAAGTTGTGTCGGAACAAGAATGCATGTCGCTCTGATGGCGTTCGTTCGATTTCCTGGGTCGACGGCGTCTCTCCTGGGGATTCTTCGTCGTCTGAGGTGTCGGAGTCGCCACTTGCAAGTCCCTGAGCATCCATCTTCAGCCCATCAAGCTGTCGATGGGTCAGTTAAATACCTAAACAAAACAAGGAGGCGCGTACGAACCTCGTCACTGACACGGGACCAGAAGCCGCTGCCAACATAGCGGCCCCGACCTGTATCTTGGAGAACTAGCCTTCCAAAGTGCCTGTGCATCCCTGCAGCGCTGGTGGGTGACGATGTGCTCATCTGGTGATCCACGTCTCGCTCATTCTGCGGGCTCCCAGGAGAGTTGACGCCCGATGAACCCCCGGCGGCCGAAGCTGCCGCGTTTGCCTGCTCGAGCTGGCTGCTCAGCTCCTTGACGAGGCTCTCGAGATTCCGTAGCCTCTCCATGACCTGGCCAACGCCTGGATCAGTATCTTGCGGTGCATTTTCGGGGGACGTCGCAGTGTTGGTGATGCGCTCCAGACGACGAGCCCACTTCGGGGGACGGTCGGTAGACGGAACAACGCAAGCAATATTGGCCCGCCGGCAGTTTGAGCAGGGCGACTGCTTGTCGCACCGGACCTTGCGGCTGCGGCATACAACGCAGCTGCGCAGCTTCTTGGACGAGGCGGACGACGTCGCGCTTTTCTCGGCCGCCGAGCCCGAGCCGGCCGCGACCGTGGCCCCCGCAGGTGGCCCGTCCGACATTCCGGGCCCTGATGGCAGGATCCTAATAGGATGCGATGACAGGCTGGATTCGACTATGCTCCGGGCCTCTTGAGACCGCTTGCGTGGTGTCGCGCAAGATTTCCTCTCTTCGATCTCTAATCGGGTTTTCTAATCAGCTTTCGTGTCGAGGTTTACGCGGTCAAAGGCTGACGCACATAATCTGTAACCACACTATGCCAACTTCGGTACAGCCATTTAGCTCACGATTGGCAATTTGTTGACATGCTACATGACTGCGGATTTTTGTTACAGTGAAATCTCTCAAAATAGCCTAATATTCTCTAGTTCTTGTGCATTTTGAGACCTGGCTAGTCAGTGCCAACTATGATATCTTTTCTACATATGTGGTGACAGGCCCAATTCATGATCGAGGATGTATTATTTAATCCGGGGGTCTTGAACTGACGCTGAGTATGCCTTAAGGGAATCTGGTCTCATTGAAAGATATGCAAAAAGATGGTCCTAATATTATGCTCATATAAATTAATCCAAGTACTCCGTAAATAAATCGATCGGAACCGTATACGCTTTCGCACTGATCTCATCCTGCCATTCTCTAACCCTGTACCTAGCTCGAACCACCAATCTCGAATATTAGACTCGTTTTAATACGTGATGCTTGCAATCTTCTTAAGGTATTTTCCGTCTTCCTTGATCAGGATGTTCTCCGCCATCCACTTCCCTGCATCTTCCCTGGATATCGTGTATCCAATAGCTGTTGACTCTCGTCCGGTCTTGGTGTCCTCAATACCCACCCGGATCTCCTTGTTTGTCTCTCCGTTGACCAAAAGACTACAACGGACGACTGTGTAGTTTTCGCCACTCTCCGCCAGGCTGTCCTCCATGACTCTCTTGTCTTCATGAGGTACCTTGAGCGCAACCTGGTACAGCGGATATGTCACCAAGGGATAGTCTCGGCCGAAGCGAGACATGCCGGTGGTACTGCAAACAACGATCCAGGGCTTGCCCGTAGCGCCGCCGCGTCGGAGTTGAGCCAAAGCGTCCAGCAGAGTAGTCATGCCTTTCCCGCAGGTATTCGGGTCGTCAATCGACATCTTTGATAGGACAGGCTTGCCGCCTATGGTGGAGATGATCGCATCGACTAGGGTTCCATCTTCTTTCTTGAGACACTGGGAAACAGCAGCGACATCGTGCGCATTCCCTTGGATTACTCGGAGGTTTCGGTTTGATTCAAGGGGAATTATATCAGTAAGCTTCGACGGCGTCCGGCAGAGAGCGATGCACTTGTGGCCGGCAGCAAGAGCGTGTTTGAGTGCCGAGAGGCCAACACCAGTGCTAGCACCGAAGAATGCCAGAGTCTTAATAGGCGCCATTGCAGTGAGGGATGATATCGTTAAGAATTAATGTTAATATCTGGCTTTCAAAAGGAGGATAGATGCCAAGTGAGATGATTGAGATTGGTTTGACTATTTTTATCCTGTTAGCTGAAGCGATGCAGTGCATGTGTTTTTATATGCTTTGGGCCATGATGATGGAGGCGCCCGAAAGATGGCCGAGCTGACCGAGAGGGGCGCGAGAATCCCATTCAGCGGTCTATTGGGCGTCTCGCTGATTTTTCGCTACCACTGGTTCGGGACGCAAACTCCCCGCTCCAGCGCCCAGTCGGCCTAATGAGACAATCGGTGGCTTGATGGCTTATGCCCGGTAAATTTTTAGCGAGAACAACGCGACACGTCCGTAAAGAGCATTGAGGTACTAGAACGATGTTAGTTGAACAGGTTGATAAATAGACTCTGCTGTCATCACTTTCATATATCGTCACAATCAGATCATTCATTGCTTTAATATCATATCAATCTTTGGAGTCTTCCATCTTTCGATATCAATCTTGAAAACATGGGCACAACTATTTCCACTTCCGCGCGGATTGAGATCCTAGCGTCACCGGCAACAGTGAGATCAGTAGTATGGATGGCCAATTGAAAGCCTAATGAATTTTTGCTAAGGATCTACAGTTTCTGGACTTTGCTCGATATAAGCAATGGCAGCAAGGTTGGGAGATTGACCCTATCCACTCAGGGAAGAAACCGTCCGGCTCTGAATTGAAAGCCGGAGACCGCCTCAACGTCAACATGCATGGGATGGTGTTCCGTCCACTGGTGGCAGTAAGTTTACTAGTCTAGCTTTTCATTAATTCCATCTAATAGAAGCCATCTAGGGAAACTCAAACGACTGCTTCACCTGGGAGGGCTCATTATATGGACTCTTAGTCGGCAAGCATAAGTTTGCTTTCACTCCGAGCGAGGAAAACCCGGGGGGTACTACATTTATCCAGAGCGAGGAATTCCGAGGTCCTGTGATGATCTTCTTCTGGCCTTGGAGGAACAAAAAGTTTTCCATGGAAAATTGGGATACATTCAACGCAGCTCTGAAGAAAGAGTCAGAAAACCCCACTTTTTGAACTTAGCATCCATAGCATTGTGTTAAGGATAGGGAGGGCTGCTCTTAGGAACTTTATTTCCTGCCTGCATCGGCTCCTTGATGTCTTAAGATAATGTTACCGCGCGCGTTTCTGAGCAGGGATCTTCAACGGAAAGTGGCGCAACAGGGCGCTTACATCGGCGAAATGAAACCCTCCGATTCCACGGAATTTGTCGTTTCTCATGCAGACAATGGACATATCCTCAACAACAGAAGAAATGTGATCAAGGCAATTTTTGCGCAGTAGTGCAGAGATTCTTCTCTGATGCTATTTCCTTCCCATTTCCCAATCTTTTACTCAACTTCCCTGCTACTGATCCAGTTCAAGTCCATCTTTCGCGATGAGCGTCAACGAAGACCAAAAGCTGCCACTGGAGTTTGCAACTGGCTTCTTGATCCGGAAACCACCCTGGCTTACGTATGCCGAAAACAGGATCGAAGAAGAAAAGGAGCAGATTCTGTCGGAGGTTTCGATTGCATATTGGGAAATTATTCGAGACATGCTGCTCTACCAGGAGGACAGTGATACGGCGGTTCGCGAGGCGATTGAGAAGTTCCTCAAACATTATAAAAATCAGTACTTGGTGGAAGAAGATCTCGTAATAAAGGAGCCTCCCGAGTATGGCGCGGGGGTGATGCTCAATACTGTATCAGCAATCATCCTCGAGATAGCAGGCAGAGTGCCACATGCAAGTCAAGAACATGATTGGCTGGCCAATTTTCTCATTGGTCTTAAACAAAACGCCTCTCAAGAGTTCGATAAATCGGTACTACTGCAACATCCCTCATTAACCTGGCTAAACTTCGACTAATAAGTCACAGGATCCTCAATTTGTTTATTGGGAATGGGCATTAAGCGCTGCTGCATCGGAAAGCTGGAATCGATGCCAAGGTGAGCTACAAAGTCTCTCACCTTCGTCTTCAAGGCGAGACATTCGGATACTAATATCCTATACAGTGGATGATTCCATTCAATACAGCGAGCAGCAATCTGCGGAAGAGCTATCCAGCATCTGGATCAACACGTCAGCAATCTTCGCTAAGCTCTTCAAAGTAGGCATGCTTGAAAAGGATGGTCTTAACTGGATTGTTCGTGAGTTTGAGGATACCTTCGAAAACCCTACGCGTGATGAGTATGGAGAGACAGTTGGGCGGAGAGTCCAAATTCTCGCTACGATTAATTATATTCTCCTTTCGGGAGATGCCTTCGTGCAACAGTTCAAGGCTCCCTCTCAAAATTCGCGGCATGAACTGAGTTCCAGAAAGTGGAGGCTTTGGACAACTACGCTTCAGGAAGTTGCTGAGGGTATAGATGGACATAAGGAAGAGGGGTTGAAGAAGAGAGTCACAGAGGCTCATGGTAAAATGATCGAGCTATACCGAGAAGCCTTCGATCGGGAGGACTAAAGCGCCGAAACTATAGGGTTTGGGTCCTTATATATATGGCATTTAATTAAGATGCCTACTTATCTGCCTTTTACAAGGATGATCATTATAGAAAAAAAGACTTTGCTAAAGTACGACATTGCCTCGATTGAGCTACTATCTCCTCTTCAGATAACTTCGTGGCTTAGGCTCATTCATGGTCAAAGAGTCATCACATTTGGCCGAAGAGCTAGGTCGGCCGCCGGTGGGAGGTATATCGCCTTAACATGTTGTCTGATCTCTCCTTGCTAGAGCTTGGTCAAATAATCCCAGTTGCGGGCGCTTACTAGGTCTGAGGAAGGACTAATATATTCTTGAGTCTCTATGGTCAGCTGCGTCGGTAGCTAGAGACCTCCATGACTTACTTGTAACCTAATCTGCTCCACTGAACGTGGATAAACGCTCAAAATCGGACCTCCATCAGCCAGCTGAAGGCTACACTTACATGCCTCCCCACCTACCAGTCCCGTTTGGTAGATCGCCTACTGCTGGGTTGCTCAGACCCTTTAATGTCTCGTGCCAATTCTGCCAATCAATATCCTCAACCTCAAACATGTCGATGTTCATATCAAAATCGTCCATCACGGGCGGCAAATCATCAAAATACATTCCCTCACCTTGTGGGAGTCCACATACCCCACCTGTGTTGCTGGCAACACCCAGGGGGTTACTATGGGAATTCTGGAGACTGCCTAGCCACAGCAGCGGCGAAGAGTGGCCGTCCAAGAGCCCCTGAGTCGCCATCATGTTCTGCATGAACTCAGGCTCCTGCTGCGGAGGCACCAGCCCTTGTGGCGGCATGATATTCACCTCCCCCGCTTGCGCTCGAGTCATGACCGATTGCGCAGGGTCCGGCAAGATACTCAACTGGAACGGGGGTTTCGAGGCGAGGTCTTCCGCACGCACGAGCTTCCGCCATCTAAGCCTAAGTTCCGACTTACGCGATTCCATCCCAGGAACGGGACCAAGGCGCTCGGGGAAGGTATTGAGTCGGTCCTCGACATCAAGTTGCTGCGCAGTGGCCGGATCAGCACGGAGTCGCGCAATCTCCGCCTCGCGATGTCGCTTCGCCTTAACGTAGAGCCTCTTGATGGGAATCCATACGGCAGTGTGGTCGACGCTCTCCGTGCCCTCTAATGGGTGATCGTCCGCTAGGATTTGGGCTGCTTCCCAGGCCCGTTCCGATGTAACGGTCCACGGCCGCCGCGAGACCTCGAGTAGCATGTATGCAATGGCATGCCACTGACGATAGGTCTGGAACAGCCAGCGCCACTGTCGGCACCGGGGATCAGTATTAAGGATATAGTTATACTCGACGATTTCGATAGTCGACACCCATAGCCGACTACGAATTTCATGTGACAGCTCAGGGCCGGTGCCTGGGAACAACACAGGCTGATAGATGATGAGGCCAATCTTTGCCATGATGACCCTCGAAATGAGTGCAGCCATCCAAAAAAGAGGATCATCGTCCGTGACAACGTGCTTGAGGAACTTCGCCTCGATACGGTCATAGACTTCTATAAGCATATGCTCGCGCTCCTCGAGGCTTTTCTCGACGCATTCAGGGTCAACGGGCCCCATCTCTGTCATGGCCGTGAATAGACGACGGGATAGAGCGCAGATCTCGTGTCGGACCAAAGACACTGCCGTGTCGGTACGGCCATCGCGAGGGGTCGGAATCTCGGTATATGATGGATCAATGTCGGCATCGTTGATGTTGGAAGGGAGCTGAGTGTCAAAGTTCTTATCATTCACAATGAGATCAGAACCCATCTCTTCGGCGGAGCGCAGATCGAGACTCATGATAGCCCACCAGAGGCGACGGCGCATCTCGACTTCGAATGGCGCCAACCCGAGCTGGACACCGTCTCGGTGAAGGCCTAGGGCCTGGGCCATGCGCACACACAGGCCCGTCAATGTCCAGCAAAACTTGCTGTCGTCATGGCGCTTGACGATGGTAAGGAAGATGGTGAAGGCTTGGAGGACGGCCATATCAGAGGTGTTGAGAAGGTTAGCCTTGGCCAAGGCTTGTTCCAGCGCGAAGCGGAACTGTGAGACGTAGTGAGACTGGGATGCGCCAAAGTTGGTCTGAACCTGGTAGACATTAACGAAGGGGCCTGAGGAGCAGTCATTTATGGAGCCAAGGCCTACTTCTTCGTCCTCCATGGAAGTGACGGCAGCATAATATATTGCAAAGACAAGCGCTTCATCACCCGGACTGAGGTCGTCGACCCGCCGCCTCAGTTTTCGGATAAGCTTGTCCATAGTCGGGATATGCAATACCTTGAGCAGCGGTTCCACGTTCTCCAGGTATATCTGCCAGAGGAAAGGCACCTGCGCCGGCAGAGGGTGCAATCCCGCCAGGTCGACATCGGCAGAGCGGTAGCCCATGAGAAAGCTATGGTGATCTGAGCTGGCGCCAAAGTTCTGCTGCGGCGACTGGTCGGGGCTCATGTCGTCCTCAGACTCGTCGAGTTCGTCGCTCACGGCCTGCATCTCGTTGCGAAGCTCATCAAGCTGTTTCCTGTTAGCCTACTTCTCAGACGACAATTGGTAAGGAGATCCAGTAGCTACCTCGTCGTTGAGTTTCGACCAGAACCCGCGGTTAATATAGCGGCTCGACTTTCCTCCATCATGAAGCACTAGCCGTCCAAGTTGCTTCTGTATTCCCGATGGATCGTAGCCCTCCGTCTTTCGCTTCGCTTCCTCCGCGGCCTCCCGTATCGCTGCAACGCCCTGGAGTACACGAGGGGAGTCCACGTTCCCTACGCTTGAGCCACTATTATACTGATCCGTGCCGGCCGTGTCAACGTTCGCATCCGCCTCGCTGCCAGAGTTCCTTACAGCCCCGCTGCCGCCCTTGGCCTCGACCTGGCTGCTCAGCTCGTTTACGACGCCCTCGAGCTTCCGTAGACGCTTGACAAGTTCAGTCTCGCGCTCGCTTGCGCTGGGTCTCGGCGGCGCATTGGGGTCTTTGAGTCGCGGCTGACGCCGTGCGCGACCGGGAGCTGGGAACACACAGGCGATCTGGGCGCGGCGGCAGTTGGCGCATGGCATTGTCTTGTCGCAGCGGACCTTGCGCTTGCGGCAGATGATGCAGCTCCGTGGATTCAGTACCGTCGTGCCCGATGCCGTGACGGCGACGGGTTGGTCAAAGGGTATAGCCGTCATTGGGCTGAGACCAGCTGCGATCGGAGCTTCGGAAGCGGCATCGCTGGCCGGAGCGGCGACGGCGGACCTGGAGTCATTGTCTTGACTGTCCGGCGATGCGGAGGATTGAGGATCGTTTGCGTTTGGAGGCATCAGGACGTCAGTTTGCTAGCCATGGCCAGTATGAGTCTGAGTTTGGGGGCGAGCGGTTGTTCATCGTCGAGGTTGGTTGGGTTTACCTGGGTTGTATTGGCCATCCCTAAGATGGAGAGTTCCGGCTTATGGTGTTTCAGGGATGCTAAGTGGAGACTCATCAAGATCCGCGCCCTGCTAGGAGGGGCTTTAATCGAAGTCTTAAGTCTGCTCTAGCCCTACGCCGCTTGAATGAAACGCATCCATGGATACTCGAGTCCTCATTATTGTGATGTTTCATATACCCAAGTACGCATTCTTTGAGCCAAATCGATAGGCTATCTAGACTTCCAGCGATTAACTTGAGAGCTAATGTCGGTGCCAGGATGATAAGGTTACTTGTTGGCGAATATCATACCCCAGCGACCTTGAGATCTCTCATCTAACACGTGGATTCTCCAAGAAACATTCTCTCTTGGACACGACCATAAAAAGCGATGAAAGGCGACCAAATAGTCTAGACATGGTTGATGGGCATATCAGTCACGATATAATTTACTATGACCCAATTCTTCCCGTGATTCTGTAGGTGCGCTCACTGAGTTGCTTTTTCGTCACATCATACCAAGGCGCAGACACCACAGGATCTGCAGAACAAACCATCCCAGTCGACAACGGGAAAGGCTACTCCCGAGGGTCACTAGCTCATTCCATTGCCTAAAGGGGAAAGACGTTGCGCTCCAAATAGTGTACACTCATTCCCTGCTTACGGGCTGCAAGTCCCGCAACCCCCCTCCACGTCACCAATATCCTGCCGGGTCTCGAGGCCTCGCTTGGACTTGGAAGGATCTGCCAAGCATTTCCATCGTCAGCATTCTTAACACCAATCCGCATCAACAAAGGACGCTCGTTCAGGCGCAAGTTCGCTTACATTTTCCGCCTACACTATTGGAAGTTACCTCGAACAATGAGGCCCGGGCACGACCCGTGTTGAAGTCGGCCGCCACTTCAAATACGTACGGCTTGTAGTTGATATGTCCGAGACCTTTAGCAGTTGTTCTGAAAGTGCTGGGTCGGAGTGTTAGCTAAAGGTTGAGAAATGGCACAAGGAGTTTGGAGAGAGACGAACCCCCATCCGAAGCCGTGTAGCGTCTGGTTGACATATTCGAGCACGCCTTTAACTTCGAGGACAAACGTTTCATTCTTCGCGTTGATCATGTGGTAACGATTCTGGTAGAACTAGACGCCATGTCAATAAAGAGTCCATATCCGTTTCCTCGCATTTACTTGGCAAACTGACCGAATGTTCCCCTTCCTCGTTCACATAAACTTCCTCGAAGGCTGCCCCAATGGGTAGGATGTCCGCGTCGAAAGCGCCTCGGACAAAACCACCTCGACAGTTCGCGGCTGAGGCGACGATCCCAGTGGGAGTCGTGACGTTGACGGGCCACCAGACCACAAGATCCATCGTCAGAAATGGTACCAATGTGGGAGCACAGCCGGAACCACCCTCGGGCTGACGAGCTTCCAGACTGTTGGATTTCGGGGATGTGCTATCCACGACTCCCGCGACAGCGCCCTGTAGGGAAAGGGCGAACAAAAATAGCTTGGAGATCATGATCGTGCCGCTGTTGTAGGATTAGGCTTGACTGAGATCTGAGAGACGGTAGATGTAGTCTCGAGCCTGAGGAGTCGTAAGGGCTTGGGGATGTTGCTTGAGAGGAGAGAGCAACATGCCTCTTATAGATTTTGAGACCATGTCTACCCAAAACCTACGAGTATAACGCTCTCTGAAAGTTTTATCAAGAATGCCCGACTTAGCAAATCGATGATGTCTGGTCTCAAGGCGAAGTGAGCTGCTCGGTCTTCGGTTTTCGCGCATTCTCAAGACCGAAGCGCCGCCGACTCCGCGCGCTCAACACCGCGGTTTTGTTTTTGAGCGGCACAGTTCGAATTCAACACTAGCTGAAAAATTCGGGTAAGCAGGCGAAGGAGTCATTGGTTCTTGGTATTTGAAACCCAGATTTGATCAGCTTGGCGAGTATGGGACGCCTTTACGAATTTACGGTAGGAGGCTGGCGCAACTACTTTGCAGGGATTCGGGCCCCCCAGCCTGGAATTTGGGTTTGATGGGTCATTTGGGCGCATGATTTACCCTCTCAGTATAGGTACTAATTAATCACGCCGAATCAAGAGGCAAACGGAAAGGAGAAAGGAAGAGCGGGATCGACGCCTTAGATGAAGGGACCGAAAATCAACGTGTAAGGCTAATCCGAACTCGGGAACTACGGTGAGTGTCTGTTGATTACTATTACGAGCCACCCAACTTGTTGGCAAGAATACTTTTGTAGAAGTGAATAACAGTCGAGGTAAAAACACAGTCTAAGCATGGAGGCAAAGCTCTAACTTTTGGAAGGGAGGCACAAAGCTTTCTTCCTTAGTCTTATTTGCCGGACTATTACTAGAGGTACTCGGGTGGGCCCGAATGATTCTGCTTAGCAATCTCGTCAAGCTGGTATATTTGATAGGGATCATATGTAAGGGCACGCTTAAGGTTTTGCATTCCCCTACATGGAGTTGAGTTGTCCCCTAACTTCTTTTATTGCAAATATTTTGTGAGGAGTTAAGCATTCTTCCCACATCGACCTACTTAGTAAAAGTATAGTTGCTATCTGATATGTCTTGACTATAAAATTGATTTATCAATGTTATATAGAGGTGTCCATGACTGATTACCCTAAACCTCATCACAAAAATGCATCCAGCATGCTGGTGGAGCATGGACCTACGGGCCATTTCGGTTTGCCCTGAGTGAATTCAAGCCCGGTTTAATCTCATATGGATGTGACGATGAATGGTAACACTCATCGAAGTATCTCAGTATTGCCTTAGTCTTTGTGAGGTAGCAAAGTACTAGTCTAGCAAGGCAAGCAGCGTCTATCGTATTGGCGTCCGGTTACCCTCTAGGCCTTATCCGTTTACGCTTGAGGGGATAGAGATGAACGGATCCGTAGCAAGTAATCGAACTTTGCGCCTCTCGTGAGTCACTCTTGTGGACGGATTGGGCAGTCACCATTTGTAAGATGCTCAAATAATGAGTTTAGTCATTATGTTTGCCTTATGTTCCTATCTGTCCTGCATCCTTTTTATCTTCGTCTATGAGTACGTAGCGGTACGGGCTCATGACCAGTGATGGTCAACAAATCTCTTGGTGATGGGTCTAATGAATGGAATTTATTCGCGTTGGTGCTTTCTTCGTCCCATCACTGAATGTGCTGGGAACTCGTCGTGCAGTGGCATGCGCGAGGTCTTTAGTCACGAGGGGGCGTTTAGTCTCGATCGTGTTCACTCGTTCCTTACTTACAACCATGGAGCCGGGCGCGGTTGAGATGGAACTATCTGCCGAGGACAATGGTGAGGAGAATTATATGAAACGAAGGCATTTTTACCAGCTGTGCTTAATCCGCACAGCAAATGGTGAATCGTATGTTACCAGTCAACGGAAAAGAAGGAACCCTACGGAATTATAGGCATGGTCTTAGGAAAAGGGCGTTTGCTTCAATTAGCTTGGTCATTTTAATAGAATCACGCCTTAGCTCTGCGCCGGGGCAGGGCAAAATCTGCCTCTCTTATTACTAATTCATCAACCCCCCCGCAAAGTCAATGCGTCTTCCTAAGCACTGGTTCAGTGAGTCAGCATTTTCAAAGGCAGTAATTCTCAAAGTTATTTAAAGTCTTCGTTCGCCTTGAGGGGTTTCAACTGCATTAGTTTAAGAGATATCACGATCTTGTCTATTATCTTGAGACTATTCTTTACAATGAAGGCTGCCTCGTCTACGCCTACGGCTATAATTCTCATTGACGTGCAACAAGGTTTCAAGCTATTGCCGAACTGGGAATCTAGCCGAAGCACACCTTCCTTCGAATCCAATGTCACAAGTCTGCTAGAAACTGCACGAGCTTATAATGAAGTCCAAGTCAAGGCAACTTCATCGTCTCCAGGACTAGTAACCCATCCTATCCACATCATACATGTGCATCACCATTCGACAAATCCGAACTCGTTCTTGCACCCATCAAAAACTTTACCCGACGCGAGCACTTTAGCTGTGGCGCCGATGGAATACGCGACACCGCTCTCGTCTGAGCCTGTGCTAACGAAGAACGTGAATTCTTCCTTTATCGGAACCGATCTCGAGGCTCGCATCAGGGCTCTTGGAGTCAAACAACTAATATTTGCCGGGCTGATAACGGATCACTGCGTCAGCACGTCGATAAGAATGGCCGCCAACCTACATGTGCTGGGCGATGATATGGGTCCAGGTGGAGATGGTATATTAATTCTGCAAGACGCTACTGCAACTTTTGCAAAGGGTACCTTTGACGCTGAGACAGTTCACGCTGTTAATCTTGCTAGCTTGGACGGAGAATTTGGAACAGTTCATACAACGGATGAGGTGATCAGGAAAGTGGTGCGGGCGACTTTATAATTGAACAGCAAACTAAAACGACACTTTGTTTATAACATTGATATAGTCTCTTTAATATCAATCTAGCTCAACCACTACAGGCTTCAGTATTTTAAAATTAATTAGATCATTCCACCTAGAATACTGACTTCTCCAATGCGAGCTCTAGTCGCTTTCCCCTTTGCATCTATTCCATCGACTTCTCATTCGCGCTAACAGGTTTAATGCCACACATATGCCGCTGCTGTAGAACTTAACCTCATTGGACGCCAAGGCGGAATCAAAGAATGAGGCTCAGCGCTTATGGTAGTCGGCTGGCGGGGCTGAACGCTGATGCTATTAATCCTGATGACCCCTCTTCATGCTTTCGATTTCCCTTCAGCAGAATGATCAGCGCACCAGAAACGCAGTGACGATATGGAGTTTTAACGGCCTGTCTTCATCTTTCTAGATATCTAGCCTCGGCGACACCCGCCAACGACTCTGGAGCGATGGAAGTCGTGGGCGGTGTAGCTGCCGCTCTCCAGTTGGCTGATGCTGGATTTCGAAGCTTCATTCAGATCTACGGAGTGGTGAGAGATGCGACAGAGGTGCCGAGAAAGCTGCAAGATATATTTGACGATGTCTCGAACTTCCGCATCTTGCTCTGCGAGCTTCAGGCAGAAACCTCACGACTTGGCCCAAAGTTAGCCCTAGCACCGGTTCAATCGCAGCGACTCGCTTCTACCTTAAAAGCAACCGCCTCCTGCGCAAATGCTCTAAGTAGGAGCCTAGAGAAGACCCTACCTAGCCTCACCGATTCAAAATTCAAGCGTGCTTGGCGGGCGTTGGCAACATTGCCAAAAGAAGAAGGCATCCTTCACGAATGCGACAGACTTCAAAAGTTGAAGCAAGACATCCAAATGGAACTTCAAATGATTGGCATAAAACTGATCAACTTAACAAGGTGACTAGCGCCTTCCACGTTGTCACTGATCGATGCTGATAGGAATCTAGTATATCCTTGGATGAAATCAAGTCAAAGTTAGATGAACCGCCTATTCCTCCACAGGAAGAAGGAAAATCAGCCGCTGTGTCATTAGCACCAGAGCCTGATGGCAAGACACAGACTCAGGCAGGCATATCAGACGCAAACATCGACGTTCTGGCTCGCTCAATCCACCAGATGTTGATTTCAGAACATGCCGCTTCTAACTTCCCTCATGAGCTATCCGTCGCAAACGATGTGGAAAGGAAACAAGCTGTGTGTTGGCATTCCTTTCACTCAATGCTTAGCGCTAATCAACTGCTCCTTAGGCTATTCGATGCTGCCGTCAACTTGCTCAGTATCCCGAAAGCCTTGCAAATGCAAGTAGTAACTTAGAAGGACAGCAAATTTTCAGGTATTCTTACCCACCTCGGGCAATGCTGCAATTGAAGTCTTGTTCTTGCAAACGAAAAAATGTCTCCGCAAAAAGGTCCTTTTGGGGATTCGAGGCCAAATCTACGACCACAATTTTCCATGAACCTACCTGCCAAGTCCCTTCAAGGACCCGATCGGAGTATGAGTGGGGAGTGAAGCTCATCATGTGGCCATTTATAACGAGGACCTTCGAACTCGTTTTCCAATCTTCGTTCGGCTCAGGAGGCTCGTCCTTTTCTCGGTCTCTAAAATCCTACAGGATTGTCAGCCGAGAGCTTTCACCTAGTTTTCGACTATTTGACGAGTTCAACACGTTGGGCAGAGAGTCCAGCTCTAGAATCTTTGACAATCTTATGACATATCAGAACAAACAGGAATCTAAGCGTCATACAAGACTTCCGGGGGGCGGATCAACGATAACTACGTGGGACTCGATCACTTCTCTCACATACGACACCTCAGTGATCTGCTCTTATACGGACAAGTTCGTAGCCAAGTGGCTCAAGGAGCTTCTAGTGAGATTAGAAGAATTGTTCCAATCTGGCGAGGCCCTCCCAAACGATAGGGACGAATTTGGAAATACGCTGTTGCATGTGAGTGGAATCTACGTCAATACGCGAAGAATCAATCCTATTAACAAGCGATTAATAGGAACTCATTTTCACATGGTATTACATAGGAAAGAGGTCGTCTCTTTTCCGAAGCAGCTTTCAGCAACTAGCAAGCTATCTGTATAGTTGTGGGGCCGATCTCGGTGCCTCAACTCCAATCTTCAGATTCGCAACAGCAAGGGGAAAGAATCAGACATTTACTTTCGGTGTTTCTTCAGACCCTGACCCGTCAATTGTTGACTTATCGATCTATACTCTACTGGAACCTCTCAAACAGGAGGGTGAAAAATGCATTCCTCAGGACAATATGCCCCTACCTTCCAGTCTTGTATTCGAGATTGGCGGTCGACTTGACTCATCATTTTTGCGCCGCTTTGCACAGGGAACGGAGCTTCTATATCGAAAATCTCATCTCCTTGATATATTAACATCTTCCACGTCGGTTTCAGAGCTCATATACGGTAAGAACCAATATCTACTGTCATCACCAAGCGCGGTTCCTGATTCTCCACACAGACATCGACCTCAGTCCTCTTCATTTCGCCGTACTCCAACGTTCCATGGACAAGGTCGTTCCTTTGATCCAGCGATTTAGTCCCGGCGAAACCAGACGTCTGAGAGAGTCACCATTAAGTGTCGTTGAATGTGCTCTAGGTTGGGACGACGGCCTAATATTTCTCGCCGAAGCAGGGTACAGTATTGGAGAAGCTCTTAGGTCAGCAGTATTCCGCGGCGATATGAAAGCTATTACATCTATGATCACATGCGAGTCTGTTCTAAGCTCTGACCACCTGGACTGTTCCCTTTGCCTGGAATGCCTACGTTATAAACAGTGTGAGCGCAAATCCGGCGCCAGTCGTGGAGGTCGCCGGCCGCAACAACATCCTTCTAATAAACAGCAGCAAATCATGAGGCTCATTGTCAATGCACTCAGAGAAAGAAGAGAACGTCTGTTTGACTTGGCCTTGCCCAAGCTCCAGGCCCGTTTTTCAGTCCTTGGGGCTTGATGGAACTAGGTTACTGGACACCGATGCAAAAAAGGTGGCAAAGTTACTGGCCGACTGCCGGGTTCAGGTTCCTATATCTTTGTATCCCGACGCACTACCATTATTTCATTCTTTCAACATATGCTGCCCTAATGGTGGAATACAGCTGGCAGATATTCTCTACGAAGCCGGCTTCACAGAGATTGACGGGCTTGACTTCCATGACAAGACTCCTCTTGACACGATTTTGATGAGAATTAAATCATCTGGCCTACAGTGGTCTGGCTCAGAAGCACTCGCTATGCTATGGTTAGTGAATCATGGTTGCTGTGTGAACAGACGAAATAGCTGGGACAACATGCCTCTACTACACGACCTGGCATATTTTTACGATGGCCTGACAGCCAATGAATGGAAATGGGAGGCTGAGCCACCCCAAGACTTGTTGAAATGTAATGATGCAAACTTTGCTCCAGAAGAGATCATCCACCAAATTCCTGTCGGGCGCAGAAGTTGGGCATCATGCGAATCGAAGTCTGATTCCAGTTCCATCAAAACCTCGGAGGAATCTGAGGACTTCGAGGTCCCTGAAGTCACTGAAAATCAGCCCGAGGATGATATTATCATCCTCGACGAAGACCAGCTAAAGTCTACGCAAAATGGATGTGGAGATGATAGATACAGTTACATGACATTCTCTAGCGACATCAGTGGAGGCGAATTGGGTATCCGTCGACGTGCAGAGCTTTTGCAAGCAGCTCATAGCCGTTGTACCAATCTTACAGATGGTTGCAATTGCTACTGCTCGACAAATGGCTGTCCCCCAACCCATAAACTCCCATTGTTGAATTCTTCACGAGAAGGCTCATCGAGTCAAGGCACAGTCAAGCATTGGAAACAGATACAGAATGACCTATTTAGCTGGATTGAAGATTGCGATGTTCCAGAATCCCAGGCAAAATGGTATATTGAGGAAGCTTGTCGACTTGAGACTTTTGAACGCCTTGGGATGGCCCACACGTGCTGCCGACGGACTTCGAAAGACAAACAGACGCCAATTTCCGACGAATTACGGTTGGAATTACAAGCAGAAGATGCGGAGTGTTTGAAGCAGCTTGATTTGATTATGGTTGCGTTCCGTAATTTTATGAAATTCCAAGAGACACGACCTCTATGGAAATCGTGGCGACGATGGTGGGTGATTGTTGATAAGATGCTCCCGCCGTTCTTACCTTGGGAAAGAGGCTTGCGGTATTGTACTCCGGTTAACCCCATGCCAAGAGTGGTTAAGAAGACACTGTTCAATTTCAGCGCAGATATGTACACGTATTTTCTCGAAAAGGCAGGGTATCAAGACAAGGATTTCATTGAAGTGATTGAAACTCATCTAGGTGTCTTTTTGGAAGACACACCACAATCAGCTGAGAAGAGGTAATAAGAATTCATGAGGCCAGGGTATTAGAGCCATTATCAATGCATTCGATCAACAACCCTTGTGATACCAACGTCTCAAGGTGATAGAATCTGGTTCGGCCTTTTAGTGAGTTGGCTTAGAATCAAGATCCTTACCATAGTTTCGGCGCTCAAGGGAATGAGGTTGAACGACCAATTTTAGGGTCGTATTATAAGTAGCGACGGTGAACATAAGGCACTTGTTTCAATTCAGTTTCTCTCATAGGGACTCTGATGTATAGATGTGGATAGATAGTAGTGTGGCATTTACCACCTCTTAGATTTAGTTCATCCTTCAACAACCGTCAACAATTGTATTATTCTTGTGCATAGGTATAAGATGACGTTGTGTTCAATCAGCTATGAAACCTGGTCACTGAAAATTGTAGCGTTCAGAACAAGCGTGGATATTGTCTGGAGCAGCCCGAGCTGATCGCTACAGTTCAAGAGCAGCTCTACCTGGAATAGTCACCACTTTTTCACAAAATTTTGCTACAGGTTAGATCACTGTCGATTCCCATATTGACGGAATCGAACCCGCTGGTTAAGATTTGGAAATTCAGTTCTGATGCCCCGAGAGAGCCCAGAGGAGTGTCCTGAAGTACTCGTGGTTACAGGGTAGAACTGGCAGGTATTAAGCATCAATATCTATTTAGGAAAGTAGGACAAGGGTTGAACTTTTCAAAGCTTTTATTCTGAAACTATTCAGGGGGTCCCCACTGTGAATTTCCCTGGGTCGTGAGAGAGTGGGACGATGAGAGAGGTAACAATCCATCCACTTTCCATATTGAGCTTTGGCTTTGAAGGATGCGGCGTAGTGCTCGACTCCATTGCCTATCTTGGGAGGTGTCTTTTTGTAGCGACAATATAGATTAATGGACTTTAATGGTATAAGAGAACTTCACTCCCTTGGCTAGTCACCAGAAGGCCAGAACCACACTACTACTGTTCTTGTTCTTGGTGCTCAGTCCTTCAGAATGCATTTCTCACAAGTTCTCTTCACTGCAGCTTTGTCTGTATCGTCAGTAGCTGCTAATTGGTGCGCAACTGAGAACCCTTCGGAAGATGTCTTGTCGTCAATGCGAGCCATGAGGATTTCTGAGCGATCGGATAGCTTTGGCATCAATCGCCGGGAGGAGCAAACCATCAATATTCCGGTATACATGCACGCCGTTGTCAACACAACTGACTCAGAGGATATTCTGAATGAGTCTATACTAAGAAAGCAACTCGATGTGCTGGTGGACCGATTTGCTCCCCATAATATTACCTTTACCTTACAAGCGACAGATCGGGTTGTCGACGATGATCTATCCAGAGGCTACACCACTTCGAACTGGATGGGTCATCTTGCATCAACAAGAAAAGGAAGCTACTCAACACTCAATATTTGGTACGTCACCAATATGGATCCAGCTACAGGAGGCGCTTGCTCTCTCCCCAGCGCAAGCCACCCTCCAGGGTCAGTTTCCGCCATGCTCGACGGCTGTACCTTGCAGAGCTATTCCGTGCCCGGCGGTAAGTTCAACGGTACCACCTATGTTGGCGATATTTCGGTTCATGAAGTGGGCCATTGGCTTGGACTGCTGCATACCTTCCAAGGCAACGATTGTACTGGGGAGGGCGATTATGTCGACGATACTCCGGCCGAAGCATCCTACGAGTTTATGGCTTGTCCGGTTGGCAAGGATACTTGTCCCGATCAACCAGGGCTGGATCCTATTGAGAACTTTAGTAAGGATCACAAAGGTTCCTGAGAGTGGCATTAGCTAATCATCTGTGATTTAGTGGACTATTCAGGTGATGGCTGGTGAGCTCCTATTGAGACATACTTCCGAAGAAATTATTTAAGTCATGCTAACATATGTCACCCTTAGCTGGAAACGTTTTACGCCTGGGCAAAAAGCGAGGATGCACAACAGCTGGTATACGATGAGGCTTGATCAAGCTACAAACTCTACTTCGGCATGAAGACTTCGGGTCAGAGCTTTGCGTTTAAAAGCATAATTTGGTTTCGCGGTTGAGATCTAGGAGAGTGTTTGGACAGTGAGTTGCTTGTAAGGGATTGGGCTCGGCCCTGCGCCGGAGGCGGCGACCATGGCGCCCCAGAATGGTTGGCTATTCATTGTCAGCATGTTACAGACTTATCTAGATAGAAGGTTAATACGAACTCTCCAAAGAATGGGATGATAGTCGTCGGCCGACCATTCAAGAGTCCACAAGCCGTAGTCCCAGCACCACTATGGTGAACAACAGCAGAAACATGAGCAAACAGCCACTCATGGGGACAATCTCCTAGAAAGAAGATATTCTTATCGGCTGTACCACCAAGGTGGCTCCACCCCCTAGAAATAATTGCACGAACACCTGTCCGATGGACTGCTTCAACAAGAGTCCTTGTCATAGCCTCCGGATCATCCTGAGAGATGCCGAGGGAATCTGTGAGCCAAAGCCACTGTAGATCTAGAAGCTCAATGAGGTTTCTGAAGGGCGATAATATCTCCTCGACTGGCCCCTACCGTAGCTTGACCTTTGCCTGTGTCCTCATGCATGAGGGTTGTTCTGTCTGTAGTCCTGCTACATTGTACTTTAGCATACACCAATCGAAAACTCTACCAAACAACCGGTCTGCTAAATCAATTTCTCTAATATTCGAAATAGATAAGAGCGTATTGCTGATGGCATTGGGGTAAGCAAAGAGAGGTTTTGATGATTAACATTGGCCATGAGGGTGGGGGACAAGTCGGCGTTCAGAGACGAGCGCCAAACCTGGCCAGCACTAAAACGCCAGCAGGTCTTAGACGACATCAGCCTTCTTGCCACCCTGATATGGATGATTATGACGAATCTGCGACATTGTGAATAACTGTAAGCTCCAAGGCGATGAAAGCAATATAGCTAATCAACATAGCTCCCCCAACCCAACGATCAAACCTATCACCAAACCAAATAGTTGCTGTAAGGGCAAGTGTAGAGCCCCAGAGGACACCCAGCTCGGGAATATTGATTTTACTATCATTGATTTTACTATCATTGATTTTACTATCATTGAAGTCCCCAGAGGCGGCAATCATAACAATGCCCAGGCAGAGCGACAGGAGGAAGATATTGCTCCCAACGGTATTGGCCACCAGAATACCTATGTGGCCCCAGTTCCCGCTCAGGACAGCGATGAATTTCTCGGGCAGGGTGGTTGCGATGGCGAGGATTATGATACCGAATAGCACGTCCGAGATGCCAATGGCGTCTGCGATATTGATGGCCGCGTGCGACAGGACATAGCCTGCTAGGCAGATGGCCAAGAAGCCGAGCACCAGGAACCCTATATGATATCCCAGATCTCGTCCTCTGCGGCGGTCCACGTTGGTAACGATCTCAGGACCACCACCAACTTGATGGCCCAATCCGTTGTGGTTCTCAGGCTCCTCTTGGCTTGCCTGTGCTTCACGCCGGGTGCTGCTGATAGATCCCGTCGATCCTGTCAACAACGCATCGCTCTCGTCATTGCTGCTGCCATCGTCTGACACTTCTGGTGCAGTAAGCCTTCCCTGCCTGATGGCCCAGCCTACAGAGACGAGGTAGATAGCGAAGAGCGCGATCAGGATGAAACCGCACACGAACCAGACGATCCTGAGGGAGAAGTAGGTGATCGGCATGACAAAGGTGGTGATAATAAGCAAGAAGAGCGAGTACATCCGCGAGCTCCTATTGAACCGGACGTGCATGCCTCGAGGGCGGAACAAGAGCCCGAGCGAAAAGGCCCCGAGGATGTTCGAGATGGCTGACCCGAGGATGTTACCTACTGCTAACGAGGAGCGGCCCTGCGCAAGAGAGGCAACGACGACAACGAGCTGCGATCCATTGGTTAACGGGGCAAAGAAAAGGAGGGATGGATTGAGCTCGGCTTATGTCGAAGCCTTACCTCTTCCCATTCTGCCCCGGCGGTAAGCAGCGCAATTACAGTGTCTGGAATTCTGGTCCGGTGGGCTACGATAGCTGTATGCTCGATAAATATATCGGCACCGAACTCGAGCAAGAATAGAGTACTGATGAAGACGGCGACATTGTAGGCGATGTCGTTACTGTTGACCATGATGATGGTAGGATAGAGAAAATAAGAAGGCGAAAAGGGAAAAGGTGATCAATCCGGCCGACACTGTGTTTTAGCTAGTGAGGGGCTGTTTGCGAAGGCGGAATCTTTGTTTGGTGTTCATAATCGTACACGCACGGATGGCACGGGAGTAAGCCGGATCTAGAGCCTATAATTAGATGTCGAAGGTTCTGGTCTCCTGCTTTACCTCTTTGAAAATGATGTTTTAGAGCGTCAGAGTATCACCAGCATGCTCTAGTTCGACATTCGTGACACTGCTGCGCTCGACGTCTCAATTTCTCACATGGAAATCTAGTTCACAAATTTGGGTTTGTCAAGTCTGGTGATCCAATTGAAAATTTCTCTGATTTCGTGTTACAGCGTATAAACCCCTGGCCGTAAAGTTACTCTACAATCGATATCTAGAAGTATCTAGAAGTACCAACAATCCAACTCTCAACATCTCTGTGGCCCATTCCACTTATCTTAGCGCCAGGATTAGTCTCGCCTCTAAAATGGGCGAGAGTGGCTCTCGTGTCCTCAGGGGCGAGTCTCGTAGCTCGCAATCCAGCCTTATTCGAATCGCCTGGATGGACGGCGTATGCAATTACATTATCTGAATTGGAGTCGTCAGAATAGGAGTAATAGCTCTCATCGTCGGGCGATAAGTCGTAGGCGCTTGCAGCACCGGCACCGGCACCGGCAGCAAGGACGCGCCTTGTCCGCCCTCCTGGCTCTCTCCTAGTTCGAAAAGCCTCAGTGGCCCCAGCAAGGAGCGATGCCACGGCTGCCCTTTGAGTCTTAGTACCTCCACGAGAGGGCACATTATCCACGCGACGTTTACCCATGTCAGATCGACGATTATCTTCACCGTCACTCGTAGAGGGCATGGCGTAATTGGCGTTATGAGGCGAGTACGGGGTTGCCGTATATCCTTGGAGGGCGGGGCATTCACATAAAAAGCCTTTAGTTATCGGACGTCTGCAGTCCTGGCATATCAAGATTATGCCACATTTGCTACAAGTAGCGCTTTGGATAAAGTTAGCAAGAGGCCGGTGGTTGAGGGCGAGGTTAGCTTACTAAGGGCCTAGCACATCCGAGCTGACGTCCACTACCTTTCGATGTTCATGGGAGCACCAGTAACAGGTGACATTCCGATATGTCAACAATTCTATTGAGCGGCGAACATCAGGGGAAGGAAAGGAGGCCTGTGGTTGTCGTGGGGTGTGTAACGGTAGGTTTCGCGAATACATAACATCGTCAGAATCTGCAAATTGAACTTTCTTGGAAGTCTGGGGCTTAGTCCGATCTAGTGACGGATAGGGCTGCGGAGGGCCATGCTGACTCCGTGGTTCGATTTCACCAATTGCAGACGGGGAATCGGCGAACTCGGAATCAGGCGACTGCGGGCGGTTCATATCTCTCAAGGTTTGGTATTCGAGGGCCTTTCCATTCCTCATTTCGCCCCTAACTCGATCGGCCTGGTCTAGTTTCTCGGATATCCAACCTCGGACGATGCCCCTCTCCTGCACGCGTAGTACAAATTGCCAGACAACCGAATCAAGGTTGCATTTCTTGCATTCGTTGGAATCGGTTTGCTCTGAGCAAAGCAGGCAGAACTTGGTGTGCCGAATGCGTTCGCCGCTGGCATTTTGGTTGTGCTTTCCGTCGGCAACTCTTACAGTGAGACATCCGTAGCATTGCACAATCTGATTCCAGATTGGAGTTGATCCAGTTGTAACCTGGAGGGAGCCGTGTTGCGGCAAATGCCCACGTGGACAAGTCCAGTTGTCATAGCTTTTCAGTACGCGAAGTTTCTCCCACGCAACGTTAATACGTGGGTCAACGATGAGCCTTCCCCAAGATTTACCGTAGATCTCACCAACTGGATGGTCGCAGCATCGAGGTGATAGGTACTTGGGCGAGACGAGGGCCAGTGCGAGCAACTGAAGCAAGCATATATGGCACATAAAATGCCTGCATGGGAGGTACTCTACCGGGCCGTTTGGATATAGGTGAGATGACTTGCAGTTATTACAACGGACTGTGAGGTTGGGCTTCTTTGCTTCCCTGAACTCGTGTCAGCAGGGGTTGGTCAAATGGAGTGAAGATATTGCTGATGACTTACTCTGGTTTTCTCCTGACTGTCCGCAGAGAGTGACTTTCTGGAGGTTTAGTGTTATTCTTGTTGTCGACAGCAGGACGGGAATGCGAGCCTTCCACGCTCTTGCCTTGCAGTTGCTGGGATGAGGAATCAGGTCTTTGAAAGGACGTTCTCAAACCAGTCTCAGGGCTCGACCTTAAGGGACCTTGGGTAGTATCGCTCTCATAGCCTTTTTCCTTTGCTATATCCTTTCCATCCCCAAAATTGCCGAGAGCCTTTTTCTTCTTTGATGACCGCCGCCAAGTATCCCACAGATGTGACAGATCTTCTGGTTTTTCTGGGTTTTCTGGTTTAGGGATTCCGTTCTCCTGTAACGTAACTCTCCATGAATCCCATATATTTGGCTCTTTTGCTTCAGGAATTTCCTTCTTCTTTGATGAACTTTCCCATGTATCCCACAGATCTGGCTCTTGTGTTTCAGGAATCTTCTTCTTCTTCTCCTTTGATGAGAACTGTCCCAAAGTACAACACGAATCTGACTCTTCTGTTTCCCGGATCTCCTTCTTCTTCTTCTTTCCAAATCCCCAACCGTCGACCCAGGAAAACTCGTCTTGCACCGGTGTCATAGCTTCCACAGCAGGCCGCCCAACATTAGGTTCCGTTTCTTGGTTATTGGGGAAATTATGTTCCTCGGAAGCTCTGCTGTAATCCTGGCTGACTAGATCATTGTCCTTATTCGCAGCGTCCGGGTTCCTTGGATTAGCTTGTATTGTCTCATCAATCTTTTCCACATTCTCTTGGGCCGAGGTGTAGGGATTCATTGCAGAACCTTGGTTCTCAGTACAACTTATTGCTTCGTCAAGTATGACCCGAGAATCAGCCGGCAAAATGAGGTTTCCGTGGTTTTCGGACTCATCCACACAGTCCGATACCGATGGAGGTTGGTAGTTAGAGCGCGAGACGGGGCGAGCCGTCGTTCCCGCGAATAAGACAGTCGTGCTCTTGCTACTCCACGCTTTGGAAGCGACTGAGATGCCCGTATTGTCAACAGGCTCTGGCCAAGTTGATTCAAAGAGGCTACTTTCTTAGTATGATAGTCCTGAGGCAGGTATGAAAGGACACCCAACTCACCTTTCTTCGGCACTGTTTATAGGATTAGGAAGATTCACAGTTATCCACGGATGGTCCGCAGCTGACGCCGCCGATAGACGTTCATCCGGGCGTGGTTGCATTAAGTTGATGATAAAGGCTTGTCCTTCCTCTGAGACTTCACATGCCTTCAATTCAGCCTCCGGAAACCCGAGCATTCCATGGGCATACTGAAATAATTCGCTTATACCGGGGAACGGCGTAGTGTTTGTGAGTATCCTGTACGCAACCGCACCAAGAGACCACATATCCACAGAAAAAGTGTAGGAATTGTCTGGAACTGCACCGAGGGCTTCCGGAGCTGCGAAGCCGAGTGTGCCACGTTGTAGCGTAAGCATAGTCGTAACATCTTGCTGTCGCCGTTTGCTGATACCAAAATCCGCAATCTTTACAAACCATTTCGGACCTTTCGTGACTACCATCACGTTCTCAACCAACAAAGTCAGCCACTGCCGTCGGCTAGGCAAATATCGGATCTAACATACCGCGGGTTTCAGATCACGATGAATGAACCCATTGTCGTGCATGAATCCTAGCCCTTCTAATATTTGTTCCGTAATTTGTCTACCTTCAGGTTCTGGTAGAGGTTGCGTCAGATAGCGCTGCAAGTCTCCTAGCTCGAAAAACTCCATGGTTATGAAAACAGAGTCGTCAAGCTCGTACCACCCTTTCGAGCTCACGAAACAATGCTTGTACTGTCTGGAATCAGCTTTTGGGCTTCTTCGAACAGTATCGGGATGAAGACACAAACCTTTGGGTGCGAGAACTTCATGATAGCCTCAAGCTCCCTAGCATAGTCCAGCTCTTGCCCCAATACGACAAATTTCTTGACTTCTTTAACAGCCCTCAGTTTTTCAGCTCCACCATCTTCGCTTTTCTCAAGATAAACTGTTCCATATGTCCCTTGACCCAGATATCTTTGCCTCACCCAGCGCTCCTCCCGCCGCACAAGCCGCTCATTTGCCGATCGACCCGCTTCGTGGAAGACATGTCGTATATAGGAGCCTAAGGCTTCGGTTTCAATCTTCGAATCGCGTACGAGGTCGGAAAACAATGCTTTCTTGTCGGGCATCCTCGATTATGGTTCGGCTCGCTAAGGTCGCGGCATTGAGCCGGGGTAATGGAGCGGGGCATTCGACAATGACGGCGCTTAACGGAGTTGCTGGAAACTGATCTTGTTGGACGAGATGAAGTAATGTATTGGACATATCTAGAGGTGTCAATCCTCCGAAGTCAAGTAATGCGATAGGGACAGTCCCCTTCGTGGAATATTGAAGAAGCAAAAGAGGAGGGCGCAGTTGAGGCTGTGACGTTCAGAGCCTCACCATCCTTGTCAATCCCCGTCAGCTCCTGCGGTCATGCCTGAGGTATTTATGGTTTTGTGTGCTGCTTCGCCTCGGTGGCCTCCGATTACAGAGCCTTGTCATCAAAGGTGTACAAGGTTGCCTAATTTCCCTCTTTATATCAAAAAAGCTTCAAGAATATACTCAAGCTCTTTGTAGATAGCTGCCAAAAGTCATTGTTCACACGGGTTCGGGCGTAATGAGTGCCGAGTTGGTGCTCGCGGCAATTGGCGCTGCAGATCTCTGCCTCAAGTACGAACCTATACCCCAGTACGAGAATGTGTAAACCTGTTAGACTCTAACAAGTACACAGATATGGAAAGACGCTTGTACGACTTTACCAAGACTTCAAAAACGCCAATGAGATAGTGACGGAGAAAATCCTCCTTGTAGAGGCAATATGGAGTCGCACAGCTCTTCAGGTGGAGTTTGTCAAACGAGTCGCAAAGACACTTGAAGAAGAACATTGCCGGATCCATATCAAGGTCTTTGAGATGCTCCGAAGTAAGTTGATGATAGCAATCACGAATCTTGAGTCAACAATCAAAAAGGCCCCGGACAGCGGTGTTAAGAGACGGAAGCTTTTGTTACTCCGCGAGGGCCTTGAGGAGATCATTACCCAACTGGAACTCTGGCAACGAATCTTCGACCCTACATGGTACTTGATTCTGCGTATGAGTGACAAACTTGTCGACTCAGAGCTTCCTAAGAAGTCGGATGACTCAACTAGTTCAAGTTTTTCGTCAACCGGAACCTTGGTTGGTAGTCCAAGTAGTACTCTCATGACTGCAAAGTCTTTTCGAAACATCGTGAGAAACGAATCCGGAGCAGGCGTGCACATTTCACTTCCCCAAGATGGATTAGACTGGAACAACGCCGTCGTTATCCCATATTCGACAACTAGGGTGATTCAACGAACTGGGTCGACGAAACAATACATCGTTGACACGATTACCTGTGACTCAAACCTGGATCTTGCACTCGCTAGAAAAGATGCAGAAACACTGGCTAAGACGTTGCAGCAGGTTGATCCGGAGGTTTTTGGTCTACCTATCTGTCATGGGTTGGTTAAGAGGAAAGATTTCGAGACACGCCAGATTTCCTCCATGAATCTAGTCTTTCTCATGCCTTCGGCCAAAGGAATACCTACGACATTAAGGCAATGCCTCATCCAATCCCAAAAACTCAGCCTTACAGAAGTTCTAAAGGTAGCGAGACAACTCGCGAAGGCGGTCAGTTTTATACACGCCTGCAACTTTGTTCACAAGAACATTCGGCCCGAAACCATCCTAATATTTCCAGACGGGGGGGACAATAGGCCGGCTTCCTTAGGTACTGCATATCTCCTGGGCTTTGACTCCTTCCGAAGCATCAATTTTCAAACCCTGCTCCGGGGTGACGCGGCATGGGAGCGTAATCTTTACCGACATCCGTCTCGCCAGGGGCTCCACGCTCAGGACAAATATATCATGCAACACGATGTGTATAGTCTAGGTGTTTGCCTCCTCGAAATAGGGTTGTGGAGGAGCTTTATAAATTTTGGAGCAGATGCAGGCGAGATTGAAGGAGGGAATTGCAAGAAGATTCCAAGTGAACATTTGGGACTACTGGCAGAGATTTTTGAGACTCAAAAATCGGAATCTTCAACGCCATCTTCCCTTATCAAAGACCACTTAGTAAGTTTGGCGAAGTCGCGGCTGCCAATGAGAATGGGAGACAAGTACACAGCAGTTGTTGTTACATGCCTCACCTGTATGGACGAGGGGAACGATGATTTTGGGGACGAAAACGAGATGCAAGATGAAGACGGAATCCTGATAGGTGTGAGGTTTATTGAGAAGGTTCTGTTTCGACTAAACGAGATATCCTTTTAATTCAAGCCGCCTTTTCGGAACATCAAGGATGAGAAAAAGCTTTGGTACAACTGGGGGTGAGGTTAGGGTTGATCACTTCTGACACAACGCTTGTAGAACCAAAGCCTTGAAAAGGAGCTAGGCGCTTTGTTTTCCATCTGCAGCCATCTTTCGGAACATAGCCTCAAACCCCTTAAATGCTTCCCTTTTCATGCCTTCAATACCATCCCACCTGTCCCTTACTAGCTTGATTGTAACTTCTTCATTAGGTAGGTCTTCGTCGGCAGTTAACAGATTCCACGTCTCATCCACAAACTCGTCCACGGGCACGCCAATGGCCGTCTGGCCCGCTGCTACTAGGTCTGGTTGGAGAGCGTGCAGTTCGGTTTGCACGGCGGGCGGGATGATTTCAATTACACGGATGTGCTGCGTCTCAGGGCTGGACGGCGCAGAGAGCTGTGAGCGTAGCGTCCAGGCTAAGGAGTGAAGCGCGGATTTCGTTGCGCAATAGTTCGCGCAGCGGGGGATGGGCACAATGGCAAGCCCAGACGAGACAAGGACGATAGAGGCGGAGACCCTATCAGGCGAACCCTTGCCGAGAGAAATGAGGTGAGGAAGGAAGAGAGAGACTGTATGCAAGACAGATAGATAATTTGTGTTCACCTCTGAGGTGAGTGAGGAACGAAAAATGGTTTCTGGGCGAGTGAAGTCCACTGTACGTTGGAAGCCAGCATTCAGCACGAGGCTAGATAGTCCCGGATAGGTCTTTGTGATTCTTAACCAAATGGATTAGAATAATGTAATAGTTTGACTCCACAACGAACTTACCTCTCAGCCCAGGCTGGAAGACCTTCCAGGTCCGACACATCGAATGGCTCAGCGACCACTTTCTCGGCTCCATGCTTGGTAATCAATTCATTGAGTCGATCGCGACGACGGCCTACGGCGATGACGAAGATGCCATCTGCGATCATGCGCTCGGTCAGAGCACGGCCGATACCCGCCGTAGCGCCGGTGACAAGGACCGTCTTGTAAGGATACGGCATATTGCAAATCGTATAGAGGTAATGTGCTTGATTTTGAAGAGGAAATAATCTATCAGCAGACTTAACGTAGAGGAAGTGAGGGGTTGTTTTACGTGGAATAACTCGGCGTGATGTTATCCCGGAGGCTTATGTTGGAGAAAGTTATGCCGGTTATCTTGACCGAATGTCTAATATAGCTTCAATAGGTTTCTAAGAATATAGCATCCCTATCAGTGCTTCAGAATTTGCCATTGAACGCTGAGTTCTCGAGGGTGAGGTTGCAGTCTTCCTTCAAATGAGCTACCCATTCTACTTCTCAAACTAGCGTAATTGAGCAGGAAGATGAATCTAGGGTCTCGCATATATGAACGACTAAATTTTCTAAGGAGTAATATTAGCAGCCTAGTACTAAGCTTTGCACATGATCTGCTTATACAGTGCACTTCGCTTCAAGTCGGCTGGGACTCTCGTAATAAGATTATATTGCATGATATCTGAGTAGCGCATTCAAAAAACAACTCAGGGCCGGATACCACAGTCATAAGCTCTTATCAAAACAGACCCAAAGCTAGCGGCACTCTCAGTATCTCGTAGCTTTAAGTAAGTTGTCAAGACACAGAATGAATTCCGATAGCCTGTGATTGATTTGGCGTTCATAACGGCTATTAAGTGACCACCCTCATGGCATAGCGCAATGATATTGTGTTGCAGCGGCTAAAATACGTTTTATTTGCTAGAGCAGCTTGCATGTGGATTGGTGAGATACCTGAATAATGGCTTGTAGCCACTTGGTCGATTAACTCCCGGGCTCCGTTGGGATAGTCTTTTCGTCATCCACTGACGATTTATGAGTGAATTGACCCGCTTATTTTCAAATTCAATGATCTTGTCTCAGGTGAAGTGGATACGGAGTTCACGGACGGCAGAATGCCGAGGACACAAACCAGTGATTCCTAATAGATTCGGCGAAATTAAGCACATGAGCTACGTTCGTTCGTTCGTTTAGCTTCGTTGGCAAGACTGGGAGCCATACTATTCCGTAGCTCATACGAAGAAAAGGTGATACTCTTACAAGCTTTATTTGGCATGGCAGATAACGAGACTACCGACCTTCATAATGCGTTACATGACAGTGATGCGCAAGGTGTGCTAAAGTTAACTGCAGGCAGTTTTTGACGTGCGCAATCGAAGCTGATATTTAGCAAGTAGTTCCGAGTACCTCTGTAGGTGGTGTTGCTAAGTTTGGTCTCCTCCTGCATCTGATGGGAGTAGGACATCTATGATGCATGCTCATCACTAGCGGCTACCTTCCGAAATCAAATACAGGAATCAAGGTTATGGAAGCGTCCAAATAGAATTCTATGCTAAATTATGGATATACGTATATCTATAAACTGGTCTGAGCCCCAAACAACCTCGGATTCCGGCTGACGAGTCTTGTACAAAGTCAATGCTGTACACTTGACATGCTGGGTCGGCCGGGTCAGCCGTCATAGGCGGTGAGTGTCATATCATCCATTTATGCAGAAGAACCTAAGGGAGAACTAACTTTGAAGCACGTGTAACGCAGCCGCGTGGGGGATCTGACACAATATGCTCAGATAAGCTCACTCTATAAGCACATTATTTATGAAGTATCTGAGACAGAGCTACCACATCGTTGAGGCTGTGCAGATTTCGGGAGATTCGTTTTTTCAGAAGTAGAATGATGTAAATGATTCCCGTTATCTTTCGTGATTTGCAATGGGTTTGGTTGACTAGTCGTGTCCCAAAAAAACCTAATCAACCCAAACTATAAGTATCCAGCTGCCGATCACCATATCGATCGCACAACGACGCTAGGATCTTAAATCATACTCAAATAACAATCAATGAGTCAAGTGCATGAGAAGATGGAATGTGGTGGAAATCAAAAGTACAAAAGTGGAAGAGATACTCCGCCCCGTTCTAACCGGCGAAAGCCCGAGACAGAGGCGGTATCGAGATAGCGGCGAAGTTTAACGTTCTCGCTCTGGGCCCTTTTCCGGCCCTTCTCTTCAACCTTAAGTATACGCTTATTCTTTAGATCTGCGATTACTTTGTTGGGTTTCTCCGTTCGAATTATATCAAGATGTATTTTACTGGATGGTTTCCCAAGGCACCATACGTATTTCTTCCTGGAGAAAATACACCAAGTTTTGGCGCAGGTTAACGCCATAGTTGGTGACGAAATGCGTCAAAGGATGAGTTACTCCGTGATCGGGACTCTGGCTGTGTCCTCGTTACAAATGATAATAGAGAAAACATTGGTAGGTTATTCAACGAATAGATGATGACGCGTCATTGTTGTACAGCCCACGTGGGACGAAGCAGGAGAATCTCGAAGATTGATTAGGTGCATTAGATCGAGATAAGACAGAACGAACAGTCTCATTGGACGAGAAACCTCAGATTCTGGGTATCCGAAAGGGGAATCGTGATGTAATGTGCTATCATCGGGGAAAATTCAGTGCCTCGGGATTAAAAAGCAACCCAACCTCTCAGCACAAAGATAGTATGAAGTAGATAGCATTCCGCATGCGAGAAACCCGTAGAGCTAGTCTTGTCTCCTCCACGGGACAAGAACTCAAGTGCCGGGGAATCTCCACCTGGGGCAACGGATCCGCGCGTCCGTCTCCGGTGGACCTACCGGAATGTCGATCTTAGGGGCTTGGTTTTCTCTAGCACCTTAGCTCCACGACGGGCTCGGTGCTGAGTATTGTCCCCTTGCTCCCCCACGGGAAGCTTCCGGATTTGATAGGATTTCTCGAGCGAGCCAAGATATTCCTCTATCTTTTGTGATACCGCACAGAGCGCGTTGTCTCTTCTCAGCCCCGATTGACTATGCAACCTGCCGCCACTACAAGCATCTAGCTTGCAAGAACGCCTTATCGTTGCACAGGCGGCCCCTGGTTAAAAGGAGGCATGATGTCAAGGATCTTATTGAGCCCTAGCCTTACCCTTCAGCCACCATGCAGGGAAGCCATGGCGCCGGCAGTGAACCTAGCGATGACCAACTACGAAGGGGAATGTTTTGTCGTACAATTGTGCCCAACGGTAACGTGCCGTGAAAGAATTCTAGTATTTTATTCGACCACTACCCCTGCTACATTTCGATGTCATCTGATCAGATTGAAGAAGAAAAGAAAGTCTGACATTCACCGAAATTCTATGCCGGGGTACCTGGCACTGTTGAAATTGCTGGGCTCTACCGAACGGTTGGGTCGCCAGAATAAAATAAGCTGGAGTGAATCCCTGGGCAACAAACGGCAGGGAATAAGTTCCTGACTGGACAACCCACTGCTTCATCTATCAAGGTAGGGATATTCAGAAAGGCCCTGTTTGGTACATGGTCACCTCCCTAGGATTCATTTCACCACTGTCAAGACCAAATGTCGCGGCCGTTCTTGGCATTCACGCTAAAGGCTCCATATGATGAGAAATGCCGGCATTGCCTCAGACAAATAGCCAGTGGGGAGCATGGGTGTGAGATTGAATGGTGCCCGATCTTTCATAGTGGGTATAGTAAATCTTAGATCTCGGTGTTGAAGCGGACCCCTTCCGCCGGGGAGAACAAAGGCGTCGCAACAGACCAATCATGAGATCCTATACACCTCGTGCTTGGCGCCTAATGGATCTTTGCACCTAAGATTCACGAGCCCAACTTGTGTTCAGGGACTGTAAACCTTGTTGGTGACGGGAATGCACAGAGCCTCAATTACGGGACCCTTTCCCGTTGCGGAGACTAGTCTCTTCCTTTCGACTCAATGAAGAAGCAGCAAGCTAAGCAGCGTAGGCCTAGTCCCACCTCTTCACCACAATAAGTCTCAACTACCAGGGTGATCGTCGTCTCTGAGTGTCTTGGCAGAGCACAGCTTCCGGCGATTGCGTGTCGTCGTGACATTCACGTCCTTATCGGAGCACAAACTGTGAAACGGGTCATACGTGCTCCGTGAGTCAAGGGAACCCGAATGGCTTTCCGAGACATGGCAGGCTATCAGTCCCTGCACAGCCCTTCGTTCTTCAAGCTTAAATGATCTTAGAACGCCGTTATCCATCTCCTCTCAAACATCATTCCCTGGCAGTCGAACTGCAATATTTCCTTACAGCAACAAAGCCCACTGCACCAGTTCCAGCATGGCTTCAATCCTTACCCGTCAGGAACCTAACCCGGAATTATGCAAGAAATATGCCCAGTTCGCCTCCCACTTGGGAAGGCTAGAGTTCAAATTCATCTACTGGACCATGTTTATTGCGAACCTGCTCGTACTATTTCTTGCTTCTTGGACATACACTAGGTACGTAATATGAACTTTGCCTCTATAGGATCTCATTAACACCCTGCAGAGGACAGGATACTTTGCAACGTTTCAGTCAGCACTCTCCCAAGCGATCCAAGCGCCTCCGACAGAGTATCTATCTCTGCCTACTATGCGTGATGGTCTCAACTGTTATAGTAATCATGGAAGCATACGCTATTATGGCTCTCCAGTTCTGTGATGGTGAGGACTTGATATCCTTGTACTGGTCAACATGGACCATGATTCAGGTAGGCTCCTTGATAGCCATGGTCGGTATTATTTTGGCACTATGCAATTCTTTGAGAAATAGAGGACATCCGTAAGTGTCTTAGCTTTCCTAGCCATGCTTCTTATAATACTAACTCTTTTATATTAGACCTTGGGCGCTTGCTTTGGGAACCCCGGTGCTTGTCATTGCCGGATTTCTTCATCTTTTCCACGATTGCACAAAGCGAAGAGTCAAGAAGCAACTCATGAAGAGGGACAGTCCGAGCGAGGATGCTTCTGGTCCACCTATGAGCCAAGCGTAAGCATTCAAGCCGCAAACCGGTATCATGATTAGGACCATTTTATTAACTCCACAATAGGAATACCATTCAGGTCGACCCCGACGAGAACAACGTTGCCGCCTCAATCATCGGATTTACCATTCAAGGCGGCCCTATCATCCGATTTACAGACCATGTGCCCGATCCTTTACCACGATACTCCGAGTTGCTTGGATACTGCGAGGAGAACCGGCCCATTGTTGCTTGTCATCGCGATGCCGTACAATTCAACTTTGTTACCGAAGCTGAAGAATGTGGGTTAGAATCAACACAGAACCGTCGCAAGGGTAGCCAATAGCAGAGGCTATTCAAGCGTAGCAACAAGTGAAGATTATCAGCGGTTGGTCAAGGATGCCATGGGGGTGTCGTTGAAAGGGAAGACTTGAAATTAAGCGAGTATGTATCGGCGTTGGTGGAAGATAAAAGGATATCCTTGAAGTTGGACACGGCATTAATACCATAAAATTCGATTGACAGCAAAATTCTAAAGAAATGATAGCTGATTACCCTCTACAGATGGCCCATTTCTTCTTTTCGTCAAGGTCAAGAGTGTGGTGTGGATGAAGGATTCAATCACCATCAAGGATAAAACCGAATGAGACGAGGGATCAAGTGCGCTTCATTCAATTTGTGAGCGACCACAAAAACGTATGCTACAGCCAGTACTCTATGCACGTGTTGGTACTCGAGTGACACTTGGGGATCTTCATGTCGATGAAGTCGTGGGATTATTAGGGTCCTCTAGTCATTGATATCATTCTCGTTTCGGCTTATAGCTTTACCTTACCTCTGTGATCCGTTTATGCTCCTCATAAACCCTGTGACTGCTGACGCCCTAATACCTCTACGTACGCCAAGAAGTTCACATCTCCTGAGCCATTCACAGTTAGCAGGATGAGAAATTATTCTCGTACACAGGGAAATCTCGTCTTTAGAGGACCATAGTATTGGTATATTGCTATTCATGCTATTCATTAAATGGCGGATAATTGCCTATCTCTACGTCATATTTCAGCGACAGTTAAACAAGCCTTCTCAGATGTAGCTATACAGTACTCCAAAAAATAAAGCCAGAGGCGTCAATCTAGGTCTCTCAGTGTTTGAACCAACTCAGACGCGCGCTTTCCAATCAATCATACAATTTTATACGGCTCTTCCGATTTCTTTCAATCAAATCAGTGATATCTCAGATCATCCCGTTTTCCATTCACCAGCCGATTAGCAATAAGGCCCCCGATCGTCGACTTTGCTAGGGTACGTTTGCTGTGGCTTTCCTTTCTTCCACCCAGTGCCCGATCGACTACCGCTGCACCGATCGCTGCAGTCGCGACTCTGGCGCCCTTCTTTCCAGTCCACGCGCCAGGTTCTCGCCTGAGACGATATGCTTCTAGAGCAGCAGCGTCGATCGCTGCATTGACTGTATGCTCCAGCTTGCTATTGTCTCGTGACTCGCTTTTTGCTCGGCTGGATCTGCCGCGATCACGATCTCGGTGGGATCTTTCTGAACGGCCGCGATGATGGTGATTGCGAGAACGGTAATCGCGGCCAAGAGACTGAGTTCGCTTTCGATCTGAGTATGACTTTCCGGAGTAATGATCTCGGTCTCCCCTCCTCCGGTCATATCTGCCCAAACTTGGAGACCTGCCTCTCGGCCGTCGTCGATCTTCGCTGTAGTATGCCTCATCGTCCGATGAATCTGTGTAATAGTCACGGCGACTACTTTTCCGCCGAGGCAATAGGCTAGGCATGAATGTGAAATTGGTGGTATAGGTGCTAAGATTTTAGGTTTTGTAAGGAAACTGTAAATCTAGCGGTTTCTAGAGAAAGGCTCACTTGATATACTCATTTACAAGTTGGAAGATCTGCGTCACCATCGCATCAGATGTTTGCCACCTGTGTATCAGGATTCGTCTGCCGCAGCGACGATCATAAGCACAAGCCCCACCTGACATTTGTCTATCCTGATATTGATTCACTTCAAATTCCATCTTATTTAGTTGAAGCCATATTTGCAAAACGATCAGGACTACTAATAAGACCAGGTGGCCTAGGCAATAAGAGAGAGCATAGATGCATGTTCCATGAGATGAAAGGGCGTTTATTATGTAGATTGTAGGCGGTAAAGGTAGACAAAATCTCGTCAATGCGTTTGGGGAATTATTACAATGTTGATGCCCTTGTGACGTAACATATGCCGATCTGCGCCTATCTGCATTTCCAACATAAAACCGGTGCTTTGCGGCTCAACTTGGTCATTATCATCACATTCCAATAACATGCGAGACTCATCGATGCAACTGAGATAAGATACCCAGATCTGGCATGGGGCAAACAGACATAGTCCGCCGCTTCAGCGAAGCCATGGTATCCGTCTATGGCTCCTTCGATCATTTGACTGAAGAGGAGGCCACAAGCTGGAATCCACCTGAAAATCCTGGCGCCGGGGGCCACCGTGGTCGCTATCTATGGACGGATGCCTTTGGCGTTGTAAATTTTATTACTCTGTTCAAAGAGTCTTCATCACCGAAGTATTTGATGCTCGCGCAACGTGTTGTTCAAGCTGTCCATACTATACTCGGAAGGACCAGAGATGGGTCGTCTATGCTTCCCAATGCGACAGATGATGAACCTTTGAAAGGAGGATTGAGGATTGGGAAATTATCGGCTTCGGGCAGTGATGGTGATGGCCAATACCATCATTATCTAACCCTATGGATGTTTGCGCTCAATCGCCTCTCACAGGCCACCGATAGCTCAGAGTTCAATGACTTGGCTGTCCAGTTAGCCAAGTCAATCCACCCACGATTTGTATTTCGTAGGCCATCAGGCGACATGAAGATGGTTTGGAAAATCTCGACTGATATGAATAGCGTTTTAGTTCCTTCAGAGGGCCACCTTGATGCCGCAACAGGCTTCGTCGTCTATAGGTTACTTCAAGACACCGCGGCGAAACAGGGTCGTGGAGAACAGCTTTTGAAGCAAGAAATAGAGGATTACTCGCAACTCATGAAACGGGATGGTAAACTGACGCCAAGCGGCGATGCCCTTGATTTAGGCATGGGATTATGGATGTGCCACTTCTTCAAAGACGAACCATGGGCGGCTAACTTGGCTTATGAAGCTTTGGAAGTTGCTCACCGGATTTTCGGCGACGATGCTCCTATAATGCGTCGACCTGCATCTCGGCGGCTGGCTTTTAGAGAGTTTGGCGCCTGCTTGGGCATCTCTTGCTTCGGTGGAGACCAGTATCTCCAGTCAAGAATGTTAGTCCTGGTTCACTTCTGGGAGTTGAATCTTCAACAGCACTCAGACGAAGATCTGAGGCCGATCTCGCGGGTCATGTACTCTGCTGCTTTGATCCCAGGTGGTAAGTTTTGTTGCAATTATCTTAACGCACACGTGAAGTACGCTCATACTTCATAGCTTTTCGGGGAGGATATCTCAGCCACTGAAGATTCGGAAATAATCCAGAATCACCGTCAGCAATTGATTCCAGGAGTCAGTTTAAATTAGTGGTATGATGGAAGGTCAGAATGAAGTTGGGTAGAATTGGACTTAGGAGTAGGATCAACGTTGAGAGTTCTGTAATGATTGAAATGGTACCTTGGTGTCAAGGTTGACGAATTAACATGATGGTAGTTTGGATGCGCATTAAAGCCGCACTATGTATAAAAGTTCCGATTTATCGATAGAGTTGCGTGCGAATCGAGCGGACTCATAAATTGTAAAGAGAGAATACATGAACAGTTGGCGGGCGCTAAGTGTGTCGAATCTCCTCTCTAATACTTCCGTAAGATTGCGGTCTGTTATCAATAATAAGTCTGCAAATCTAGCGTATTTGAAATAAAGAAACTTGCCTTAAAGCCACACCAGGTGAGCTCTTCGACTTTGCTGGCTTTAGTCTTTGCCACTTGTTCATACGCTCACTATCATAGCAGCGCGAACAACGCCCACACCGAGGGCTAACGTGTTCTTCACCCCTCCCACGTACGACTCAATTATTCCTGACACCTGCTGAGCCGAGAACGCGGAACGGATTTGTGTAGCTCCTGTGGCGATGACTACAGCAGGATCGACTCCTGGCGACGTAAGAGGGAAAGCTACTGATCAGCTCGTTGGCAAAGATTGACTGGGCCGCCGTGACGAAAGACCTGCCACCAAGATTAATGCAAACTAGAGGAGATTTGTGTGAGTAAAACAAACTTCAGAGCTGAAAACGAAGTTTAGGCGCACATAAGATCAGGACAGTGACGGATCGTATATCCTGAGATTCGCACGAGCGAGGCTGACGATGATAGGGATTTGATATGCCAAGCCCCGGCCTACACCGGCTATTATTTAACCCTACTCCACTTTCCAGACCCGATATTGAGATCAGAAGTATACAGGAGGCCTGCACCTATCAAAGAAATCGCTGTTCCGAATACCTTGATAGGGGAAACTGGACCACTTTTCCCGATAACAATTCTAGAGGTGATCACAGATATGGTAACGCCTATAATAAGGGGGAAGATTATAGACGCCTGGCATGATAGGAGTAGCACCATGGGTACTATGAAAATAGATCGGTAGGTAATATATGGTGAGGAAATATGATCCGGAGAAAAACAAGGTAAGCAGGCTCTAGAGGCCGATGGAGCGCTGCTTGACGAGACGAGGCACAATCATGCCTCTTCGCCCTGAAAACCCTCCCAGGCACCGAATGCGGCAGATATCAGGACGCTGCCGGCAAGTAGGCCGATGACAGTGCTAGATCCCCAAGGCTTTGTCTGGCCACTATATTCCAGTGCAAGGATATCGGGGACCAAAGAGCCCATCATCACAACTCCGATAGGATCCACCTGCAAGAATTTCGCTGTCCAGCTCGCTTCCACAGACTTAGCGCCGCTCGGTGCGTGAAAGAAGGGAAAGATGACCAAAGCCAAGATTCCACCAACAGGGAGGTTGGTGTAGAAACACCAGCGCCATGACACCCTATCAGAGAAGTCGCCACCTAGTAGAGGATCTACGACAGAAGCAACGCCATAGGATATTCCAATAAAATCCGTGAACATCAGCGTCTTCTTGGGAGTGTAAGCTTCATAGAGGAAATCCTATTGCTTCCCCTTAGGGTTGTCATGCTGCATCATAATCGGTGTGAGTCAGTGCAAGCTCGACTCAACCCTCGACCTCGACCCCAATCAGCTTACTTACGCGCAGATGTCATATGTTGCTTTATACTCTTCACCAAATATCAGACCTCTTCACCCATGAGACTTCACGTTCCTCCGCTTCGTCAGTAGAAGAGAGCATGAAGATTTGCGGAGGACAAGCCCATTCTCATTTACCAAGGGCATCTATACCTTAGTCCACGGTGGGACCTTTGCAAGGAGATTCCTGAGACGTATCCTACCCTGTGGGGAAACTGGAGCTAAGATACTATTCGAGTCGTTCTGAGGCCTTGCCAGATCTCGTCAATCCCTATACCAGCATCCAATGCCTCATATAAGGGGCTGGTTTAGTGATGTCATCAAGGCAAAATCCGAGACTTAAACGTCGTAGTTTATTCCAGATGGCCACGAGTACCTCAAGGCGCCTCAACCGCGATGAGATCTCATGGATACTAAGTTTATGTGGTAATTGCCTAGACGAGACTTAATTGAGTTGTCGTCACTGTAAAATTTTCGCATGACCTATGACTGGGAGGTTGCCCGAATTGCGAAGCACAACTGTTTATGTTGATGGATACCTCCCGAACACTCTATGCAATGACCTGGGCGTTGACTAGTGGACAGCTTAAGGATATATCTACTCCGCTGTTACACTCTATTACATTTGTATTTGTCGTTAGCCCATCCCTCTATGGCGATTGATATCCCAGCGTCGAAGCCTGCTAGTAAGAGTCCCTCTTGGACCAAGGCTCAACCGCCTCTAGCAAGGCCTTGATGGCCTGGCCTCCATCTCCCGAAACCTCCAGGAGCTTGGCAAACACATCGTCCCCCAGCCCCTTGAAGAACAGCAGAACTCCAGCACAGATAAAATCATCATAGCTCACCGTCTGACCCCTAAAGAACGGCCCCCCATTTTCCTTCAGCATCGCCGAGATGCCGGAGAAGCCCTTCCCGGACTCTTGCCACGCAGCCTCCACGTCACACTCCCGGTGATACTGCTCCACCGGCATGCCTATGTCCTCCGCTCTCTTCGTGCTGAAGAGCGGAGTGCTCTTCTTGGAAAGCAACCGAGTGAGAACGAGATATATATAGACCGGTCGGAGAGGAATCATTGCCGCGCGCAAATTCTGTATGATCTGCTCGAAGTGAGGTGAGTCCAGGTATATGGAGGGGGTCGGATAGTCCGCCTCGATTCGAGTGGCAATCTTGCCAGAGTCCATTATGTATGTCTCCCCGTCTGCCAGGCGAATCGTAGGGCATGTGAATTCAGTCTCCTCTGGGAAGCTGCGAGTAGTGAGCCGCCTTGTCCAGAAATATATTCAACACTGACTTGGATTTGCCGAGAATGGGTTTCATGATCCGCGCACAACGCACGACTACAATAACAAAAAGGGGAATCAACTAGCCGGTACTCACTGTTTCTCAAGGTTACGCTTAATATCGGGGTATTCGATCTGTCCGACATGTCATTACGATTAAGATCCTGCAAGTAGAGAGAGTTTCTTATCTCACCCATTCCGTCACGTAGTCTAGGCCTTTGAAATTGAGGATAAATCGTGTCTTCCAAGTGTTCCAAGACCAACAGCGCTGTGGATCTCGGGTAGGTATATCATATAAAACAATCTGTGAGGCACTCGACATGATTACTGCGCCAGCTAAGTATTGCTACTTAGAATGGATTTCAGTACATGGTAAGTACAGCGACAGATAGATACTATGGGAAATAAGCGATTCGGAGGGGTAGGAGGGGTGAGGGGCTGGTTTTAATGGCTGAGACAGATATTATCGCAGGACTTTAAGCCCGGTATCACAACCCATGCAAGGGAAACCTGCACACACCTTCTAAATCTAGCGTGGATTCAAAGCCAACAGCACATCAGGAGTTATGGCGGGGTATCACCAACAAGGTACCAAAAATAAGCCTCTTCAGGCGTTCAGACTTGATAACCCCACCAGCCATTCCCGCATTTACCCCTCCCCCTCCTTGCCCCTCCTTCAGGGCATTGTCCAGTGAGGCACGGTGCTTTAATTAGTTGGCAGTCCAAGACCTCCGTTCCTTCGCCGAGGAAAAAATAGTGCTCTGGTGCTTTCTAAGCAAAACCAATGGCTTCAACCCGAGTCGCCGATGACCTTCAACCTTACAAATCACCCAGCTTCGGTCCTCACCCTCCGCGACTGCATCATACAGTAAATATTCTGCAATCACAGCGTGCAGCATCACCGAAAGCTCGAGTAGGTACTCAAAACTGTCCAATATGGGCCTCGAAAAGGTCAAGCATGTGGTCCTAGTACGTTCAAATCTACCCATTTCATTCGGCCGACTTCGCGCCACGTCTGCTATGTTCGCCATACACTGACAAGAGTTCCAGGTTCTTTCGGGAAAAGGCGGCGTAGGCAAATCTTCCGTGACCACACAGCTGGCCCTATCGCTCTCCCTCTCTGGGCACTCGGTCGGCATTCTCGATGTCGATTTGACCGGACCCTCGATCCCTCGCATGCTTTCGATCGAAGCTTCCAAAGTTACGCAGGTCCCAGGAGGATGGGCCCCAGTGCTGGTACATGATGCAGACGCGGAACAGGGTCTGGGGAGCCTACATGCTATGAGTTTGGGGTTCCTATTGCCCAAGAGGGGTGACGCTGTTGTGTGGAGAGGACCAAAGAAGACGGCCATGATCCGACAGTTCCTTAAGGATGTTCTCTGGGACGAAACGGAATATCTCTTGATTGACACCCCACCGGGAACCAGCGACGAGCATATATCGCTTGCCGAGACACTACAACGTGATGCCCTACCCGGACAGGTTGCTGGGGCAGTTGTTGTAACGACTCCTCAAGCCATATCTACATCTGACGTGCGGAAGGAGCTTAACTTTTGCAAGAAGACAGGCATCCGAGTGCTCGGCGTTGTCGAAAACATGAGTGGCTATGTGTGCCCTCATTGTTCCGAGTGCACCGACATCTTCGGATCTGGAGGCGGTAGGGCCATGGCGGAGGAATTCAATGTGCCATTTCTAGGCTCTGTGCCTATGGATGTGCAGTTCCTTGCCCTTATCGAGGAGGGCAAACGGCCTACTTATCCCTCAGGCACTCAGATCAACGGAAAGGACATTTCGTCTCCTGAAAGTCAAACGCAACCTCGGGGGAACGAGGCGACCGCCAACGGGGAGAGCCGCAGCGAGGGGGGGAGCTTGGTGGACAAGTACAGGGATTGCTCATTATACCATGTCTTCGGCGGAATCACAGACAGTGTGAAGGATCGAGTTTCGAGGAATGGGCAGACTTGATGGCCGACCTTGTTTTTTCCCAAGGGATTGTCCCCTTCATCTCAACCCTAGTCCTAGGCGAGGGCTGGAGTTGTTGTTAAGATGGACAAAATTCTGTGTGTCATGGTTGGGCATGGGCCTTGGCTGGGCTCAGGACAAGACCCTCTTTGTGCCCCCACAAATTGGTCCGTCGCGGGCCATCGCCTACCTTTCCGATACGTTCGGCGAGCGGGTGAGACAGGCACAGGCAAACACAGGATGCTCAAGCCCAGGCACATACGGTTTAATTCACAGCGCGGATCAGGCAATGCTTCGACGATGTCAGTTGCCTGGCCGGGTAATCGGGTAAGGGCAAGGTCAGCTTGGGCGAGGGGCGGTCAACCACGCTAAGGTTGGTTTCTCTCGTTGCAGCATCTCCGCGTGGTTTACGACCATGGCAAAATCTGCTGCACCTACCAGAGGGTGAACGGAACATCGATATCCTCCAGACCAGAAACCGATGACCTGTTCACGTCTGTACTGTGCGTGGTAAAAAACAGCCCCAGCCAAGCAGCGCCCCTGCATTACCGAGGTGCAGCACCGTACATGCGCGCTGCACAGTACCAATAGTTATTGCCCCTACCTTAATCTGTACCTTAGGCCCAGAATTTCGAATGATATGACGAAATAATAAACATGGTTCAGCCCGCATGCGTTCCCCTCAAGCCCCGGGAGAGTCCCCCCACAGCCACCCAGCGTCGGCAGAAAAAAAAACTAAAGATGCCAGGGTTGGGCCAGACATGGCCTGGTTCTTAGCGCGTCTTCGCCTCTGCAGCAGACCCGAAGCGCTGGCAATTTTTCTCCATCTCCACCTCCACCTTGGAAATTTAACTTCCCGTGCACATCGTCCTCCACAATCACAACCACCCAAGCCAAAACCCAACCCTCCCCAAAATTCTCTCACCGACTCCCAACTCAAACCTGCTTGCTATCCAGAAGACCAGCGCTCCTGAGAAGCTTTCTTTCCGCTTGCCCATTCCTCCGCGTAGGAAGAAGACTCGTGCTCCCAATTTCGCGCCACCGAAAACCGCAGGCACTCGCAGCTTTACCCCCGCGACACCATCATCGCCCTCACAGTCGGTTTCGAACAGCTTGGCATCAGCTACGCCAGTCTTAACCAATACCTCGATGTCGAATAATCGTCACTAACCTTCCAATTGTCCAAAAGACTTCTCAGCATCTGTCGCTGAGTCTGTCTTGTTGACCCCCTCTTCCCGGTTTCTCCTTTGGCCTTCTATGCTCTCGACGGACCTACTCCGCTTCTTGTTCTCCCGACCATCCAAGTGCGTTCTTATTCTGATTCTCACCTACTATGGCCCTACTAGCAACTCGCTAACAAATCGTGTTTCTCGCAGGCCCCGATAGCACGACTCCCGAATACCAGCTTCTGATACACCACAACCAGACCCAATACCGGTCTACGTTGAAAACTCCAAAAACAATTCACTCCGTTATTTTGATCCGAGCATCTACTGCATAGCACCTCCTGTCACCCAGCCGGCCACCATTTCGTCACGAGAGCGCTTTGCCCACCTCGGCCACCGACCTCCTTAACGTTTCCTTGAGAGACGTTAGCATATCCCACATAAATCGCATTGCTGCTGGCTCCGCCAGCATTCGATAAGACCACACAACTGTGGGCCTACTCTCTCAAACAGACGCCGCATAGTCTGTTTGAGCGGCAGCTAGTGCTCCGCAGACTCTGCCATCTGGGCAAAGAACACCAAGCTCAGTCTCCTCGTGCCGCCTGAACATCCCAAATCGCAAGTCAACTCGTCGAGCTATTCCTACGACCATAGCAACCAGAATGTTCAGCACTTCGGTTCCTGACAATTGCACCTTCTCCCCTTCGCAGGCCACTCCGCATTTGACTATCAATCACGATGTCGCTGCGGACCTGGACTCAAGCAATGCCTTTGAAGGTGTGTAGTCAATATCTCCACTTCGCTTCAGCTCACTAACAAAACCAGGGCCTGAGAAGCTCCTCGAAGTTTGGTTCGCTCCAAGCCCAACGAGCTTGCCCCCCGGTGTTCCTTCCACTGGACTGAAGGCCGTACCCCGCGATACTTGGGTAGGCATGCTCGACATGGTTAACTGCAAGATCCTCTCTGTTCTGGATTCGGACCCTGTGGATGCCTATCTTCTTTCGGAGTCGAGCATGTTCGTCTTCCCCCACAAGCTTATTCTTAAGACGTGTGGAACCACGACTCTCCTTCTTGGTCTTCAGCGCATGCTCCACATCGCTGCTGCCCACGCTGGGTTCCCCTTCCATAACGCCGAGTCGGTCAACGATATCAAAGCCGCGGCCACTCCATATCGCGTCTTCTACAGTCGCAAGAACTTCCTCTTCCCGCATAAGCAGCAGGGACCTCACCGCAGCTGGAAGCAGGAAGTCAAGTACCTTGACGACATGTTTGAAGGTGGAAGCGCTTACATGGTGGGCAAGATGAACGGAGACCATTGGTACTTGTACATCACGTCTCCGAACCAGTCTCTTACCCCTCCACGAACCCCCGAATCGGAGGGCCGAGGACAGGCGCAGAGAATCCCCGTGGGTACTACTTGCTTTGGCTATGGTAGTGGTGGGCACAAGGATGAGACACTTGAAATCCTCATGACAGACCTCGATCCTGAGAACGCCAAGCAGTTCTACTTGTCGAACGCGAGTGCGGTCGCGACCGACAAGTTAGCTGCTGAGGCTCAGGAGGCTCGCAAGATGGCTATGGATAGCCTAGGTGGCCTTGCAGAGCACCTCGACGAGGTTGATGTCTTTGACAACGGTGCGGATGACCTCGACTCTAACCTTCTTGACTCAATTGAGGCCTTGACGACGGAAGGCCACGCCCTGGGAACCGTTGTGTCTGAGAATTGCGGACTTTCGAGCGTATATCCGACCTCGGTCTTCCCCGATGCGCGCGTTGATGCGTATCTCTTCAGCCCCTGCGGCTTCTCGGCAAATGGAGTCATCCCTCCACCCAACCAGAAGCCTGAGGAGACAGGCACGGCGGCAATGGGACACTATTTCACTGTCCATGTGACCCCAGAGCCCAATTGCTCCTTTGCTTCGTTCGAGACCAACGTCCCCGGCGACCAGACTGGCCGAACCACGACGGAAATTATCGAACAGGTTGTGAGCATCTTCAAGCCAGGTCGCTTCAGTGTCACCCTCTTTGAGGCTAAGGGCCATAGCTCCAACCCCTACGTCATGGGCGATGAAGGCTATGTCAGCCAGAGGTTCCTGGATCCTGTCCGGGGATACCGACGCATCGATCGCATCGTACACGACTTTGAAGACTACGATCTTGTCTTCCGGTTTTATGAGAGGGAGGGCTGGGCCGGTGACAAGGGTGCACGAGTTGGTGAGGATATGTGAGGTAGGATCGTTCGTATAAGGACAAGTTCTTTTTTTTATGGACTTCTAGGCATCTGCCAATTTTCCCTCCTTCAATTGTTATCTAAGTTGACTTGGCTATTTGGACATTCTTTTATTCGCACTTGTTTGTGCTAACATGCCAAACTTGATGGTATTCAAAGCCCGAGTTGCTCGGAGCTTCAATTTACATAACAGATCTTATGATGACAGGCTATCCGTATTCAAGACTGATTTTAAATAATTGATTCACTCTTTACATCAAAACTGTCCAACATTATTTATTGTATTCGTTCGTGAATCCCTTCATCATTGCTTCTGTCATTTCGTAGCTAGCGTTTAAGCCGCCCGCCCCCTCAATCGGCCACCCCCCTTAGTCGGCCACACTAAAATTGAACATTGATGAAATCTCCCGTTATGAACACTTGTTTATTGAATGGCAACCAGCTATTAGAAATCAGTCATTGAAATACCATTTGGAAGGTCTAATTGCTAGGTATGACATAAATCTTTGAATCCAATTTTCTTAGCCCGTTTTGACGTCGCTGGCGGGTCTAATATCTTAAATATCTCCTCATGTGCCTTCGCAATATTAAGGACTTAAATAAACTTCCTATTTAGGTTAAATGCAACCTTCTTCTTCTTCTTTGGCCTAGCTTTTTCAAGCTTATGCTTAAGAAGGGATATATATTTAGTTTAATTGATAATAAGGGCATTTTGAACATCTAGTCTCTTATTAATCTTAGTCATGAAGAGCCGGGTTGTACGTTCAACCTTCTCTGTTGAATAGATATGACTAAAAGTGCGGCGCAGCTGTTTTGATGACTTTGGTGTTTGGAATAGTATTTCAGCTTCCTTTTAAGATGGGTTTTCCATAGCTAAAGGCGGCATTGACGGGGAAGGGGCTAGATTGGTTGTCATTAGGTTCATTAATAGCTTCGCTATGCTAACTGGCCATTGTCCTAATGATTTGAAGGCTGCGAGGATATTTTTTTTTATGATTGCATTCCTCCTTGCCTTATGATAGCAATATAGAAATGTGATCTTGCCTAGTGGTATGGAATCGTTGATCTTAGAGAGTTTCGAAATCTCGCGCCGATATGCATGCTTAAGGGGGCCAAATATAGCAATATCGAGCGGTTATATAACATATGATGAATATGACGGTAGGAATAGCAGATGTATATTATTATAATAACATTTGAACATAAAATCATCTGTATAGTGACTGCTGTGGCCATTAAGGATTAAAAGTCTCTTCTCTTCCGGCCTAGGCTTGGTCTTTAGAATGAAGATCTATTATAACCATAGCAATGCAATTTCATCGTTGGTCCACCCTCTCTCGCTTGCAATGAAATCCCAATCTAATAGGAATTCAATTTCCTTTGGGAACCATTGTTGCTAGACTGATTTCCCTTTAAATATCACCAATAGAGTCAAATGCCGGCCATTAACAGAGATGCATTCAATGATTATGGTCCATATACATAAGCCAGGGTATTTCATCAGTGAAACCTTCCTTTATGAGCTTCTAAGCATAAGGCCATTCAAACCAAGACCTTCTATAATGCCTATTTCATCCATATTATAGCGGTTTTCTTTCTTAATTGCTTTAATCTCAGGAAGGGTCATATATCTAAAGAAAGCCTTAATTCGTTCAATCATTACACCATTAAAGCAAGCTATATCGAGATTCTAACCTCTTCTTGTTTTAATCTCTAGATTACGGCATAAAAAGCTATCAATCCAATGATTTCCAATATATAGTTCATAGCCATTGCATTTAGCTATTCAGGCAGCAAATTCCCTGAGCTATAGGTACATTAATAGGAAGCCTAGGGCCTGTTGGACCAAAACCCAGTCTCAAAGCCCTTGTTCCTATATCGGAGAGAGCTTTTGACGATAGGCATGACTTTCTTCGCGAGATATCATTCCGTTGACGCGGTCCCCTAACGTTGAACGCGGTATGCCATGCCGCAAGGCAGCTTGCCGGATTGAAACGCCACTAGCAATGTCATCTAGCGCGAATTGAATAGCTCGTTCTCTAGAGCTTTCCATGACGAATCTAATGATATATTTTTTATTATGATGAGATGTATATTGATAGAGAAGATGCAGGTACAATACGCGTCGCGATGGCATTGAAAGTGGAAAGTGGGGTGGCCGACTTAGGGGGGTGGCCGATTGAGGGGGCGGGCGGCTTATCAACCCCCCAAGCGTCTCCTAAGATATCAGAAGAGAGCTCCAATGCGCTGCGTGTAGGAGCTGCGATAAGGTGCACGTGACCCTCAATTCCGACCTCCGAATTTTTTTTTTGCAAACACCAAGCTTGCATCGAGAAGCAAGCAAGACAACCAACCACAAAACCACACGAAAAAAAGCTCCTCCACAGTCGTCGCAATCAAATCACCTCTCGCCCAACATGCATCTGATGTACACTCTCGACTCCAATGGCAACCGCCTCTACACTCTCAAGAAGGTCGCCCACGGCCAGGTCACCAAGTCGGCGCACCCTGCTCGATTCTCCCCCGACGACAAGTGGTCGCGCCAGCGTGTTACACTGAAGCGCAGATTTACCCTGCTTTTGACGCAGCAGAGTGAGTAGTTGTCAAACTTTCCAGGATTGACTGGGACTAATTATTTGGTAGAGGAGGAATAAACGGTCGTCAACATCTCGAACGAGGGGAACTTTGAGGATGGCTTAGGAGAGGAGATGGACTGGCGTTGGAGGGTCATAAAAGGCGTTTTGGCACTTGATACTTGAATCAATGATACTGGAGAATACTGGAAATCAATCTTTTTCTCTATGGGAGAGACACTCTAATGTTTCTTCTTGGAATTCACCGCTCGTCCTGCTCCCACACGTATCTTCCCATTGCCCCCAGCCCTATGGCCAGTGAGCAGATCAGGCAGGTAATCCTGATCCATAATGTCCTTCTTCCGCGTACGTCGCTGCTCGTCCGCAGCCTTGAGATACTCCTTCTGGTCCTCGGCCAAGATCAGGTTCCGTCCCCAGCCGTTCTGCCCACCGGCGTTCTTATTGGGCAGTCGCCCGTTGGAGCTTCCGTGGACGGGCTTCGGCACGCTGTACACGTTTCCGCGGTTGTTCCATTGGAAGTTCTTCTTCAAATGCAGCTTGAAGTTGCCATTTGAATCCGTAGAGCAGCTCGTCCGGATGAGCGTCGGCTGTCCACACGAAGGGCAGAACTGTCGGTTCATGTCCTTGGAGACGGTGAAGCAGCCATGGCATCGTAGCACCCAGTTCTTGAGGTGTGTGATGCGTGCCAGCGAGGGCGCGACGAGGTTGAGGTTCATTCGCAAAGCAACGTTTTGCATGGCGTAATCTGAGGTTAACACTGCGGCTTGGAGTGTCTTTTGTAGTGGTTGAGAGGGAATGGCAGAGCCGGCGTCTTGGGCCTGGTGCTTCTTGAGGTTGGAGGGGGTGATCCAACCGTCTTCGTCGTCGGAGTCTTCTTCAATGGCTGCAGGGGTTTTGTCGGCCTGGTCAACTAGGGTTGGGGTTGTCTCTGGCTCTTCGGTTGTGATGGGAGGTTGTTGCGTCTCTGTCTGAGCAGGTTCCGTCTCAGGTTCAGTCACAGGCTCTGCTGTTGACTGCTCTGATTCGATCTTCAACGCCTCGACACCGTCCTCCAGTATTTGTGTCTCTCCCTCGGTGTTGCTTTGTGACTCGATAGCCGGCGCCTCCACCTCTTCGGTAGTGGTCTCAGTAGCATTTCCATCCTCCTCAGTCGGTTTATCATTCGGTCGCCCATTCAGTCTCTTCTGGCCCGGAGTATTCCTCAACCTCCAATCACCCCCGTTGCGCTCGCATTCCAACTCGTATCCCAGAGCCAAAACCTCGATATCTGGCCTACTCAGTACCGCCAAGTCTCCCGTCCGCCTGGCGAATGCGGTAATGAACTTTATGCTATCCGGCCGAGGTGATCGCTGCTTGACGAAGGGTAGAAGCTGGGTCTCGACGCGGATTCGGGTTACGGTATCGCGAATCTCGGGAATGATGGAGGGAATGGTGTAGAGTTGCTCGGCTTTGGCGAGGAGGGTGCTCACGGGAGGGTCGTTCTTGATTAGGGGACCCGTATCGAGGATGAGGCTGTGGATGGGTTTTGAGGGAGGGTCGCTTGGTGAAGCGGCGATAGGTTGCGGGGCTGCCATGGTAGCAGTTGATCGTCCAGCCACAAGTCCGGTTGCGCTACAATGTCCGTCTAGTTTGGAGAGTCCTCGAAGATGTGTTGAATACTCGGAGGCTCTTGGGCGGAAATATGGATCGTGGTTTGGCGATGTGCTTGATACTGAGTGTGAACGCGAATATGGGGGTTTGGCGACTTTGGTGAAATTCTGGTGAACGTGGGGCAGGATTTTTTTCGTCGAGCGATAAGATAAGCTCGCTGTGTTGAAGACTTGGGAGGAGTTCTACTTCTCGCAGCTCACAACGTAACTCATCGGCGACATACATTTGGTGACTAGAAATAGTTTCAGTGTCCTGATTTATATCCTTTCTTACGTAGAGAAATTCGTCTATTACATTAACCGATACGTTCGCTGTGTAGTGCTCACATTGAGTTCCATTAGTAGCTGGTTTCACTTATACTCACTCAGCGCTTTACTCACTTTTGACTTCCAACACATGATGACAGTTTCCGGGCTATGTTATAGCTAGACTGCATCGCTTCCCAAGGATTCAAACCTCAAGTAAAAACGCATATATATGCGCTTGCCTACGCGTGGATGGCGATCTGGGTAAATCTTGAATCGCTTTAGGGTAGGCAAGTATGTCTAGGAGGTTTGATCGCCACCAGAGTAATCGCCAAGATGCTGACTTCGATAATTTAATTGCCGACCTAAATATGAAAGATAAGTCCCGAAAGAAGGAGATAAGACCTATGGAAAAGCTGGGTGATCTCGAGTGCCGGAAGATCTGGTTGGACTCGGGCACAACACAGCGCTTGGCGCATCGGAGCGGGCTGCCGACTGTGGGCCCGATGTCCTGAGGGGGGTTGGAACTGAATAATGCTATCTATAAACTCGCATCCTTGAGATGACTGGGAAGCCCAGCTCCAGCTAAAGGGGCAATCGGAGCATGATGGCTGTAATCTTTAATTCTTCCCGTGCTTCCCGGTTAGCTCGTCTGATATCCACGCGCCGTTCCCTCAGCACAGCTGTCGAGATCACTGGGCGCCGCTCAATGGCTACCGCATCCCGGAAAGAATTTCTTTGCATTCTTCCAGATCGGCCGAATGTTCTAGATATTCGGAAGAAAGTGAAAGGGTATCGTTGCAGTGAACCTAGTCTTATTGTAATTTCTAACATGGATGCAGTGTTCACTACGAGGGTGTGAAGCCTCTCGTTGCGTCCGGAAGACTTGTCGTTGGTGGTAAGCTCTTCCAACCTTACACAATATGTATGCCCATTCTTACCTGCCCAAATTTAGGTGCTATGTTTGATAGGCATCCTGTCGAAGGAGAACCAGCACCGTTCAAGGGTAGCATGATTGTGTACTCGGCCGGAAGTGCAGAAGAAGTTCGGGAACTCATCAACCAAGATATTTATGCGACAAGCGGGGTCTGGGATCTTGAGAAGGTACAAATTATTCCGGTAAGCACTTGACCCTGAAGTATCTGTAGCTACAGCCCGGGACTGACTGAGAGCTTACGTCGGCAGTATGTGTCGGCAGTGCGCGAACCTATGACCTGAGCTCCATGGGAATGAAAAAAGGGTATTGAGCATGGAACTAGGCAATTATGAAGTTGTAGAGCCCGAGCAGCTGCTGAGGCTTCAATTCATACACCCACAGAGTTCATCAGATAATCTACATCGAGCTGTTCGGCCAAGTCTAGTAACTGTCGTGGCGAGAGTCCCATCGCATGACTATCGACGAAGACATCCCACCCTGACTCTTCAACTAGGGTATCGTGAACTAAATTAGAACCCTCGCGAGATATTCCTTCTTGACCAGCATTGCTTAGAGTTGGGGTCGGTGGCTGGTTATCGCGAGGGGTCATCGAAGTCATTATGCTCTCGAGCTGGCTCAATTCAAGCTTTCGGAGAGGTGCCACCAGACTGCCTTGAGCGATCATGCGATCCAGCACATTGTTAACATTGCAACTCCAACACTGGTCTGGCACAAGTGATGGGCTGATTGCTTGAATGAGGCGTAGGAGGAAGGCGGAGGAGAACGCATCTTCAAGTTGGAAAGGTAAAAAGGCCTCTGATGGAGCTGATTAGATCTAGTCGGCAATGCCAGTTAACAGTACTCCGAATACAACGTACCTAGTAGATCCTCATCACCAAGGACCCGAAGTGTACGTAGGATTGTCTGAGCTGAGTCCACACATGATTGTATGAGTGATGAGACCGGAGGTGCCAATGAGATCGTGTCACGGTTGTTGGGACTTTGTGTTTGCTCGATATGGGCGTGTACAGCACACATAACAAGTGGCCGTGTTGTTAAAACAACACACTACGAACATTAATTAAGAGAATGAAGAGCCACAGGAACCACTTACGTGATGGTAGGATAAGACTAATCGAAAGGTCATGCGCGAGGTTTTGTTCACAGAACCCTGGAAATGAGTATCAAGCAGCTCTGTCAAATTTCGTGAGATTTGGGCAAGGTTACGGAGAATCGATTGAGTATTCTTGACAAGAGAGTTATCGAACTCTTCTCCGACTCCATAAACAGCTGTAGTCAAGTCAGTATGTACGATCGCTTCTCGGAGAGGATTAGGGCAGTCAGAGACACACTGTTCAAGATCCGAGCCATCAGCCGCGAGAGCTGCACATGTAGGCTCATATTCCACGCTTCGAGACCCCCGTTTATATGGGAGGGGAGCTTCGCTGTGATGTCCTCATCTCGAACGCTGCTAGGGCCACCAATCTGCGCCGTGAACTCTCTCTCAAGCATGTATACAGTCCAAAATATGGTGTTGCAGCGCCTCGAGAACTCTACACCAACGACTTCCTCTGGAAGGTGCCTATGGTAGCCTTCTATTATGCATGTGCGCAAGGCTTGGCCAATCTAGAGTAGAGTTGACGTCAGCCAGGCTCGGTCTGCAGATTCCAAGCCAAACTTACATGTTGGAAAGCAGCAACCCTCATATCAATGGACTGAAGATACAACGAAGCTAATGTTAGGGCTTGAATTGACTCATTTGCATCAACATCCATCCCTGAAAGATCTGGCATTAGAGACATTGCCCTGACAGCATATTGGTAACCTGAGGGAGTCTCGCGAGGACCCGAGTTGGTCACAATGGCTTTCCCGAATGCTAGGATAAGCAGATATTGGGCATACCATAACCTTGATACGTGAGCTTTGGTAGCAGCATCCTCATACAACTCATGCAAATCCTTCAGAAAACTGGACTCGTCGATGAGGTAGAATATCACCCCGAAAAAAAACTTGACTGTGTTAAAAAGGTACAGGGCGTAGTCTAGCGGTGGCAGGTTGGAGACATCTGGTGCTTCATCCCGTCCCAATGGCTCCCATTGCATCTTAAATGCCATGCCGTCGATATGCCATGGATCTGGAGCACAATTGGACTCGGGAACGCGTTTCCCTAGCAGGGCTAAGATTCTTCGACAAAACGACCACGAAGATGTAGGACCCATGTACCCTAGTAACGGATGGTTAAGCATGTGCTAGATTCGAGAGACGAGCGTAATACATACAGTACTTTCCTTTCGCTCGCGCGAAGGTGTAGTCGTTGTCAACGAGGGGGTTCTGGCGGAATTTTGAACCAACGACTTCATTTGCTGGACTGAGCTCCTCAGCTGGAGAATCTCGCACCGGTTGATGATCCTGAGACTCATAGGGAGTCTGGTCTTCATGATTTAATATTAGCTTGTGTCAATCGAGTTTCCCGATAGTCTTACAAGGGAGTCCATCATTTCCTGTCACCAATTCGCCAATCCCTACGTCCTCAGCAGGGACATTGCTGGACCCACCCCCATGACGATACCTTTCGTCCAAGTCTGCAAATTGTTTGAGGGATGAGCCAACAATGCTCCGGCTCTGCAATTCATGGAGGTAACTAGGATGGCTGATGTTGGTGTCGGCATGCCGGTGGTGGACAACGTTACTCACCTCTCTGGGACAGACACTCGCTTGTCTTCAACTGCGTAGTGGCATTGCTTTTTCTTCCTGGCGCATCTTGCACATGGCTGGGCGCCAGAACATTTCACTTTCATTACCCGGCATCTCTCACAACTACGTCGCTTGTTAGTCGGCTATTAACAATGTCAGAAGCATTAGGGAATAACTACGCCTTGGGGCAACGCTTGGACACTCTGAAGTGATCCTGGCTCGGAGCGGACATAGTCAATGACTTAGAAGTGGGTGGTGGAATAGAGGCCGGAATGGGCCGAGCCCGGGAAATGGAGCGGGCTGCGTGTTGAAGCCCGGCGAGGAGTTGAAGGAAACAGAGATTCAGGCTGGGGGATCGGGAGCTGATGCCGACTTGTGGAGCTAGGATATCACCGGCTTCTCCACCCGATATCTCTGGACGCTCCGCTCAAATCAGTAGCGAGCCCTTTATCTCAAGGGCCATGCACGAATCTACTTAAGGTCTATAATCTAATTGGACTTAATCCGATCGAGAGATATCTTCAGATTTGACCCATGCCATGCGTGATTTATACGTGATGAGAACGAAAGCGTAAAGCTGACCCACCGAGTACCTAAAACTTCTCCACACCCTGGATTACAGCAGTAAAATCCACTTGAATATCGACGCCCGCCGGCAGATTCGAGACCTCCACCATTGACCGGGCAGGCCGCTGTGGGAATTTCGGGTCGTAGATCTTGTTAAACTCGGGCATAATGCTGGCGTCACGGACATAAACCTCGACGATGTCAACTTCTCAATGCTGAACGAAGGTTGGGGGTTCATGAGAAAATAATCACGTACAACCACCTTCACGACCTGCTCCAGACTCGAGTCAGCTTCTCGGAGGATGGCCTCCGTGTTCTGAATGATGGTTTCGGTCTTTTCAGAGATGGATCCCTCAATCAAGTTACCATCTACATCCGCTGGTATTTGACCGGAAAGCCACACATGACTCCCCGCCTTGATTGCTTGGGACTGAGGCGATGGCACCGAGATGTTAGTGAGCTTTCAAATAGTGTCGGATGTTCGTCTGCGCAAGCGATTCGCTACATTCGACCTACGTAATGTGCAAATGCTTTTCGAAATAGATGATTAGTGAATGATTTCAGATACATGAATCAATGAGGGTTCAACCCACGTTTAGAGCATTTGTCGGTGAAGACAGGCTTGACCAACATTGAGAGGTGTTTCTGGGCTACTAATGTTGATCCTTGGGTAACGTTTAGGAAACACGGCTGATCGCGGCAACGAAGCGATGCACGAACAACCCTTGGGAGTATCATGGTAAGAATGAGGATATGAAATTGGGTTTAACAGCCGATAAAGCTTATAATCAACTTGACAAAACTGCAAAATGTAGCCATTGACTCTAAGTACTAAGTACCGAGACCTTGCAAAGATGTCGGTATCAAATGCCGAAGTGGGGCAACGCTACTGGGTGGCTGGATGAAGGGAAATTTAAGAAAATCGGCTCCTTGTTCCGACTTTTTCATGATAACACTATCTCACCTCGTCGGCATGAATCACAATACATAACTATACCTTGACCAAGCGGCAGCTATCAGAATAGAGAAGATTTCAATGGTTGAGCTTTGTTTCTAAATTAGATTCCCGCAATGGCTACGCGTGCCCTGTCCTTCTGCTGCGCTGCTACTCGCAAGTAGGTCCTATCACTTCCTCCCGAGGAAATTCTAGTACTGACTCTTTTGAAGATCACTATCTTCAGCTCGTTTCTTGAGCAACCAACACATCTCGGGCTTGAGGATGAACTCCTCTGCTGCTGCAGTCGCAGCTCAAGCAAATTACAAGATCGTCGACAAAGTGGCCAACTTTGAGGAGATTGAGGCGAAACGCCCCGACTTTGATCATTCCAACGCCCCCATTGAAGTAACAAAGTCACCAAGTCCAGATTGGAAATATGGCCAGGGTGTTCCCGAAGGCCTTCTCACGAAGGATAAGGAACACAAGGAGATCGACCCCTACGCTCCAGATCGACCGATGGTCAGTAACTACCGACTTCTCATATCTGGCATCGCACCTCGCCCTATCGGGTTTATTAGTACTCTTTCCGCCGATGGAAAGACAAAGAATCTTTCGCCGTTTAGTTATTTCCAAGTTATCGATCATGATCCTCCCATGTTCGTGATCGGCTTCTCGTCCAGACCAGGCCGTGTCAAGGATACCTTTCGCAACCTGAAGGAGACAGGCGAGTGCGTCATCAACACAGTCTCCGAGAACATGATAGAGGCCGTCAATGCATCATCTATTGACGCTCCATATGGTGTATCTGAATGGGAAGTCTCCGGTCTTACCGAGGCCCCGACAACGACGGTCAAGCCGTCTCGGGTGAAGGAGTCTGTGTTTTCCGTCGAAGGCAAGGTCATTGACATTAAGGAGTTCGAAGACCACGCACAGCCCGGAATGAGCATCGCATCTTTAGTTCTCATCAAGGCATCTCGTTTCTGGGTACGTGAGGATGCTGCCAACGAAGACTTCAGTCACATTGATCTCGAGAAATTACGACCACTGGGTCAACTGGGTGGAATGTCATATGGCCGTATTACGTCGACCTTTGAGATGCCTCGAAAAAGATGGCAGGACGAGCAGCCTGGTAATGAGTTACTGACGAAGCTGGAACAATCAAAACCAGACGTATAGAGTATTATAACCAGACTTATGGACGTCATGTAATAGATTATGGAGTTGCTTATATAGAAGAGGGAAACAATTATGCTTAGAATGAATCAACCCCCCGAATGACGCAAACTGAGTTACAATATCTCGATTCCTGGAAATTATTTAACAGCTCGCCCTCTGTGTTGCATGGATTGTATACTTCTTCGCTAGTTACGATAAATGTCATTTAAGTCGGGCATACGTGTGAAGTTACCAACAAGCAGCCCGTACCACGTTAAGAGACGCATCGATATCAGTCTGTGTTCGCAAGTATCCTATACACAGAGAGGAAAACAAAGACTCTCGCCTATAAGGTGAATCGGTGAACGGATTGGCAGTCAGTTAATCGAATAATATCTCAATTTGATCATAATCTAAAACCCTTCATTTGAAAACTCGCCGTCTCAACTCTTGGGCCAAAGCGGCTGCCATATGTTGTGTCCGCTCGACAGCTCCCCGGTTCTCGATTGCCCGCCGATACAAATAACCCATGCATTCCGACACCGAGCCCCAGGTCAAACACTTGAAAACGCGAGGAACCTCCGCTTTATCTAAAGATATATCCGACATGCATTTTTCATAATTCTGGAGGAGCTCGCAGCTCAATTCGTCAGCCATGCCAACGACTTGGCCACACTCCAAATTTACGGTTAGTAGACCAGCAGATAACCTCTTGCGGTGGGTGGCAATGGCCATATTCGCACTTGCTGCGTTGTGCGTAGCTAAGAATAGTCCAACTTGAGGGAAGGGCTGGTCTTCAAACCCAAGTGGCATTTTCTGACAGATAAAAATGTCGGCTATCAAATCATAAGAACGGTCAGTATCCTGCTTGGTGTCATGAATGAGCGAACGAACTTCGTGCTCGATGTAGGCACCCCGAACTAGCTTGACTCCGAGACTCCATCCTTCCTTTGAAGCTAGAGCAAGATGGTGGTCGACATTGGCTTTCGAGCTCTTCAGATATCCCTGAATGGTGTTGTAAACAAGAGTCTTTCTATCCCGGTTGTACTTTCGCATGAGTTCGATGACCCAGGCATCGAGACCATGCTGGAGCACTTGCTGCTCTGCATCAAACCACAAGCGAGAACCCTGATCTAGTGTAGCCATGCAGATCTCATCCAAGGCTTTGTTGACCGCCTCAGGGATAGGCTGCCCAGCTTGCATAGCATCCACAGAAATGGGACCAGCACCGGTAAGTCTGAGACAAATAATTAATATTGATTGTCTTTAGTAAGGGGTAAAATGGCGTACTTGACCGCGAGGAAGTCTCCTGGGCCAACCATTCGCAAGGTCTCCAGCGTTCCTTGTTTCCATTGCTCTATCATCTCGTAGCATCTTGGGCTGTATCTTGTTCCATCGACCTTCCCTCCGGTGTCTTGAGGATTAAGAACAATTTCTTTAGAGTATCCCAGGATGACTCCTTGATATCCGATTTTCTTCACTTCTGCCACCGACCGAGAAACTTCGTTGAGATTGGTCCCGGCACAAAAATGATTATAAATGGTCCATCGTAGTATCTTATTTAGAAATGGATTTCTGTCAGGGTTCAATAATAGCGACTTGGATCTTGTAACGAGGCCCATGAATGTCAAACAGGGTTTAAGAAATACTTGTGACGACATAAGGGAGGTCAAAGCAAAAGACCGCAGAAGGGTACGGGTGGGAAGTCTGGATAAGGCTGCTGGTTGTGATGGGACCTGGCTGGCCTGGGTGGCACAGGTACTGGTGAGGCGCGCGTGTCTTCGTAAATAGCTGCCATGGAGCAGTAGCCGGGCCGTCGGCCTAGGCACTGGGGGTCTGAGAGACATTGTAATACTAAGGAAAACTAAACTACCTGATGACAGCAAATTAGTCAGGTATTTAATCACAGCTACGCAGCATGAGGGCAAACCCCGCGTACCAAGGGCACAGAGCCACAAATCTACGATGGTGTGGTCAACCGAATGGGAGTCGGGATCGCATTCCGACCAACCCTCCATACATAAACTAGTCAAGATGCCAACGGAGTGGAGCCCAGCTAGCATGAGCATCTGATAGGTACTACCGAACGAGATGGAGATAAGGACCGAGGCTTCTGAATGGACAGAGGGCTGATCCGTATCTCGCCTGAGGCTGCTCACCATGAAGTTCCACATACTGAACCCGACTATCTTGGTCTTTTTGATATCTATCACGAATACCATGTATCAAGATGCATGCTTATCTGTGACTAAAAGTGCTAATGGAACATCTTGGCCGCTCTTCATGCAAGCATGACGTTGTTCTATGTGCAGGCTCATTTGGGAAAGTGAACCCGGAAGAAAACTCCCGATCATATGAAACATTTCATAAACCCTATCAAGGAACTACTACATGTCACCGCTTCCAACTGGTCGGTATTGTTTGTCGGAACCATCATCCGACAAATCATCTCGGCCCGAACCACACACGTTTCTAAGCGGCGCATCCTCCTCTCCGCACACCCACTTAAGAAAGAAGAATAAAGAGACAAGCTGATTCGAATATACTCTACTCTTGAGTATAGCTTATGATGTGGTCAACTACTATGACTCGTGGCATTCGTGCCATACCGAGGCGGTTCGGTAACCGATATCTACAGAGGAGCTTGACTCTGTGGCACCTCCCAAAGTTTCAGAATGAGAAGATGGTACGTATTTCTAAATGAAAGTTATATGGCTTACAGTCCCTGACATTGTAATAGCTTGACTATGCCAAGGGATCTCCGGAGAGGGCCGATTTGAATAAAGCTCTCAAGAAGCTCAAGGATGATATGCCTATCAGAGTTCCTCTCTCTATCAATGGTGCAGTGGTTTGTGCCCATACACCATAGAAGTCTAAAAATATTTCCTAATGGATATGAGCTAGATTGAGAGCCATGAATTCCGCAAACAGGAGAACCCTTCTAAGCATCGTGAGATCGTGGCTGAATATGCTACTGCAAGCCCACAGCATGTTCATGATGCTGTAGAAGAAGCCTTGAAGGCCAAACCTGCCTGGGAGGCCACCCCATTCGAGAATCGAGCGGCGATTTTTCTTAGAGCTTCGGAGCTCATCGCCGGCAAATATCGTTCCGAAATTGTCGCTGCCACAATGATTGGGCAGGGAAAGAACATTTGGCAGGCTGAGATTGAGGCTCCCTCTGAGACTGTGGACTTCTTCCGATATTACATACAAGAGGCTTGGAACTTGTACTCTCAGCAGCCGAAAGTCCACCCTGAGGGAAATTGGAATAAGCTGGAATACCGCCCATTAGAAGGCTTCGTGTATTCAGTTGCCCCTTTCAACTTTACCGCCCTAGGTGCTACCCTTGTTGGAGCGCCTGCTCTAATGGGCAACGTCGTTATCTGGAAGCCCTCTGACTCGGCTCTTCACTCCGCCTGGCTTTTACACAAGATTCTACTAGAAGCAGGTCTGCCACCAGGCGTAGTTCAATTCCTTCCAGGAGACGCAGAACTTGTGACCAATGAAATCTTGAAAAGGCCTGAATTTGCCGCTATCTCTTTCATTGGATCAACTCAAGTATTCAAGGGCATACAGAAGAAAATTGGTGATGGGATTGGAGAAGGAAGATACAACTCCTACCCCCGGGTGGTGGGTGAGACCGGCGGTAAGAATTGGGGTGTGGTTCATAAATCAGCCGACGTCAGGGCTGCTGCTCTAAACACTGTCCGAGCTGCCTTCGAATATCAGGGCCAAAAGTGCTCTGCAAACTCCAGAGTCTACGTTCCTGAATCCGCCTGGCCCGACTTCAAAAAGCACCTGCAAGAGCAGATTTCACAGCTCAAGGTGGGCAACGTGGAGGATTTCTCGAACTTCATTACTCCCGTCATTCATGAGAAGTCGTTTGATAAGCTCAATAAGGTCATTGAAGACTCAAAGAGTGACCCTGAACTCGAGTTAGTTGCAGGTGGGAAGGCCTCCAAGGAGGAAGGCTACTTCGTCCACCCTACCGTTTATCGCACTTCAAACCCTCGACATGACATCATGTCACGAGAGCTCTTTGGTCCCATCCTAGGAATCTACGTCTATCCCGATAACGAATGGGAGAAAACCCTGATGATTGTTGACACCACCTCCCGGTACGCTCTCACTGGTAGCATCTTTGCTAAAGACCCCTACGCATCACGAGAGGCTCAGACCATTTTGAAGCATGCGGCGGGTATGCTTTACATCAACACAAAGTGCACTGGCTCAGTAGTTGCGCAGCAGCCTTTTGGTGGCAGCCGTGACTCTGGCACAAATGATAAGACAGGTACCATGGCTCACCTGCAGAGGTTTGTGAGCACGAGAACGATTAAGGAGGAGTTTGGTGACATTGATGGTGTTCAGTATCTGTCGAATGAGATATAAGGTAGAGAATGAGACTAATGAAAATTGCATATCCTTGGCAGTGAGCCTTTCCCATGTTGTAGTAAGGTTGTACTGAAACTCATCAATGGCTAGACGATTGCCTTCGCTATTAGCAAGTTTGATGTCTAAATCTTAGAGTGTGCCTATTAGAAAACAACAAGCTGTGAGACTTTCCAAGAAAAGCTTGTGGTTTAACTTATTTCGTATGCCGGGCCTTCCTCATGGTCTCTCATGCTTCGACCTGTATCGCGCCCTGGACTCATATTGGTGCATCTTCGTTCGATAGTTCAATGGATCATACAAAACAATGCTTCGTTTATCGCCTTTATATTCAGTTGGTAGATTGCTCTCACTCGTCGCGATTGACACAGGCTTGTTGGAGGAGAAAACACACCATAGCCCGAAACAACAGATAGAATTGACTAAGGTTGGAAACGGACCTTAATACAGTTGCATTGCAACCTTCAATTTGCTTGCACCGCAAGCTGTCAATTTGAAAACACTAAGAAAGGCAAATCAAGAGCAATTTGCTTGATCAAATGGTCTTGATAAATATCATGAAGAAAAGAGGGATTTCTGGCCAGAATTAAATCCTCAAAGGAAATCAAAATGAATGACATAAGTTGGTTCAAAATGAATGGATGAAGCGTGCTTGATTTGTTCTAAGAGGAGTGAAATCCTCCTTAAGTAGCTAAAAATGGCCCTAAACGAATGTGCCAGCACGCCCGACCCCCTGTCACCAACATACCAGTTAGTGTAATTGGTTCTTCGGGCTTATATTTAGTTTATCGGCTCTATATAGTTCCATTTCTGCCAATTCGAATTGCCCTACCTGCAGCGGCGGCCTGTTCCGTGGCATTGGTCATGATCATTCTTAACTTGCTTTGGTAACGTATATCACAAGCATGGCGGCCCATAGGTGCACCGGGGGCGGTGCAAATAGAGCTTACATAACGGCGCACCGCCCCCGGTGCAAGGGGCCCCGTAGATTCGCGGGTACCCGCGAATTTAATCTCTGCGGGTACCGCGAAAATTATATAAGCCTTAACTCATAGAATAATTTCCCCTTAAAAATGATAAATATTTTACTTTTTATATGCATATAATAATTAAGATAGCTTAATTTAATTCTTTTCTTAATAATTGCCTCTCTCCTAAGGATATCTATAAATTAAGAGAAGCTCTTTTTAAGTCTATAAATAACTAAGCTATAATTAAAGGATATGCTTTTATAACTATAAAATCTATCTTAATAAAAAGTGAAAAATATATTATTATATATATATGCAATAAATACTCTTAATCTCTTTATATCTTAAAATCTTATTAATATAAAATATCTATTTAAAGAATTAATTATCTCTTTTTAATTCTTATTAAAGAGTTATATAATAAGATATCTTAATTCTTAACTTATTATTTAAATTATTACTTTGCAATATATAATTATTTATTAAGTTTATATTTAATTGCTTATTTTATTTATTAATAAGTTTCTTTTTAAGATTAATATATAATTTTAAGTCTTTTAAAAGTTAAAATTATATTAAAATATATTAAAATTTATCTTTATTAAAATTTAAATATAATTATTATATAATAAGATATTTATAATATTATTATTTTAAATTAAAGAGAGATATATAAGAGCTAAAGTAATATTTATATTTTAATTAATTTATTAAATTAAGAGAGCTTTTAAACTTAAATTTAATTTAATTTAAATAATTAAATTATAATAGTTCTTTTTATTTATTTTAACTTTTTATTATATATTTAATTTTATTTAAATATTCTTTTATTAAATTATATATATAAGATAAATAAATATAAGATATTACTTCTTAATATAATTAAGGTTAATATATATTAATAATTCTTTTATATTGCTTTTGCCTTCTTATAAGGGGAAAGTAAAGAGAATTATATTTAAATATTAAATTAACTTAGATTTATATATAAGCTATATAATATAAGGCTTTTATTTATTATTCTTATAAATTGCTTATATATTATTTATTATTATTAATACTCTATAGACCTTAAGGGTAGATAGTGCTTCTATATTATATTAAATAAGGGAAAAACCATATCCAAAGGACTAGAGTAAAACCCTTATACTATCCTATAGGGGCCCATATCGGGTCCAATGTGCTAGCATTGCGAGATCGATTTAGCGTTCTAGTTCTAAGTACTAGAATCATGCCCCTTGGCCCAAGGGCCCTTAGGGGGGCTGCCTAGGAGTATATGCTAATGGGTTATCCTCGGGGTAGTTCTATATTGGGTCTAGGTCTAGGTCTGGGTCGGGAAGTTAGGAGGTTTAGGTCCTGGCTAGTGCTAGCGCGGGCGCGAGGTCTTAGTTAGCGGCTATTGATAGCTTAGTGCTAGTGATAGCCTCATTTTTAGCTAAGCAGCTATTAAGAAAAAACTTAATAGCTATAATAGCTATATAGGCTATAGCAATGCATGCTGGCCTATTAGTAAATAAAGAGCTATTTTTTAGTAGCTTTATATTTTTCCTTTTCTTCTTTCTTATAATAATAATAAGAGTTAATTTTCTCCCCTTATCTTAATAGCAATGCTATTAGCTTAGGGCTGCTATGCTAATAATGCAATATAGTTTAATATTGCTAATAAGTAAGTTCATTCTTTTATATAATGCTAAGAGCTATCTAGCAATATTATTATTTAGTTATTTTAATTGCTTCTTATTACTTACTATAGCTTTTTTTTTTATTAATAATAGTAAGTTAAAGCAATAGTCCTGCGCTATGCATAGCATGCGCTAACTATTATAAATAATTATAATAATAATAATAATAATAATAATAACTTTAATAAGCTCCCATAGCATTCTTATATTGCCTCTGCTAATATTTATACCCTGAAGATAATGATAATAGAGACCCTAGCAACTCCGATGCCTGCAGGCTATATACTAGATGTAGGCGCTATAGGCCCAGTTCGGCCTATGCCTTATGCTCTATATATAACTAAGATAATTAAGAAGGGAGTGGATAGTCTTTGCTAGGACTAAGCTAATAAGTATATTGCTTTATTAGGCTATTTAATATCAATATATTAATGCATTAAAGACTTAATGGCTTCTAGGTGCATTGCTTATAGCAAGTCCTATAAGCCTTATAAGGCCCTTCCTTTTAGCGCTTAACCTATTATATATACCCTTATTATTAGCCTTTAGTCCTTAGTAACTATAGTAAGCCCATAGCAAGCTTATTTCTCTTTTAATATTATTATTAATATTATATAAAGCTACTTAGCTTGCAAAGCTAAAGGAAGCTATTATAAGGTCAAAATCTTAGTTAATTTATTAATGCACTATGCCTATAGTTACTATAGGTCCTATGCTAAACTAATTTGCTAAGCTATTATTTAATATTAATTAAATTGCAAAGGCTTTAGAGGCAATAATAGGGAACTTAATAGCATTAAGAGATGCCCTTGCGCATATTGCGGCTGCAATGGGGCCCTCAAGGGAGGAGGAGGAGAAGGAGGAGGATAATAAGGATAAGGAGATAGAGGAGGCTGCTATCTCTATTAATAAGTAAGTAGTTAAGTATAGCTATAGAGAGTAATTAATAGGGCCTTAATATAGCTTTATATTATATAATAGATATGCTATTTTATTTTATTTTTTGCTATTTTTTTATGCTTTCTTTTTACTTATATATAGGCTAGTTTTTTCTCTTTTAAGGGTTTTTCTAGGTATATTTATTCCTTCTTATATAAAAGGGGTTAAAGCACTTGCACTTATAAGTAAGGATAAGGTTAAGTATCCTATAGAGATATTTATTGCTATTATTATTATTTTAAGTTCCTTAGGGTTCTTATGGAGTTATAATGCAAGGTTAAACTATAGTATATTTTAAAGGCTTAAGAATTAGCATGCAATAGCCTTTGCTTTCTTTGGGGTTAAGAGGTAGTAATATAAGTTATATAGGGTCTAAGGCAAGTCTACTAAGGTTATATATTAGTTAATATATTTATTGCATTAAAGGATAATATAGTTTACTATTTTGTTTACTTGCCTATATAAGTAGAGAGGTATATTTACTTTAAGTATATATTAAGAGAAGAGAAAGCTATAGAGGCCTAGGCAGCTTATTTAAAGTTATATAAGCATTAAGTTAATATACTTAAGTAAGCTTTTATATAGCTTAACTACCCTTTTAACCTTAAATAGTAATTTTACTTTAATAGATTTAATATAATTTATTTTATATCTCTCTTATAAGTTATTAGCAAGTTAAGCTTACCTTATTTATTATTTTATAAGGGAGCGGTTGCAAGGGTTTATATTACCCCTTTAAGTCTAAGTATTTACCTATTGCTTAGTCTCTTTTATTAGTTTTTACTATAGGCCTTAATATTATTTCCTATAGATCTAGTATATAGCTATTATAAAAGTAATATATATAAAGTTAATTATGCCTTAAGCATAGATATGCTATTAATATTATGCTATTAGTTTATTAAGAAATATATTTAAAGGGGGGATATTAAGGTTGCTCTTTAAGAGCTTAAAAGAGGTTGCTTTATATACCTTGCTAATAATATATAAAGCCTAGGTCTATTCTAAGGCAAGGGCTTAAGCAAAGCCTCTTAAGTTCTTCCCTAAGGGGGTTAATATATAATATATATTAGCATTATAAGTAATAATAGTCTAAATAACTTATATATAGATTAATTAAGCAGCTGCAAGCTTAATGCCTTAGGTACTTACTATAATCTTAATAAGGGCCTAGCATTATTACTTTAGCTTACCTTTAAGCTTATTAATATATACTCCTTAGAATAGCTTTTAATATAGCTAGAGGCCTAGGAACTAGCAAGAGTCTATTAAAGTAATTATATTAAGTCTAAGTTAAATTTATATTATAATTGCTTGCCTTTTCCTTATAAAATGCAATAGTTAAGCTTTATTTAATTTAAATATTATCTTATTTATTTAAGCTTAGTCTTTATAGACTGCTTAGCTTGCCTTAAGTTATATATAAGTCTTCTTTATAATGCATCTAAAGGCTAATAAGTTTATATTATTTGCATATTTAATTATTATAATGCTAAGTACTTCTTTAAGCTTATTATAAAGGCTAATAATAAAGAGAATAAAGAGAATAAGGGATAGAGATAAGCCTTATAAGATACTTGCCTTAACCTTAATTAAGGTTAATAGCTTGCTATTAAATTGAAGCTATGCTATTTATAAGTCTAAGTAGCTAGTTAGCTAATATAAAAGCTAGTTAAGGAACCCTATTTATTGCAAAGCTATAATAAGGTAGCTATAGTTAATTATATTAAAGGCTCTAGCAAAGTTAAGCTAAAGTAATAATGCTATGCTATATTAATTTTAAGTTACTCTTATTATTTTTATTATTATAGCTAAGGCCAATTCTATAGACTATTTAAACTTATTGCCTATCTAGCTATTAAGTAGGAGGTAATATACCTTTACTTTGCTAGCAATATAATATATAATAGCTATTTTTATTATTTTCTTAATAATGCTAAGGAGAGATATTAATCTCTAGCCCTTAGCTATATATTATTATTTAAGGGTTTTCCTAGGCTTAAGGATAATAATAATAAAGGCCTATTAAAAGTAAGTTAAGAAATGCCTAAGCTTAATATTAATATTTATAAGGGAGGTAAGGGTCTCTATAAATAGCTTACTATAGGCTCTAAGGAAGCTAGCTAAGAATCTATTAAGCCTAGGGGCTTTCTAAGGTTTAATCTTCCTAAGGGCTTCCTATAGTTTAGCAAGATTAATTTAAGGTTATATTAAACCCTTAGATAATATAATAGTAATGCATAGCTAAGGGAGTAGCAATAAGTTTAAATTATTAGCCTAGGGGCTAAGGAAGAAATAATTTGCTAGGACTATGGATTTCTTAGTATATATAGTTGCAAGAGGCTTGCCTTTAAGTTAAGTAAGTAATAAGAGGTATAGCAAGGATAGGGGGTTCTTGCTATATAGTTTAGCCCATTTTTCTATATTCTAAAGAGCCTTTTTATCTCTATTTGCAGCATTCTTAAGGAGGTTGCGCTAAGTAGCGCATTTCGCATTAAATATGCATCGATCTTAGTGCGCAGCCATATCGCAGAGCTCCCTCCAGTCTAGTAGGCTGCCAATGCGCTAATATTATCTCTAGGCACGCTTAAGTTATTAAATGGCATTGGCCATTGCCCTATTTTACTAAGGGTTCCTATAGGGCCCGGCTTAGCAGTGCTTAAGGGTTGCAAAGTTAGCTATAGCAAAGAGTTATTTAATTAACTAGTTAAAGGCGCGGTCTAGGGCTAGTTTTATAGTAATCTTGCTATGGGTCTAGTTAAGCCTATTTCTTGCCTCCTAGAGGGCTGCATTAGTATCTATTATCTTCTAGCTATATTATTTAATTGCAATTAATATAGGGGTAATATATTCAATATAGAAGCATTGCAAGAAGTGGTCAAAGCTATTAAGGAGGTAGTTAATGCTCTTATAGATAGTATTAAGAGACTTATTTAACTAAATAAGGTCTATAGTACTATTGCATTAGCTATAGAATGACTTAATAATAGTTCTATATAGCATATTAAGGGCAAGTTAAAGCTAGGTTATTATTGCAAGGAAGGTATTGCATCCTAGGGAGATGTAGCTATATAAATCCCATAATAGGTAGTAAAAGTTAAAGTCTTTGCATAGTATTATATAGTTATTTAGTTTAGCCTTAAGTAAGGCATGGATTGCTAGGGAGGAGCCCTAGCTATTAAGGGGGATATAAGCTATTATTATCCTCTATTATAAGCTATAGAAGGTTATGCTAGCTTAATCTTCCCTAGAGTTAAGGGTCTATGACTTAGGCCTATGCTATTTATAAATATAAAGCGCTATGCATCTAGAGTAATATATTAAATAATAATTAGAGTTTCCTAGGCAGGCTAGGGCTCCGGTGGCTTTATTCTAAGTCATCTCATTAAGCACTATTATATTATATCTAGCGCAGGCCCATAGTATAAGATATATAAGGTTTAGCTTTTAATATATATTTCAATAAAGCATTAGCATTCATTCTATTGAGGTAGTAAGGGGGATAGCGAGATAATAATACTATAGGCTAATAGAGATAATATAGAAATAAGGGGGTCCTAGGTTAAGGCCGCAGTAAGTAAAGTTTAGTTTTGCAGTTAAGGCACGCTACTTAGGGATAGTCTTTATTATTTATTAATAGAGCCTATAGGTCAGCCTGCGCGCCTCTTATATTGAAGTTATTCTATTGCAGCGTTAAATAGTCTAGTTTCTTAAGGCAAGTTAAGGTCAATAGAGATATATTCGCAGAACCTTTGCGCCCTATAGTTATATCCTTCTCTTGCTAAATCCCAATGTCTTGCAATAACAAGGCAAGCATAGCTCTATGCTAAGTAATCTCCATTGCATAGAGGGCAGTAGCTTGGGGCCTTATTTATTTCTGCCTAGCATATCTCATTATTAAGTTTATTATGCGCTACTCCCTTGCATTGGCCGCATGCCACTGCTAACTTATATATATAGCTAATATATCTAAATTTAAAGCAATTAAAGCATTAAGTTAGTCTAAGTCCTTTGTTATATAGCTTGCAGTTATATAGTTCTATCTCTAGTAGGAGGCCTTTATTGCATAATTAGTTTGCATCGCTAATCAAGGTAACGCATAAGATAAGGCATGCCTTCACTCCAGGGCCAGTTTAGCCCTATATCTTCTTTATATAGGTTAAGTTAATATTATTCGCATTATTAATCTCAACACTCAATCAATTGAGATCATTAAGGACAGACTCAAGTCAAATCCCCTTCGCTATCACTATAAAAGTTAACAAGGTTAAGGTAGCTATATTATCAAAGGCAATAGTAACCTAATTATAATTAATAGATTTCAATGCCTCGGCTATGGTAAAGGTAAGGATAGTATCGCTGCTAAGTAGGCATCGGGCTACAAGCACATCGATGCTGCCGCGGGCAATATTAACTGCCTAGACAGTCTATTGAGAGGTTCGGTTTAGGATTTCAAGGGTTGCACCTCTCATTTGGATGGTAACTTCGCGTTCAGCTCGGCTGCGTATCAAGCGCTCTTTCAGTTTAACAATGGCAACCTACTAAGCTCGGGAGAGGATAGAGGCAAAGGATAGGGTAGCTCCCTTCCTATAGTTCTATTAAGGTTTAAGGGCTACTATAATAGCATTATTTACTATTATAGTGATATGATCCATTAGGCGGGCTTCAAGGGTGTTGTCCTAGGTAGCTGAGGCGCATTCGCATGTCGGGCTAGGGGCAGGTCGTCTTTAGGCATACTCCTAAACAACCCTCCAGACCGGTTCAAGGAGGTCTAAGGGCATGATTCTAGCAATTGAGGTATATACTTCATTTTCAATTGGGTCGGTTAAGGTAATAGTTAGGGCTGCCTTGTCTATAGCGCTAGAGTGCATATTGAATTGACTTTCTTCCCTAAGGGGGTTATATTGGCTTTGGGCAAGGCTATATATACTAGAGTTAATAACCATTAGCAGCATTGCATTGCTATCGATGCAGCTGCAATGCGCTATTAGCACTAAGCTAACTTAGGCTTGCAATTTAGAATTTAGAATTAGAATTGATTTTTAGGGGAGGGTTAAAGCTATATTAAGTATTCCCTTGAAGTTTCTATTATAAATTGCTTATATATATAAATATAATAATATATTACTTTCCTTTTATAGTCTTTTTATTATATCTTTAATATATAAATAAGGCTATTTTTTATTATTATCTCTTAGCTTGCCTTTATATAACCTTATTAAGAAAACTTAATTAACTCTTAAGCACTTTTTTAATAAAATAAGTTTTATAATTATTAATATCTTATTATAAGATTATTAAATAAAGAGACTTTTAAGTAATATATATAAGAGCTTAAAAAGTAAT